>CM053028.1:10951598-11521598 GCA_028564925.1 Lithobates sylvaticus
CCCCCCCCCCCCCCCTCCCCGCCCCCCCCCCCCCCCCCCCCCCCCCCCGCCCCCCCCCCCCCCCCCCCCCTGGCCCCCCCCCCCCCCTCCCCCCGCCCCCCCCCCCCCCCCCTCCCCCCCCCCCTGCCCCCCGCCCCCCCCCCCCCCCCCCCCCCCCCCCCCGTCCCCCCCCCCCCCCCCCCCCCCCCCCCCCCCCCCCCCTCCCCCCCCCCCCCCCCCCCCCCCCCCCCCCCCCCCCCCCCCCCCCCCCCCCCCCTCCCCCCCCCCCCCCCACCCCTCCCCCCCCCCCCCCCCCCCCCCCCCCCCTCTCGCCCCCCCCCCCCCCCCCCCCCCCCCCCCCCCCCCCCCGCGCCGTTCCCCCCCCCCCCCCCCCCCCCCCCCCCCCCCCCCCCTCCCCCCCCCCCCCCCCCCCCCCCCCCCCCCCACCCCCCCCGTCCCCCCCCCCCCCCCCCTCCCCCCCCCCCCCCCCCCCCCCCCCCCCCCCCCCCCGCCCTCCCCCCCCCCCCCCCCCCCCCCCCCCCCCGCCCCCCCGCCCCCCCCCCCGCCCCCCCCCCTGCCCCCCCCCCCCCCCCCCCCGCCCCCCCCCCCCCCACCCCCCCCCCCCCCCCGCCCCCCCCCTCCCCCCCCCCTCCCCCCCGCCCCCCCCCCCCCCCCCCCCCCCCCGCCCCCCCCTACCCCGCCCCCCCCCCCCCCCCCCCCCGCCCTCCCCCCCCCCCCCCCCCCCCCCCCCGCCCCCCCCCCCCCCCCCCCCCCCCCACCCCCCCCCCCCCCCCCCCCCCCCCCCCCCCCCCCCTCCACCCCCCCCCCCCCCCCTCCCCCCCCCCCCCCCCCCCCCCCCCCCCCCCCCCCCCCCGTCTCCCCCCGCCCCCCCCCCCCCCCCCCCCCCCCCCCCCCCCCCCCCCCCCCCCCCCCCCCCCCCCCCCCCCCCCCCCCCCCCCCCCCCCCGCCCCCCCCCCTCCGACCCCCCCTCCCCCCCCCCCCCCCCCCCCCCCCCCGCCCCCCCCCCCCCCCCCCCCCCCCCCCCCCCCCCCCTCCCCCTCCCCCTGCCCCCCCCCTCCCCCCCCCCCCCCCCCCCCCCCCCTCCCCCCGCCCCCCCCCCCCCCCCCCCCCCCCCCCCCCCCCCCCCCCCACCCCCCCCCCCCCCCCTCCCCCCCCCCCCCCCCCCCCCCCCGGCCCCCCCCTCCCCCCCCTCCTATCCTCCCCCCCCCCCCCCCCCCCCCCCCCCCCCCCCCCCCCCACCCCCCCCCCCCCCCCCCCCCCCCCCCCCCCCCCCCCCCCTCAGCCCTGCCCCCACCCCCTCTCCCCCCCCCCCTCCCCCCCAGGAGTTGAGTGGTAGAGTAACAGTAGTCACCAGAGTTCGGATCCCCCCCCCCCAGGAGGTGAGTGGTAGAGTACTGGTAGTCACCAGAGTCCTGCCCCCCCCCCGCCACCAGGATGTTAGTGTTAGAGAACTGGAGTCACCAAGTCCTGAACCCGCCCAGTCGGAGAGTGGAATAGTACTGGTATTCACCGAGAGTCCCAATCCCCCAGAAGGTGACAGAAGGTGATTGTAGTATAGAGTATGGGGTCACCAGAAGTCCCCGATCCCCCCCCCTGGAAGGGGAGTGGTAGAGTTAAGTTACTGGGAGTCACCAGAGTCCCGATCCCCCCCCACCATCTTTGGATCCCCCCCCCCCCCCAGGAGGTGAAGTGGATTAGAGTACTGTGAGTCACCAGGGGTTCCGATCCCCCCCCCCCCCCAAGGAGGTGAGTGTTGGTATAGTACTGGAGTCCACCAGAGTTCCTATCACCCGCCATTGATGTAGTGTATAGACTGTAGTCACTCAGAGACCCGATCCCCACCCAGGAGGTGATTGGTAAGAGTACTGGAGTCACCAGAGTCTGCCGATCCCCCCACCCCCAGGAGGTGAGTGGTAGAGTACTGGCTCAACGCAGAGTCGCTCCGACTCACTCGTCACACAACATCGCGAGGTGAGTTGTAGTAGTACCTGGAAGTCACCAGAGTCCAATCCCCCCCAGGAGGTGATTGGTTAGAGTAATGGGGTCCACCAGAGTCCCGGATTCCCCCCCACAGGAGGTGAGTGGTTAGAGTACTGAAGTCTCCACACTGCTCGGACACGCCCTCGACACCCACCACCAGGAGGTGAGTGGTAGTTAGGTACTGTATGTCCACCAGGTAAAGTCCCAATCCCCCCCCCCCCAGGAGGTGAGTTGTATAGAGTACTGGAGTCCACCAGAGTTCAGACCCCCCCCCAACCCCAGTGAGAGTGAGTGGTATAGTACTGGTAGTTCACATCAGAGTCCACGTCTCTCCACCCCACCACACACCCAGGAGTGATTGTAAGAACTGGAGTCACCAGAGTACGCGAATCGCTGCGCACTAGGTGAGTGCTAGAGTACTGGATCACAGACAGAGTCCGACACGATCCCCCCCCCCCCAGGAGGTGAGTGGTAGGAGTACTTAGGAGCGCAACCAGCAGTCCCCGACCCCCCCCCCCCAGGATGTGATTTGGTGGAGTACTGGAGTCCACCCAGAGTCCCCGATCCCACACACCCAACTCGGTCGGTGAGTGGTTAGAGTTACTGGAGTCACCAGCAGAGTTCCACGACCCCCCCCAGTAGTGAGTGGAAGATTACTCGATCACCAAGTCCCGATCCCCCCCCCAGGAGGGTGAGTGGTAGAGTACAGTGGTGTCACCAGAGTCCCGATCCCCCCCCCCCCCCAGGAGGTGAGTGAAGAGTACTGGAGTCACCAGATTCCGGTTCCCCCCCAGGAGGTGAGTGTGAGAGTACTGGAGTCACCAGAGTCCCAATCCCCCCCCCCCCGCAGGAGGTGAGGTGGTAGAGTACTGGAGTCACCAGAGTCACGATCCCCCCCCCCCCCCAGGAGGTGAGTGGTCGAGTACTGGAGTCACCAGAGTCCCCGAACCCCCCCCCCCAGGAGGAGAGGGTAGAGTACTGGGGTCACCAGAGTCCCGATCCCCCCCCCCCCCCAGGAGGAGTGGTAGAGTACTGGAGTCACCAGAGTACCCGATCCCCCCCCCCCCCCCAGGAGGTGATAGTGGTATGTAATGGAGTCACCAGGAGTTCAGAGTCCCGACCCCCCCCCCCCCAGGAGGGTGTAGTGGTAGAGTACTGGAGTCACCAGAGTACCGATCCCCCCCCAGGAGGGGGAGTGGTAGAGTACTGGAGTCACCAGAGTCCCGCCCCCCCCCCCCCCAGGAGGTGAGTGGTAGAGTACTGGAGTCACCAGAGTCCGACCCCCCCCCCCCAGGAGGTGAGTGGTAGAGTACTGGAGTCACCAGAGTCCCGATTCCCCCCCAGGAGGTGATTGGTAGAGTACTGGGGTCACCAGAGTCCCGATCCCCCCCCCCCAGGAGGTGAGTGGTAGAGTACTGGAGTCACCAGAGTCCGATCCCCCCCCCCCAGGAGGGTGAGTGGTAGGAGTACTGGAGTCACCAGAGTCCCGAACCCCCCCCCCCAGAGGTGGTGAGTGGTAGAGTACTGGATTCACCAGAGTCCCGATCCCCCCCCCCCCCCCAGGAGGTGAGTGGTAGAGTACTGGAGTCACCAGAGTCCCGAACCCCCCCCCCCCCAGGAGGTGAGTGGTAGAGTACTGGAGTCACCAGAGTCCGGATCCCCCCCCCCCCCCAGGAGGTGAGTGGTAGAGTACTGGAGTCACCAGAGTCCCGATCCCCCCCCCCCCCCCCCAGGAGGTGAGTGGTTGAGTACTGGAGTCAAGAGTCCTGCCCCCCCCCCCCCCCCTGGAGGTGAGTGGAGAGTACTGGAGTCACCAGAGTCCCCCCCCCCCCCCCCTCAGTCCCCCCCACCTGGAGGTGAGGTGGTAGAGTTACTCACCAGAGTACCGATCCCACCCCAGGAGGTGACGTGGTTGGAGTACGCGGAGTCAACCAGAGTCGGACTCCCCCCCCCCCCTCCCAGTGGTAGGTGAGTACTGGAGTCACCCCGAATCCCCCCCCCAGTAGGTGGTGGTTTATAGTACTTGGTGTCACCAGAGATCCCGATCCCCCCCAAAGATGGAGGTGCGTCCGGTAGAGTAACGGGAGTCACCAGAAGAGTCTCCTCCCCCCCCAGGTTGAGGTGGTAGAGCTTCTGGCGCCCCGTCCCGATCCCCTCCCCCCAGGATGTGAGTGGTAGAGTAACCTAGAGCTTCACCAGGAGAGGGAAAAAAGAGTCCCGAACCCACCCCCCCCTCCCCCTCCCCCCTCCCCCCCAGGATGTGTTGGACAGTGGTGGAAGTTACTGGAGTCAACCAGAGTCCGATCCCCCCCAGGAGGTGAGTGGTAGTGATACTGGAGTCCCTGAGTCCCGATCCCCCCCCCAGGAGGTGATCAGTGTAGGTTATAGTGATTTCTGGATGTCACCACGCTCGCTCCCGATCCCCCCCCCCCCTAGGATGTGGTGAGTGGTAGAGTAAGAGTACTGTAGTCACCAGAGTCCCAATCCCCCCCCCAAGGGGGTGAAGTCACGGTTTAAGAGTACTGGGGGCCCCCCCCCCCCAAGGGGAGGTGATGAGTGGTTAGAGTAGTACTGGAGTCACCAGGAGTCCCAATCCCCCCCCCCCCCCCAGGAAGGTGAGTGGACCTAGATTACTGGAGTCCCCAGAGTCCCGATCCCCCCCCCAGGAGGTGAGTGGTAGAGTACTGGTGTCCCAGACAGTGTTCCCCCCCCCCCCCCCAGGAGTTGAGTGGTTCTATAGTACATGGGTCCACCAGAGGTCCCAACCCCCCCCCCCCCAGGATGTGAGTGGTAAAGTACTGGAAGTCACCAGATCCGACCCCCCCACCCGGAGGTAGCGTGGTTTACTAGAGAGTCAGATATTGGTAATTTACTGGAGTCCCCAGAGTCCCCCCCCCCCCCCCCCCCCAGGAGGTGTTTAGTGGTAGAGTACTGGGGTCACAGAGTCCGATCCACCCCCCCCCCAGGAGGTGATAGAGTACTGGGAGTCACCAGAGTCCCGGTCCCCCCTTCCCCACTCCGGAGTTCCCCCCCCCCCCCCCACCCCCCCCCAATCCCCCCCCCCCCCCCCCCCCCCCTCACCCCCAGGAGTCCCTCCCAATCAGCGCCCGACCCACAGTAGGAGTGTTGGTAGAGTACTGGAGTCACCAGAAGTCCCGATCCCCCCCCCCCCCAGGAGGTGAGTGGGTAGAGTACTGGAGTCACCAGAGTCCCGTACCCCCCCCCCCCCCCAGGAGGTGAGTGGTTTAGAGTACTGGAGTCACCAGAGTCCCGACCCCCCCCCCCCAGGAGGTGAGGTGTTTAGAGTACTGGAGTCACAGAGTTCGGATCCCAATCCTCCCCCCCCCCCCCCAGGAGGTGAGTGGTAGAGTACTGGAGTCACCTGAGTCCCGGATCCCCCCCAGGAGGTGAGTGGTTTGAGGATACTGGATTTGTCACCAGGAGTCCCGATCCCCCCCCAGGAGGGGAGTGGTACGAGTACTGGAGTCACCAGAGTCCCAACCCCCCCCCCCCAGGAGGCTGAGTGGTAGAGTACGGAGTCTCCAGAGTCCCGATTCCCCCCCCAGGAGGAAATGGTGAGTCGGTACTGGAGTCACCAGAGTCCCAATCCCATCCCCCCCCCCCCTGGAGTCACACAGAGTCCCGATCCCCCCCCCCCCCCCCAGTACTGTAGTCCCCAGAGTCCCGAACCCCCCCCCCCCAGAGAGATGGTAGAGTACCTGGAGTCCACAAGAGTCCCCGGATCCCCCCCCCCCCCCAAGGAGTTGAGTGGTAGAGTACTGGAGTCACCAGAGTCCCAATCCCCCCCCCCCCCCCCAGGACGTGAGTGTAGAGTACTGTAGTCACCAGAGTCCCGAAATCCCCCCCCCCCACCCAGCCCAGGAGGTGAGTGGTAGAGTACTGGAGTCACCAGAGTCCCGACGGACCCCCGTGGCCCCCCCCTCCAGGAGGTGAGTGGTTATAGTACTGGAGTCCACCAGAAGTCCCGACCCCCCCCCCCCCCCCAGGAGGTGAGTGGTAGGAGTACTGGCACCAGTGTCCCATCCCCCCCAGAGTACCCGATTTCCCCCCCCCCAGGAGGTGAGTGGTAGAGTTCTGGAGTCACCAGAGTCCCGATCCCCCCCCCCCAGGAGGGAGTGTATGAGAAACGTATCACCAGGTCCCCCCCCCCAGGAGTAGTGGTAGAGTACTGGAGTCACCCAGGCCACCCCCCCCCCCAGAGATGAGGGGAGATTATGGATCACCGTCCCCATCCCCCCCCCCCCCCCCCCCAGATCCCCCCCCCCAAGGAGGTGAGTGGTAGAGACTACTGGAGTCACCAGAGTCCCGATCCCCCCCCAGAGAGGTGAGTACTGGTTAGAGGTACTGGGGTCACAGAGTCCCGATCCCATCCCCCCCCCCCCCAGGAGTGAGTAGAGTAACTGGATCCACCAGAGTACTGGAGTCACCAGAGTCGACCCCCCCCCCCAGGTGAGTGTAGAGTTATTCTCCAAGTCCCCGATCCCCCCCCCCAGAGACTGGGTGAGACCCGGTAGTGAGTAAACTGGTCCACCAAGTCGTGCCCCCCCAGTACTGTTACCCAATCCCCCCCCCCCCCCCAGGAGTGATTGGTAGAGTACTGGATGTCACCAGAGTCCCGATATCCCCCCCCCCCCCATGAGAGAGTGATAGAGTACTGAGTCACCAGAGTCCCGAACCCCCCCCCCCCCCCAGGAGGTGATTGGAAGAGTACTGGGGGTCACCAGAGTCCCGATCCCCCCCCCCCCAGGAGGTGAGTGGTAGAGTACTGGAGTCACCAGAGTCCCGATCCCCCCCCCAGGAGGTGAGTGGTAGAGTACTGGAGTCACCAGAGTCCCGATCCCCCCCCCCAGGAGGTGAGTGTTAGAGTACTGGAGTCACCAGAGTTCGGATCCCCCCCCCCCAGGAGGTGAGTGGTAGAGTACTGGAGTCACCAGAGTCCTGACCCCCCCCCCCAGGAGGTGAGTGGTAGAGTACTGGAGTCACCAGAGTCCCAATCCCCCCCCAGGAGGTGAGTGGTAGAGTACTGGAGTCACCAGAGTCCCAATCCCCCCCCAGGAGGTGATTGGTAGAGTACTGGGGTCACCAGAGTCCCGATCCCCCCCCAGGAGGTGAGTGGTAGAGTACTGGAGTCTCCAGAGTCCCGATCCCCCCCCAGGAGGTGAGTGGTAGATTACTGGAGTCACCAGAGTCCCGATCCCCCCCCCCCCAGGAGGTGAGTGGTAGAGTACTGGAGTCACCAGAGTCCCGATCCCCCCTAGGAGGTGAGTGGTAGAGTACTGGAGTCACCAGAGTCCCGATCCCCCCCCCCAGGAGGTGAGTGGTAGTGTACTGGAGTCACCAGAGTCCCGATCCCCCCCCAGGAGGTGAGTGGTAGAGTACTGGAGTCACCAGAGTCCCGATCCCCCCCCCCAGGAGGTGAGTGGTAGAGTACTGGGGTCACCAGAGTCCGGATCCCAGAGATCTCAGGTGTGAATTCAATCATAGAGCTCCACCCACATGGCAATCCGTCTGTCGCTTGGCGGAGCGTCTGCTGCCGGTACAGATGGCATTCCTCCTCCGCCTGTCACTGTACATTGTAAATTTCCACACATCCCGGATTAGGAGGACGTCTTCCGTTTCCCGGGAATATCTACAATCTGTCAGGAAGACGTGACAAGACCCCAATAAACAGAGACATGTGTTTTAGCAACCAGACCAGCAATAGTCAGTAAATAAAACACAACATCTGCCGGTGATTTCCAGTTTTAGCGGGAGATTCCGGGACGTAAAACTAACCACTTCAGCTCCAGGAGATTTTACCCCCTTCATGACCAGGTCCTTTTTTTCTTTACAGTGCTGTGCCAATCTAACCGGTAATTGCGCGGCCGTGCAACACCGTACACAAATTACATTTAGATTATTTTATTACACACAAATAGAGCTCTCGTGTGGTGATATTTGGGGTTTTATTGTTTGCAATATTTTTATTAAAAAAAAAACGAATATTTTCTACTTTCTGCTATAAAACATCCAATTACCACATTCCACCCGGCCAATAGCAGAATGATGGCCAATCGGGGAACAGCTATCCTGACTGGGTAGGATAAGCGGCGCACAGCGTGGCGATCGGTAGTGTGTTGAGTCGTTCTTTACCATGTGATCAGCTTTATCCAATCACAGCTGGTCACATCGTAACCAGGAAGTGCCATTTATTGGCTTTTCCTCTATTTGCACTGACAAGGCGCAGGTACAGGAGAGCCGATCAGCCGCTCTCCTGATGGGTGGGGTCGGCGCTGATAATCAGCACATCGATCAGTGCAGACCTATCAAGGACGCTCACAAGTGCCCACCTGAAGTGCCTATTATGTATTTCAATCAGTGCCCACAAAAGATGCCAATCAGCGCTGCATATCAGCGCTGCATATCAGCGCCGCCCATCAGCGCTGCATATCAGCGCCGACCATCAGCACCACATCATCGGTGCCCATCAGTGAAGGAGAAAACTTATTTATAAAATGTTATAACAGAAACAAAGAAAACCTATTTTTTTTTTTTTCAAAATTTTCTTTTTTTTATTTGTTTATCAAAAATTTAAAAACAAAACAAAAGAAAGCTCTATTTTGTGGGGGAAAAAAATGATAAAAAATGTCATATATGTGTACAGTGTTGCATGACGGCGCAATTTTCATTCGAAGTGCAACAGCACTGATAGCTGAAAATTGGTCTGGGCAGGAAGGGGGTTTATGTGCCCAGTAAGCAATTCATGATAATAATTAAAAAGTTGAATATAATACAAATATATATATACACAAATATATTATATATATATAATATACTCTCTTTTTTTTTTTTTTTAAAGACTGTCATTTTTGGTTTTCGGCCAGGTGCACCCTGAATTTTCTGTACCAAAATTTCCATTTGGTGCGCCTCTAGTGATAATACTATATACTGTCACTGTACTAATGACACTGGCTGGAAGGGGTTAACATCTAGGGGCGATCAAAGGGTTAAATGTGTGCCTAACGATGTGTAATGTGTGTGTCATGTGCTGCTATTTTCTCATCCCTGCTTTGCAGGGATAAGATACAGAGAGATCGCTCCCTCTCTATAGAGCCCTGTGTTGATTGTCAACACAGAGCTCAGGGCTGTGATTGGACATTAGGCAGGTTCTAACCATGAATTATTGACTAGGAGTTGTTGAAGGCCCCCGAGGTGTACATTCAGAGTGGGTGTCGTCAGGTGCAGCGCATGCACACCCAAAACTGACAAGCAGGCAGCGATGGGTACGGGTATGCCACTTTACCCACACAGGCCACCTGTGCCCAGTACATTACAGGTGGGCAGTCCACAAATGGGTAAAGGAGGCGAAAACTATTTATTTTTCATTTTGGATAGAGTAATGTAGGGTTATAACCGCTGTCAGTTTATTCTTTTTTTTACCATCTGTGTCCCATTGTGGAGATTTCCTCTCACTTCCTGTCACATATCCAAAACAGGAAGTGAGAGGATATCCCTCCAAAGTGAGGTAATCCTTGGCTGCCTTATGTGTGACATGACAGGACTGGATGTAAAGACGCACGCGCCTGCTACACTCGGGGTGAATGGAGCTGAACAGTTCTGAGACTGTACATAGAAATGCGTGTTTCTGTGTGTTCCCGAAATGCGTAAATGTGAACGGGCCCTCCGAACAATGAACTTCCTTCCTGCTGGAGAGACCTGATGATGGGCCTGAGAGAAGAGATTGGAGGAGGGGATGGAGGGAGCGGAGAAGGGGCTGGGGGGGAATCGGAAGACGGGATGGAGGGATCGGAGGGAGGACGGGATGGAGGGGTCGGAGGCAGGACGGGATGGAGGGAGGACGGGATGGAGGGATCGGAGGCAGGACGGGATGGAGGGATCGGAGGCAGGACGGGATGGAGGGATCGGAGGCAGGACGGGATGGAGGGATCGGAGGCAGGACGGGATGGAGGGATCGGAGGCAGGACGGGATGGAGGGATCGGAGGCAGGACGGGATGGAGGGATCGGAGGCAGGACGGGATGGAGGGATCGGAGGCAGGACGGGATGGAGGGATCGGAGGCAGGACGGGATGGAGGGATCGGAGGCAGGACGGGATGGAGGGATCGGAGGCAGGACGGGATGGAGGGATCGGAGGCAGGACGGGATGGAGGGATCGGAGGCATGACGGGATGGAGGGATCGGAGGGAGGACGGGATGGAGGGATCGGAGGGAGGACGGGATGGAGGGATCGGAGGGAGGACGGGATAGAGGGATCGGAGGGAGGACGGGATGGAGGGATCGGAGGCAGGACGGGATGGAGGGATCGGAGGCAGGTCGGGATGGAGGGATCGGAGGCAGGACGGGATGGAGGGATCTGAGAAGGACGGGATGGAGGGATCGGAGGCAGGACGGGATGGAGGGATCGGAGGGATCGGAGGCAGGACGGGATGGAGGGATCGGAGGGAGGACGGGATGGAGGGAGGACGGGATGGAGGGATCGGAGGGAGGACGGGATGGAGGGATCGGAGGGAGGACGGGATGGAGGGATCGGAGGGTGGACGGGATGGAGGGATCGGAGGGAGGACGGATGGAGGGATCGGAGGGAGGACGGATGGAGGGATCGGAGGCAGGACGGGATGGAGGGATCGGAGAGAGGACGGGATGGAGGGATCGGAGAGAGGACGGGATGGAGGGATCGGAGAGAGGACGGGATGGAGGGATCGGAGAAGGACGGGATGGAGGGATCGGAGGGAGGACGGGATGGAGGGATCGGAGGGAGGACGGGATGGAGGGATCGGAGGGAGGACGGGATGGAGGGATCGGAGGGAGGACGGGATGGAGGGATCGGAGAAGGATGGGATGGAGGGATCGGAGGGAGGACGGGATGGAGGGATCGGAGGGAGGACGGGATGGAGGGATCGGAGAAGGATGGGATGGAGGGATCAGAGGGAGGACGGGATGGAGGGATCGGAGGATGGGATGGAGGAAAGAAACCATCCCAGGAGGACACCAATCACTCCCCTCCTCCAATATCACCCAGAAATTTGCCCCCCAATAATGTAAACAGAGAAAGTACACCCAGAACTCCGTCCCCCGGATACTGACCCCCCTATAGAACGTTCCCAGAAATCTTCTGCCCCCCAATATAATGCCCCCCTCCTCCATCTCCCGTATTATGATTGCCCGGTATGGAGGCGGCCGCCCCCGGCTCTCCCCTCCTCTCCCGGTATCTCACCCCGGAGGTGTGGCGGCGGCTGTTCGGTCGGAGGCGACAGTAGATTCGGATGGCCTCGCGCACCATCTTCACCATAGCAACCGTAACTACGGACTCCACGAGGTCACGTGATCGGGAAGAGCGCGTCACATGACCAAACAACTTCTGAAGACACACCTTTATTGGCGACACGCCCACCTTACAAACATCGTCCTACTCATAAATATTCACCAAAACTCCACCCCCTTATCTGTTTACACCCCCCCTATACCCTGCACTGTACACCCCCCCTATATACCCTGCACTGTACACCCCTCCCCCCCTATATACCCTGCACTGTACACCCCCCCTATATACCCTGCACTGTACACCCCTCCCCCTATATACCCTGCACTGTACACCCCTCCCCCCTATATACCCTGCACTGTACACCCCCCCTATATACCCTGCACTGTACACCCCTCCCCCCCTATATACCCTGCACTGTACACCCCCCCTATATACCCTGCACTGTACACCCCTCCCCCTATATACCCTGCACTGTACACCCCCCCCCTATATACCCTGCACTGTACACCCCTCCCCCCCTATATACCCTGCACTGTACACCCCCCCTATATACCCTGCACTGTACACCCCTCCCCTCCTATATACCCTGCACTGTACACCCCTCCCCTCCTATATACCCTGCACTGTACACCCCCCCCCCTATATACCCTGCACTGTACACCCCTCCCCTCCTATATACCCTGCACTGTACACCCCTCCCCCCCCCTATATACCCTGCACTGTACACCCCCCCTATATACCCTGCACTGTACACCCCTCCCCCCCCTATATACCCTGCACTGTACACCCCTCCCCCCTATATACCCTGCACTGTACACCCCGCCCCTATATACCCTGCACTGTACACCCCCCCCCCTATATACCCTGCACTGTACACCCCTCCCCCCTATATACCCTGCACTGTACACCCCCCCCCTATATACCCTGCACTGTACACCCCCCCCCCCCTATATACCCTGCACTGTACACCCCTCCCCCCTATATACCCTGCACTGTACACCCCCCCCTCCCCCCCCCCCCTATATACCCTGCACTGTACACCCCTCCTCCTGTACAGTGAGGGGAAAAAAGTATTTGACCCCCTGCTGATTTTGTAGGTTTGTCCGCTGACAAACGATCAGTCTTTAATTTTATTGGTCGGTTTACTATAACAGTGAGAGACAGAATAACAACAAAAATATCCAGAAAACACATTTCAAAAAATTGATTTGCATTTTAATGAGTGAAATAAGTATTTGATCCCCTATTGATCAGGAAGATTTCTGGCTCCCAGGTGTCTTCTATACAGGTAATGAGCTGAGATTAGGAGCACTCTTCTCTTCTCTATTAAATGGAGTGCTCCTAATCTCAGCTTGTTACCTGTATAAAAGACACCTGTCCACAGAATCAATCAATCAGATTCCAATCTCTCCACCATGGCCAAGACCAAAGATCTGTCCAAGGATGTCGGGGAGAAGATTGTAGACCTACACAAGGCTGGAATGGGCTGCAAGACCATCGCCAAGCAGCTTGGTGAGAGGTGACAACAGTTGGTGCGGATTATTCGCAAATGGAAGAAACACAAAATAACTGTCACTCTCCCTCGGTCTGGGGCTCCATACAAGATCTCATCTCGTGGAGGTTCAGTGATCATGAGAACGGTGAGGAATCACCCAGAACTACACGGGAGAATCTTGTCACTGATCTCAGCTGGGACCAAAGTCACCAAGATAACAATTGGTAACACACAACGCCATGAAGGACTAAAATCCTGCAGTGCCCACAGGGTCCTCCTGCTGAAGAAAGCTCATGTACAGGACCATCTGAAGTTTGCTAATGAACATCTGAATGATTCAGAGGAGAACTGGGTGTAAGTGTTGTGGTCAGATGAGACCGAAATCGAGCTCTTTGGTATCAACTCAACTCGTAGAGTTTGGAGGAAGAGGAGGAATGCTGCCTATGACCCCAAGAACACCATCCCCACCGTCATACATGGGAGGTCCTATGACCCCCAAGAACACCATCCCCCACCGTCATACATGGAGGTCCTATGACCCCCAAGAACACCATCCCCCACCGTCATACATGGAGGTCCTATGACCCAAGAACACCATCCCCCACCGTCATACATGGAGGTCCTATGACCCCAAAGAACACCATCCCCCACCGTCATACATGGAGGTCCTATGACCCCAAGAACACCATCCCCCACCGTCATACATGGAGGTCCTATGACCCCCAAGAACACCATCCCCCACCGTCATACATGGAGGTCCTATGACCCCCAAGAACACCAACCCCCACCGTCATACATGGAGGTCCTATGACCCCAAGAACACATCCCCCACCGTCATACATGGAGGACCTATGACCCCAAGAACACCATCCCCCACCGTCATACATGGAGGTCCTATGACCCCCAAGAACACCATCCCCCACCGTCATACATGGAGATCCTATGACCCCCAAGAACACCATCCCCCACCGTCATACATGGAGGTCCTATGGACCCAAGAACACCATCCCCCACCGTCATATATGGAGGTCCTATGACCCCAAGAACCCCATCCCCCACCGTCATACATGGAGATCCTATGACCCCATGAACACCATCCCCACCGTCATATATGGAGGTCCTATGACCCCAAGAACACCATCCCCCCACCGTCATACATGGAGATCCTATGACCCCAAGAACACCATCCCCCCACCGTCATACATGGAGGTCCTATGACCCCAAGAACACCATCCCCCACCGTCATATATGGAGGTCCTATGACCCCAAGAACCCCATCCCCCACCGTCATACATGGAGATCCTATGACCCCAAGAACACCATCCCCCACCGTCATATATGGAGGTCCTATGACCCCAAGAACACCATTCCCCCACCGTCATACATGGAGATCCTATGACCTCAAGAACACCACCCCCCACCGTCATACATGGAGGGCCTATGACCCCAAGAACACCACCCCCCACCGTCATACATGGAGGTCCTATGAACCCCAAGAACACCATCCCCCACCGTCATACAAGGAGGAGCGAATGGGGACTTATGCATTTGTGGCGATTTCCGCATGGCACTGAACTCCCAACTGGAGGTAGATCAGTATCCCCTACCCAGAGTAGATGACAAAAACATTATGCTTTGGGGGGGGGGGGGGGGGTTCTGCTAAGGGGTCAGGACAACTTCACCACATAAAAGGGACGATGGACGGGACCATGTACCGTCAAATCTTGGGTGAGAACCTCCTTCCCTCAGCCAGGGTTATAGAACAAGAAAACCCGCCGCTCCAGGTGAGGCCAGGAAGCCTAGTGATCCAGTAGGTGCTCGCCTCGGCTCGCGTCCGCACACAATGAGAATAGAAGAAATGGCCGCACACCACTGTAGATCAAAATCTTTTATTCGGACATCCCAAAAATACAAGAACCAGAGTGCTGTGTAGACGCGTTTCACACACTTCACGTGCACTTAGTCATTACTGAAAACACACAGCCAAGGCAACAAAGGAGAGGCGCAAGAAGAAGCATATTACGTTCCTGGAGTGGCCTAGCCAGTCTCCAGACCTTAATCCCATAGAAAATATGTGGAGGGAGCTGAAGGTTCGAGTTACCAAACGTCATCCTCGAAACCTTAATGACTTGGAGAGGATTTGCAAAGAGGACAAAATCCCTCCTGAGATGTGTGCGAACCTGGAGGCCAACTCCAAGAAACGTCTGACCTCTGTGATCGCCAACAAGGGATTCTCCAACAAGTACCAAGTCATGTTTTGCGAAGGAATCAAATACTTATTTCACTCATTAAATGCAAATCAATTTATAACTTTTTTTGAAATGCGTTTTTCTGGATATTTTTGTTCCTAAATAAACCGACCATTAAAATTATAGACTGATCATTTCTTTGTCAGGGAGCAAATGTACAAAATCAGCAGGGGGTCAAATACTTTTTTTCCTCACTGTACACCCCTCCCCCTCCTCCTGTATACCCTGCACAGTACACCCCCCCCTCCTGTATACCCTGCACAGTACACCCCTCCCCCTGCATACCCTGCACAGTACACCCCTCCCCCCCCCCTCCTGCATACCCTGCACAGTACACCCCTCCCCCCCCTCCTGTATACCCTGCACAGTACACCCCTCCCCCTGTATACCCTGCACAGTACACCCCTCCCCCTCCTCCTGTATTTACTGATATAATATAACATCCCACTGTTTTCTTCACCAGTAACCCCTGAATATCTGAGCTGCTGCTTCTCTCTATTTATAAGTCCTGATATCTCTCAGTAATTGTTTAGTGAGCTGAAGTCATATTAGAGTCCTGAGAGATAAACAGGAAATTCTGAGCTATAAATATCCAGCCATGAAAAACTTCGACCCAGAACGCCGGTGATGTCATCAGCGGGTGAAAGTGTGCCAAAACTACGAGGAATGTTATAACGCAAACCCCAATCATTGCAACCCCCTATGTGTCCCCAGATTACAACCCCCCCTATGTGTCCCCAGATTACAACCCCCCTGTGTGTCCCCAAATTCTATCCCCCCTGTGTGTCCCTAAATTACAACCTCCCTGTGTGTCCCCAAATTCCATCCCCCTATGTGTCCCCAATTCCCAACCCCCCTGTGTGTCCCTAAATTACAACCCCTCTATGTGTCCCCAATTCCCAACCCCTCTATGTGTCCCTAAATTACAACCCCTCTATGTGTCCCCAGATTACAACCCCTCTATGTGTCCCCAATTCATGGGCGTCCGCAGGTAGGGGCAAGGGGGGTCAAGTGCCCCCCCCTGGAATCAGGGATCAGGTCTTAAATTCAGCACAGTTGCATCTCTATCGAGGTGCTGCACCTGGGTGCCACCCGCCAGTGGGGTGACACCATTAAGGTGCTGTCAAGCCCCCCCATCAGTGTAGTGTGACTTTGGGCTCTTTTCCCTGCTCAGTCCAGCAGAGAACTTGGCGGTGCTGTGACAGGAGAATGGTGAGCTGGGGGCTATCAGAGGTTCCCACGCTCGCCACACCCATTCTCCTGTCAGTGAGAAGAGACGGCGGCTCTCACCAGGTTCCCCGCCCAGCTTCCTGCCCGCTCCGTTCTTTCCCTGTTGGCCATAACTGAGGGCCAATCAAAGGCGACTAGGAGAGGCAAGCTTCATGGGACAGGTAGTCCCAAAAGATTGGCGGCTCCATTTTCCACAGAGAGAAGGCTACAACTCGATCAAGAGAGAGACTGAGAGACTGCAGCCTGGAAAGAAGCTGAGGGAGAGAGTTCTACAGGACAAAGAACGAGGAGTCACGAGAGAGCCACGCTGCCCAGCACCACCACGGAGAGAGACTGAGCCACTACCAGGATACAGACATAATACATTACTGACCAGTGTCACCCCCCTGGGGAACCCAGAGTGAACGATCGTCCAGCCGGAGGGATCACTGCTGTAGTTTCGCTGGGTCTGGTAAGAGAGCCTGTTGGCCATTATCCATTACTTATCCTAGGGACTGTAATACGTCTGCAGACTCTGACCATAATAATGTGATAATGACATTGTCGAAAAGGGGCGGTGCATGGGTGACCCTAAAATGATGCCCCCCCCCTGAAAAAAGTTCTGCGGACGCCCATGCCCCAATTCCCAACCCCCCTATGTGTCCCCAATTCCCAACCCCCCTGTGTGTCCCCAGATTACAACACCCCTGTGTGTCCCTAAATTACAACCCCCATGTGTCCCCAAATTACAACCCCCCCATGTGTCCACAAATTCCATCCCCCCTGTGTGTCCTCAAATTAAAACCCCCTGTGTGTCCCCAAATTACAACCCCCTGTGTGTCCCCAGAATACAACCCCCCTGTGTGTCCCTAAATTGCAACCCCCCTGTGTGTCCCTAAATTACAACCCCCCCTGTGTGTCCCTAAATTACAACCCCCCTATGTGTCCCCAAATTCCATCCCCCCTATGTGTCCCCAATTCCCAACCCCCCTGTGTGTCCCTAAATTACAACCCCTCTATGTGTCCCCAATTCCCAACCCCCCTATGTGTCCCTAAATTACAACCCCCTTGTGTGTCCCCAATTCCCAACCCCCCTATGTGTCCCTAAATTACAACCCCCCTGTGTGTCCCCAGATTACAACACCCCTGTGTGTCCCCAAATTACAACCCCCCCATGTGTCCACAAATTCCATCCCCCCTGTGTGTCCTCAAATTAAAACCCCCTGTGTGTCCCCAAATTACAACCCCCTGTGTGTCCCCAGAATACAACCCCCCTGTGTGTCCCTAAATTGCAACCCCCCTGTGTGTCCCTAAATTACAACCCCCCTGTGTGTCCCCAATTCCCAACCCCCTATGTGTCCTCAAATTACAACCCCCCTATGTCTCCCCAGATTACAACCCCTCTGTGTGTCCCCAAATCACATCCCCCCTGTGTTCCCCCAAATCACATCCCTCCTGTGTGTCCCCAAATCCCATCCCCCCTGTGTGTCCCCAAATCACACCCCCCTGTGTGTCCCCAAATCACATCCCCCTGTGTGTCCCCAAATCACATCCCCCTGTGTGTCCCCAAATCACCCCCCCCCCCCCGTGTGTCCCCAAATCCCATCCCCCTGTGTGTCCCCAAATCACATCCCCCCTGTGTGTCCCCAAATCACCCCCCCCCCCTGTGTGTCCCCAAATCACATTCCTCCTGTGTGTCCCCAAATCACACACCCCCCTGTGTGTCCCCAAATCACATTCCTCCTGTGTGTCCCCAAATCACACCCCCCCCCATGTGTCCCCAAATCACATCCCCCCTGTGTGTCCCCAAATCCTAGATTTATCTTTACTATGCAACACATGTCTTTGTTAGTAGATTCCATGCAGTTATAAATTGGTTATGTGTAGCTTTATACCTTCCTCGTTTATGTATTGTAGTGTGGTTTTATACATGTTCTGTCATTATCTGTAAATACATTTATATATTTTTTTCAACTTTTGTTTTGTTGTGCCTAAAAAGTCCAAGATTTTTTCATCTATTTACAATCTCAATTTGTATCTATTAGTATCCACAGTACCACCCTGTGTTGATACAGGAATCATTTGCATTCTCAGTGATGTCATCGCTCTCTAGTGAATGGATAGGCTGCGTTCTCAGTGATGTCACCGCTCTCTAGTGAATGGATAGGCTGCACTCTCAGTGATGTCACCGCTCTCTAGTGAATGGATAGGCTGCACTCTCAGTGATGTCACCGCTCTCTAGTGAATGGATAGGCTGCACTCTCAGTGATGTCATCGCTCTCTAGTGATTGGATAGGCTGTATTCTCAGTGATGTCATCGCTCTCTAGTGAATGGATAGGCTGCGTTCTCAGTGATGTCATCGCTCTCTAGTGATTGGATAGGCTGTATTCTCAGTGATGTCATCGCTCTCTAGTGAATGGATAGGCTGCGTTCTCAGTGATGTCATCGCTCTCTAGTGAATGGATAGGCTGCACTCTCAGTGATGTCATCGCTCTCTAGTGATTGGATAGGCTGTATTCTCAGTGATGTCATCGCTCTCTAGTGAATGGATAGGCTGCACTCTCAGTGATGTCACCGCTCTCTAGTGAATGGATAGCTGCATTCTCAGTGATGTCACTGCTCTCTAGTGAATGGATAGGCTGCACTCTCAGTGATGTCATCGCTCTCTAGTGATTGGATAGGCTGTATTCTCAGTGATGTCATCGCTCTCTAGTGAATGGATAGGCTGCGTTCTCAGTGATGTCATCGCTCTCTAGTGAATGGATAGGCTGCGTTCTCAGTGATGTCACCGCTCTCTAGTGAATGGATAGGCTGCACTCTCAGTGATGTCACCGCTCTCTAGTGAATGGATAGGCTGCACTCTCAGTGATGTCATCGCTCTCTAGTGATTGGATAGGCTGTATTCTCAGTGATGTCATCGCTCTCTAGTGAATGGATAGGCTGCGTTCTCAGTGATGTCATCGCTCTCTAGTGAATGGATAGGCTGCGTTCTCAGTGATGTCACCGCTCTCTAGTGAATGGATAGGCTGCATCTCAGTGATGTCACCGCTCTCTAGCGAATGGATAGGCTGCACTCTCAGTGATGTCACCGCTCTCTAGCGAATGGATAGGCTGCATTCTCAGTGATGTCACCGATCTCTAGTGAATGGATAGGCTGCACTCTCAGTGATGTCACCGCTCTCTAGTGAATGGATAGGCTGCACTCTCAGTGATGTCACCGCTCTCTAGTGAATGTATAGGCTGCGTTCTCAGTGATGTCACCGCTCTCTAGTGAATGGATAGGCTGCACTCTCAGTGATGTCACCGCTCTCTAGTGAATGGATAGGCTGCACTCTCAGTGATGTCACCGCTCTCTAGTGAATGGATAGGCTGCATTCTCAGTGATGTCACCGCTCTCTAGTGAATGGATAGGCTGCATTCTCAGTGATGTCACCGCTCTCCAGTGATTGGATATGCTGAATACTCAGTGATGTCATCGGTCTCTAGTGAACGGATAGGCTGCATTCTCAGTGATGTCACTGGTCTTTAACTGTCACTCTTGCCCCTTATTATGGACATCCTGTACTGAATAGTCTACAGTTGTTTTAAAACAATGAAACAGAACTTTCTTTTTTATCGTAGTTTTATCTTATTTTGTGTCTTACAGTCTACATTTCACATTTGTTGGATCCATAAACTTTACAGATTGGATCCAGAACTCTAAGCCAGCTGTCGTCCCATAAACCTCCAGTAAATGCTCTTTCTCTCTATATATAACCATTGTTCCCAGTATGATAACGAGGTTCTCATGGAGTGCGGAGATTGGACTGGATGGCTTTCATGTTTCGGAATGGCCTGGCTCCCATCCTTTCGGCTCTCTTCCTGCCTTCGGCTCTTGCCGACTTTCCTTCACTTCCTGGATCCCGTCCCTCTTGGAAGCCGCGGAGGCCGCGGACTGAAGGCGGCTTTCCATGATGTCACCTAGCAACTTAATATGCAGCTAAATAAGAAGCCAAATAGAGATATTGCTTTCTTACATTGTTACCATCTCACCTCATTACGTCCTTCGCTGGCCGACCCCGCAGACTTCTCCTTCACATGTTTCCGAGTAGTTAGAAGGAGTTCCAGTATCTCTGCTCTATCAGCCATCCTAATCCCCATGTAATCCCCGACCCATGGACCTAATTATGGCAATCGCAGCCGAATGGGAAGTTCTGCAAGATGGCGGCTTACCCCTTAAAGGGACCATCGCTAAGATCAGACCCTAGACATGTGCAGAACGCAAAACGTTTGTTTTGTTTCGATTCATTATTTACATAAAGTTGTTTAGTTAAATTCATTTAATCTTATTTTGGAATTTGCTTCGTTTATTCAAATTCGAATCCAAATCGACTGTAATTTTCAGAATTTGGTCGGATCGAACTTAATGCCACCGAACGATGGAAATTCAAATCGATTCAAATTCCCTTTGAAAGACATTTACATCAAATTCCATTTGATATCAAATTTATTCTATTTGAAATTTGAATTTTGGAAGATGGTTTATATTCTTTCTATTCCATTCCATTCTATTGTTTTTTTTCTATTCTATTCTTTTATTTTCTATTCTAGTCAATTTTATTCTTTTATTTTCTAGTCTATTCTTTTCCATTGTATTAGAATTCTAATTTATTGTATTTGAAATTCGAATTTTTAGAAGATGGTTATATTCTTTATATTTTTTTCTGTTCTAGTCTTTTTTTATTCTATTATATTCTAATTTATCCCTTTAATTTCTATTCTATTATATTCAGTTTTTTCTTCTTTTCTATTTTGTTCTGTTTTACTTTATTTTTTATTTTATATTCTATCCCTTTTTTCTATTCTATTCTTTTCTTTTCTATTCTAGTCAATTCTATTCTTTTCATTTCTAGTCTTTTCTTTTCCACTGTATTAGAATTCAAATTCAGCGGAATTTGATTAAGGGATGAAAAAATTAAAGGATTACATTTATATATTATTTATATATTATATATATATTATATTCAGTTTTTTTTTCTTTTCTATTTTGTTCTGTTTTACTTTATTTTTTATTTTCTATTCTATCCCTTTTGTTCTATTCTATTCTTTTCTTTTCTATTCTAGTCAATTCTATTCTTTTCTTTTCTAGTCTTTTCTTTTCCACTGTATCAGAAGATGGTTATATTCTTTACCTTTTATTCTGTTCTAGTCGATATTTTATTCTATTATATTAAATTGTATCCCTTTAATTTTTTTTCTATTCTATTCAGTTTTTATTCTTTCTTTTCTATTTTGTTCTGTTATACTTTATTTTTTTATTTTCCATTCTATCCCTTTTTTTCTATTCTATTATTTTCTATTCTAGTCAATTTTATTCTTTTATTTTCTAGTCTATTCTTTTCCATTGTATTAGAATTCTAATTTATTCTATTTGAAATTCAAATTTCAGAAGATGGTTATATTCTTTTCTGATCTGGTCTTTTTTTATTCTATTATATTCTATGTTATCCCTTTAATTTCTATTCTGTTATATTCAGGTTTTTTTTCTTTTCTTTTCTATTTTGTTCTGTTATACTTTATTTTTGTATTTTCTATTCTAGCTCTTTTTTTCTATTCTAGTCAATTTTATTCATTTATTTTCTTGTCTTTTCTTTTCCATTGTATTAGAATTCTAAATTCGAATTTCAGAAGATGGTTATATTTTTTATATTTTATTCTGGTCTAGTATATTTTTTATTCTATTATATTCTATTTCATCCCTTTAATTTTGATTCTATTTTTTTCTTTTCTATTCTATCCCTTTTTTATTCTATTCTTTTATTTTCTATTCTATTCTTTTCTATCCTACCCGAATTCAAACTTATTCTATTCCAAATTCGAATTGTTATATTCTTTCTATTCTTTTCTATTGTGTATTTTATTCTATTTGTTCTATTCTATTCTTTTATATTCTATTCATTCATTCTATTCAAAATTCAAATTTGGGAGGATGGGCATATTCTTTCTATTCTATTATTTTGTATTCTAGTCAATTTTATTCTTTTATTTTCTATTCTATCCCTTTTTTTTCTATTCTATTCTTTTCTTTTCTAGTCAATTTTATTATTTTATTTTCTAGTCTTTTCTTTTCCATTGTATTAGAATTCTAATTTATTCTATCTGAAATTCGAATTTCAGAAGATGGTTATATTTTTTACATTTTATTCTGGTCTAGTCTATTTTTTATTCTATTATATTCTATTTCATCCCTTTAATTTTGATTCTATTTTTTTCTTTTCTATTCTATCCCTTTTTTCTATTCTATTCTTTTATTTTCTAGTCTATTCTTTTCTATCCTACCCGAATTCAAACTTATTCTATTCCAAATTCGAATTTCGGAAAACAGATATTGTTATATTCTTTTCTATTGTGTATTTTATTCTATTCATTTCTATTATATTATGTTCTATTCTATTCTTTTATATTCTATTCAAATTCATTCTATTCAAAATTCGAATTTGGGAGGATGGGTATATTCTTTCTATTCTATTATTTTGTATTCTAGTCAATTTTATTCTTTTATTTTTCTATTCTATCCCTTTTTTTCTATTCTATTCTTTTCTTTTCTAGTCAATTCTATTATTTTCTTTTCTAGTCTTTACTTTTCCATTGTATTAGAATTCTAATTCTATCGGAAATTCTAATTTCAGAAGATGGTTATATTTTTTATATTTTATTCTGGTCTAGTCTATTTTTTTATTCTATTATATTCTATTCCATCCCTTTAATTTCAATTCTGTTTTTTTTCCTTTCTTTTCTATTTTGTTCTCTTTTTTACTTTATTTTTTTATTCTATTCCTTTTTTCCCATTGTATTCTTTTCTATTCTAGTCAATTCTATTCTTTTATTTTCTAGTCTATTATTTTCCATTGTATTAGAATTCTAATTTATTCTATTTGAAATTCGAATTTCAGAAGATGGTTATATTCTTTATATCTTATTCTTTTCTAGTCGATTTTTTATTCTATTATATTCTATTTTATCCCTTTAATTTCTATTCTATTCTATTCTGTTTTTTTTTCTTTTCTTTTCTATTTTGTTCTGTTTTACTTTATTGATTTTTTTTCTATTCTATCCCTTTTTCTCTATTATATTTTTTTCTATTCTTTTATTTTGTATTCTTTTCTGTTTTACTCTATTATATTCAATTCTATTCTTTTATTTTCTATTCTATTCTTTTTCTATTCTATTATATTCTTTTTTTATTTAATTCTTTTATTTTCTATTTTATTCTCTTCAGAAATTCAAATTCGATTTGTGAAAACGATTCAAAAACTATTTAAATTTGAATTTCATCTGAAATTGTGTTTCATTATTATTAATTTGTTTAAATTCGTTACGATTTTAATTTGGATACATCAGAATAACAAAAAATTTGTCCGAAATCCTGGGTATGTTGGATAGCATGGCCCCCCCCCGATGGGTGCTGTAGTTCCTCCTACCAGCCACTATGCTGGATGAACGCCCAGACATTTGCCTGTTTGCCTCTCCATGTTCGGTGGGAACATCAAATTTAGAAGCGATATTTCTACATTATATATGGCAGCTTCACACTGTCAATGGTTGCCAAGGAAGCAGCAGGTGCTGGCGCCCATCGCATCCCTAGCAACCAATGACATCACCAGCACATTGACTTATCGGGAATCCCCAGTCAATGCCCCCCCCCCCACCAATGGGGCAAAAGAAAAAAAATCCAACAGATCTGGTACAGATGATCAATCGTGACAGTCCTCTTTGCCAAAAAATAGCTCCCTGCGCTATATAAGGGAAGAGGCGGGGATAATGGTGACATCATTGACCAAATATGGCCACTGCCATTGTTGGTCAACGTCATTGCCCAAGTATGGCCAGCAGTGCTGGGACAAGGTCATCAAGTCGCCAGGGCAAAGATGCCAAACTCCTCGCCCCCCCCCCCCCCCCCGCCCGACACTACCACGTCTACTACTGTCACTACTCTTGTCGTCCTTGTCACAGGAGGAAGGAGCCCCAATCCTTACAGTTCATCATTAGGCCCAGGGGGGCAGCTGCCCCCCTAGCCCACCTCTTGTCCTGGCCCGTGGCCATATTTGGTCAATGATGTCACCATTATCCTCTTCCCTTATAGCTATTTTTTGGCAAAGAGCACTGTCACGATTTATCCTCTGTACCAGATCCGTTGGATTTTTTTTTCTTTTGCCCCATTGGTGGGGGCAGGCATTGTTATTGATAATTGATTTACAATGAAGGGACTTTTTTTGTGGGATTGACATTTTTTTAATAAAGGCCTTTCAAAACGGTTCAGTGTCATTTTTGTTTTTTTATGATGTACCCCTTATTCACGTGTAGTGGGGGGGGGGTGAATTCTGGAAGCCCCCTTATTTTTAAAGGGGGTTTCCAGATTCTGATAAGCTGCCTGCCTGCAGACCCCCACAACCACCAGGCCAGGGTTGTAGGGAAGAGGCCCTTGTCCTCGTCAAAATAGGGTCAAGGTGCTTTGCCAGGGCATGTGGCCCGGTATGGTTCAGGATGGAAGGGATCACAATCCCACCCCCCTTTCCTAGCCAGCTGGGCTGTCTGCTCATATTAAGGGTCTGGGGACCCCAGACTTTTTTTTTCAATGCATTGGTTACCCCCTTAAATTCCATTCCAGACTCAAAGGTGATTCTTGCTGTTGGATGAACTACAGCAATATTGACATCTAAAAAATTATATATACAGTTTCAATTGTCAGCAAATTACATTTTGTTGGCTGCTTTTTTTTTTTAAAGAGGCACATACACCCATTTAAAGGTCCCCCAAAATACATACAGTAGCATACAATCTATGGGATATATACTGGAATTTTTATACATTTTTTTTTTTTTTAACCACTTTCAGACCGGACCAATTTGCAGCCAAAGGACCGGGCCTGGTCCTTTTTGCGATTCGGCACTGCGTCGCTTTAACTGACAATTCCGCGGTCGTGCGACGTGGCTCCCAAACAAAATTGACGTCCATTTTTTCCCACAAATAGAACTTTCTTCTTCTTGCGGTTTTTATTTTTTGCGCTATAAACCAAAAAGAGCGACAATTTTGAAAAAAACACATTCTTTTTTATTTTTGCTATAATAAATATCCCCCAAAAATATATAAAAAAAAATTTTTTCCTCAGTTTAGGCCGATACGTATTCTTCTACATATTTTTGGTAAAATGGTTGATTGGTTTGCGCAGAAGTTATAGCGTTTACAAGATAGGGGATAGTTTTTATAGCATTTTTATTAATAATTTTTTTTTTTATTAGTAATGGCGGCGATCAGCGATTTTTATTGTGACTGCAACATTATGGCGGACACATCGGACATTTTTGACACATTTTTGGGGCCATTGTCATTTATACAGCAATCAGTGCTATTTAAATGCATTGATTGCTGTATAAATGACACTGGCAGTGAAAGGGGTTAACCACTAGGGGGCAGTGTAGGGGGTTAAGTGTGCCTAGGGGTGTGTTTCTTACTGTGGGGGGGCGTGGCTGTCAGCTAGTGAATGCTGATCTCTGCTCCAATCACAGGGAGCAGAGATCGGCGTCACTAGTTGCTAGGCAGAACGGGGAGATGCTGTTTATTTCGCATCTCCCCGTTCAGCCTTCCCGTGAGACGATCGCGGGTGTCCCCGCGGCGATTGAGTCCGTGGGACCCACGACCGGCCTCACGAGGGTCCCGACCGGCGCGAGCGCGTGCCGGTCGCGGTGTGCACCGATGGCACGGCGGCATCTTAAAGGGGATGTATATATACGCCCTTATGCCTGTCCGTGCCATTCTGTCGACGTATATAGTCGTGCGCCAGTTGGGAAGTGGTTAACTAGTAATGGCGGCGATCAGGGCCTTATAGTGGGACTGTGATAGTGCGGCGGAACTGACTAACTGCCACTGACATCACCAGTGACACTAATACAGTGATCAGTGATAATACTATACACTGTCACTGTACTAATGACACTGGCTGGGAAGGGCTTAACATCAGGAGCGATCAAAGGGTAAAATGTGTGCCTAACTATGTGTAATGTGTGCTTTGCAGGGATAAGAAACAGAGAGATCTTTCCCTCTCTGTTGATTGTCAACACAGAGCTCTGGGCTGTGATTGGACACCACCGATCAGCAGGTCCCAACCGTGAATCATTTACCGGGACTTGCTGACTGGCTGGGGGGGGCATGCATGCGAGTGTAAGCTCCTCTGGTACAGAGACTGATGTGATCGACTCAGTGTTCTCTGAACAGCACTGCAGTATATGTCAGAGCTATATAAATGTATTATAATAATAACAATAGTGTGTGACTGTGGGGGGACATTAGAGTGCGAGCTCCTCTGGTCAGGGCTGGTGCAAGGATTTTTTGACACCCTAGGCGAAACCTAAATTTGCCGCCGCCACCCCTTGGCTCCACCCCTGACTCCGACCCCTTTGCCATGCCCATGTATACCCCACCTTTTTAATGAAGCGCCCATCAAATGCAGCCTCACCAGCGCCCATCGAATGCAGCCTCACCAGCGCACATCGAATGCAGCCTCACCAGCGCCCATCAAATGCAGCCTTACCAGCGCTCATCAAATGCAGCCTCACCAGCGCCCATCGAATGCAGCCTCACCAGCGCCCATAGAATGCAGCCTCACCAGCGCACATCGAATGCAGCCTCACCAGCGCCCATCGAATGCAGGCTCACCAGCGCCCATCAATGCAGCCTCACCAGCGCCCATCAATGCAGCCTCACCAGCGCCCAGCAATGCAGCCTCACCAGCGCCCATCAATGCAGCCTCACCAGCGCCCTTCAAATGCAGCCTCACCAGCGCCCAGCAATGCAGCCTCACCAGCACCCAGCAATGCAGCCTCACCAGCGCCCAGCAATGCAGCCTCACCAGCACCCATCAATGCAGCCTCACCAGCGCCCATCAATGCAGCCTCACCAGCGCCCATCAATGCAGCCTCACCAGCGCCCAGCAATGCAGCCTCACCAGCGCCCATCAATGCAGCCTCACCAGCGCCCATCAATGCAGCCTCACCAGCGCCCATCAATGCAGCCTCACCAGCGCCCATCAAATGCAGCCTCACCAGCGCCCAGCAATGCAGCCTCACCAGCACCCATCAATGCAGCCTCACCAGCGCCCAGCAATGCAGCCTCACCAGCGCCCCATCAAATGCATCCTCACCAGCGCCCATTAATGAATGTTTGCTTGCTTCCATTCATTCGGGAGTCGGGACACAGACACAGTCCTCCGTCGCTGCTGTGCCTCTGACTCTATGTGCGAAGGGAGCAACGGCGGCCTGCTGATGCTGAGACTTAGTTGCTTGCTGCAGGGAGAAGAAACACCAGTGGCCGGGCGCTCTAGGCAGCAGTGCGCCCTAGGCGGCTGCCTAGTTTGCCTAGTGGTAGCACCGCCCCTGATAGTGTGTGACTGTGGGGGGGGGGGGGCATTAGAGTGTAAGCTCCTCTGGTGGAGAGATTAATGTGACTGGCTCAGTGTTCTTTGTACAGCACCGCGGTATATGTCAGAGCTATATGAATGTCTTATAATAATAATAGTGTGTGACTGTGGGAGGGACATTAGAGTGTAAGCTCCTCCGGTGCAGAGATTAATGTGACTGGTTCAGTGTTTTTTTGTACAGCACCACGGTGTATGTCAGCGCTATATATAAATGTATAATAATAATAATAGCGTGTGACTGTGGTGCAGCATTTGTTAATTTTCTAAGCCATTCAGTCATCCTTCTCCCGGAAGATTGTGATCCTCTCGTGCCCTCCTTGTCTGGCAGCCACACGCTTATAACTTCATTCTGGGCTCCACAAAGACAAGCATAATACAAAAAAAATGGAATTTCATTAAGAACAAAAGGCAACTGCTGATTGAAGGCACCTCCAGGGCTTCCGCCTCAGTCAGAACGAGTCCCTGGAAAGGACAGAAAACGGGGATGTTCCTCATTACGGAAAGGACGAGGCTGGCCGCAGCAGTTAGGCAGAGCTCAGTCATTACTTACCAGAACAGAAGACTCATAAACCTCTCTGCCAGTTGTGCAGCACTTTGAGCTGGTCCAGCTTGTGCCGCATATGGTTAGCAGGTGTTGGAAATATTACAGTTTTAAGAGGCAGAACTGGAAAACAATAGCGCGGTCTAATACGAGGATCCGGGAGTGCCCGGACATGGATGTCCAAGCACAAATCCAGCAATGTGCTTAAAATGCTGGAATGACTGACAGCTTGTCGCAGCTGGTAGGGTTGGCCCGCAGGTTCTTCCTACTGGTGAGACGAGTCCATTGGCCTACATACATGGACACAGGGCTCAAGTCCTGCGGGAACGCATGGGAACGGAGTTCCTGTACTTTTTCCACAACAGGAACTCAGTTCCCATTAGCAGCCGTGTCCTGCAAGACTTTGAAGTATGTGAGCTGTGTGGCAGGTGCTACACCAGCAGCTACCGACACAGCTCGCAATAGTAAGTGCCGCACACCTGACCATTCAGGCATTGCCAGTAGGGGGGCCCCATGACAGCTTCCGCTTCGATCTACCTGTCAATCACAGCTAGCTGACAGGTAGATCAGGTCCCTGCTGCTAAGAGATTGTATTTAGTCAGACCTCTCGTGATGCGCTCCTCCCCACCGGCCCCTCCTGATTTTCTGTCTCCTCATCTCCCCCCCCCCCCAGTCTCCTGCATACTTGCTCTGTGTGTCCTGCTGAATCCCCCTCCTCTATCTTCAGTGCCATATGATGAGGGAACCCAGAGGAGGAGCACAGCTATTCTGCTCACAGGACATGCAGGGAGAGAGGTGAGCTGAGGGAGGAACATCAGTTTGGGGTGGTAAGCTGAGCACAATACCTGGCAAAGTTTAATGCCAGGAGGGAAGTTTATGTGGAAATATGTGAAGGGTTGGAATAGCAGCGAGTGTGTGTTGGAGCCCTGCAGAGTTTGCAGCCCCCCCCCCCCAAGCTAACATACATCTCCTAAGCAGGAACACATCACTATCTCCCCAAGCATTCTGTCCAGATAATGTGCAGTTCATTTATCACCTTTCCGTTTAACCCTGTGTTATCCAAACTCTGTTCAATGAAAAGTGTAAACTCACCACATAAACACTCTATATACAAAATAACATTCCCCAATAAAGATCAGAACATGATGTTCACATTACATGGAAGCACAATTGTATGAATGCTGATTATTCAGAGAATTACCGGATTTATGTTTATTGAGGATTGTTTTTTTTTTAATGTACTAACAGTTAAACAGTTAAGCTTCATACACACAATACGAAAATTGGATAAAAAATACCACTTTTGAAGCGTTCGTGCATATGAGCGTATCATTTTTTTTTTTGGTGGGCGAGGGGATCTTGGATGGGAGTTCCCACACTTTTTTCCCCAGGACTTGACCCCTGCATGGACATACATACATACATAAATAGACATGTGCGCCGGAGGACACCTATCCACCCAGCAGTCCTGATGTACACATTAGAAGAGTCCCACAGCCAAAAACACCAGGTACCTCCAAGTGATCTTTCCAAAGTCAGAGGGATTCTCTTCTTCGGACAGACATCGGTTCTGACTGGATGATTTCCCTTTCTGGTAAGAACCGTAGAAAAGGTTGGATTTCTCATCACTTTCTGTCTCAGGGACAATGGTCACCGGGACCAACAAAGTAGGTGACTCTACCCAGGGCCGTTTTTAAGGCAGGGCAAAAGGGGCAGCTGCCCTGGGCCCTGTCATTGTTGTGGGGCCAAAGCAGCTGCCTCATACTTGCCAACTATCCTGGTTTAAATTCCCTCGTCCCTTGAGGTTTTAGTCCCGTGCTATGTCCCAATATCTCAGTGTGAAGTGCTGCTACTAATGCGGCCCAGCTCTGCCCTATTGTTGTGTACAGACGACTCACCTGCAGACCCTGTGTTTACATGTAAATTGTCGGCATTCATATGTAAATAGCGGCGGCCGGCGGCATTGATATGTGTATCATGACTCCCTAAGGTGATATCCACAGTAATCTAGCAACCAATCAACAAGCAGAAATCATGTGCTGTAACTTCTAGCAACTAATCAGTGAGCGGTAATGTGTGCTGTAACCTCTAGCAACCAGTCAGTGAGCGGTAATGATACACTGTAACCTCTGGCAACCAATCGCAATCGCTGCCTGATCTGATTCAGTGAACTAAACGGATTTTGAGTCTGGCTGCTATTTATTGTATGTCTCAGAGCAGGTGGAGAGCGAAACTGCATGGGGGGGAGGGGCCCAAGAAAAGTTTTGCCCAGGGTCCAATCAATATTAAAGACGGCCCTGACTCTACCAAGCGAAGACAAAGAAAGAAGTGTAGCGCCATAACCCTCTGCGGGGCGGCTATGTATTTTCTGGGCTTATCGATTACCTCCTCCTTGTAGCTCGTCGTTCGTTGTCTAATGCCGCGTACACACGGTCGGAATTCTCGTCGGAAAAAAGCTCTGATGGTTTTCCCGTCGGAATGCCGACGGAATTTCGCTCAAACTGTCTTGCCTACACACGGTCACACCAAATTCCGATGGTCAGTAATAGACATGTGCACAATAGAAAAAATTAGTTTATTTTTGTTTCGTTTTTTTCATTTCCGTTGATTCGTAACGATTCATAAATTCGAAAGTCGTCGGTGTTCGTATTCTTAACGATTCGTATTTTCATAAGAGTTATTTTTTCGTTGATTCGTTTTTCCGTTAGTTTAATTTTCGTTTATTCGAAATTCGGACGCATTCGTTTTTTCGTAGATTTAGTTACATTCGTACTTTCGTTAGATTGATTTATTCGTACTTTCGTAACATTGTTTTCGTAGATTCGTAATCGGAGCATAATTCATAATTTTATGTAATGTGTATGCTATTATTACATTTTAAGAGACACGGAAAGTTACGAATCGAAAAAAAAAGTACGAATGTACGAATTTTTTCGTTCAATCCATTCGAAGCACGTTAAGCAGCGCCATTGTAAGAGACACGGAAAATTACGAATCGAAAAAAAAAAAAAGTTACGAATGTACGAATTTTTCGTTCAATCCATTCGAAGCACGTTAAGCAGCGCCATTGTAAGGGACACGGAAAATTACCAATTCAACAAAAAAAAAAAAAAGTTACGAATGTACGAATTTTTTCGTTCATTTTGATTTTCGTTGTTCCTGTTTTCGTTTTTCGGATTTTCTTCTTTCGTAGATTCGTTGTTTCTAATTCGTTTTTTTCGGATTTTCGTTGTTTTTCAAACATTCGTTAAAATTTTTAGCGAATCGTTCGTTCATTCGTACGATAACGAATGAACGACTATAACGAATTTTAATGAAAAACGAAAAAAAAAAAAAACGAATTGCACATGTCTAGTCACCGGGACCAACAAAGTAGGTGACTCTACCAAGCGAAGACAAAGAAAGAAGTGTAGCGCCATAACCCTCTGCGGGGCGGCTATGTATTTTCTGGGCTTACCGATTACCTCCTCCTTGTAGCTCGTTGTTCGTTGTCTAATGCCGCGTACACACGGTCGGGATTCTCGTCGGAAAAAGCTCTGATGGTTTTCCCTGTCGGAATTCCGACGGAATTTCGCTCAAACTGTCTTGCCTACACACGGTCACACCAAATTCCGACGGTCAGTAACACAGCGGCATAAAACACGTTCGACTGCACTATAAAAGGGAAGTTTAATGCTTCCGAGCATGCGTCGAATTGTTTCCGAGCATGCGTCGGAATTTTGCGTGTCGGAATTGCATACACACGATCGGAAAATCCGATAGAAAGGTTTTCCGTCGGAAAAATTGAGAACAGGTTCTCAATCCAAAGTCCGTCGGAAATTCCGACAGAAAAAGACCGTTGGGCATACACGCGGGCGGAAAATCCGTTGAAAAGCTCCCATCGGACTGTTTCCATCGGAAATTCCGACCGTGTGTACGCGGCATAAGGGGTTTCCCAGGGTTTGTACCCAGTAATTGCAGAGACCGATACTCAAAAGTCCTTTTGTGGATTTTTATTTGCAAAAGAAACGTTCAAACACAACACAGTCTCTCAGTTGGGAACAGAGGGCAATGGGTGATAAAGCTCAGGCACTTCAGAACTGCTGACATCAAATAAATGTCTCCTTAGATAGCCCAGAGAGTAGCCACTCGCAACTGGGCTCTTCACTGTTGGATAAACCCTTGTCTGTAGATTTAGCAGCCAACAAGTGATTCGGAATTAGCAAAAGTCTCTGCCACAGACTAGGTTGTGAAACTTCAGGCGAACAAGGTGAAAGTCTCTGCCACAGACTAGGTTGTAAGCGAAGGATGGGTTTAGGAACCTTTCCCACGGTACCTGAATCTCTCAGCCGTTGCGGCGATACCGTAGGAAATGCGGATTCACTAGTGTCCATACATCTCAGCTCCCAGGCTCTTACCGAGCAGCCAGCTTCATGGCCCCCCTCCGAAGAGTCCTCCCCTGGTCACTTGTACGAGTTGCCGTGTCCCTCCAATCCTGAGAGGACATCAGGACACCTCCAAATCCTCCTTCAGTTACTGCTCCTTGAACTAGCCGGTTCCGAGGCTCGGGAACAGACAGATCCCCACCCCAGACCATGAGGGCCTCTGGGGCTGGTCAGGGTGACCATGCTTACGGGGACAGCAGACACTCCTGGGTCCGGGACCCCTCACGGGGTTGGTCCAGACCGGAACCAGGAATCCAAGAGCAAGCCGAACCCCGAACACGTGACTTCAGCATCTTAAATTCCCCTTCCCGGAATACACAGCGGGGCCAGACGCGCCCACTGATTGGCTCTGAGAAAGATTGGTACCTAACACATCCAACCAGACTGCGTTCTCAGCCTGTCACAGGTGCCTCACCTCACCTATGACCAGCCAGAACTCCAGTATAGCCCAGTCAGACTGATGTCAAAGTAAAAGCCTGAAACAATTAACCCCCAGAACTCAGTTACAGTTCTGGAAAAAAACAAATTTACAGAATAGCGCACACTTTAGAAAAGTGTCAGCGCTACAGAAGGAAAATAAAATATTTTGCAATCTATCCCAGCTTTTCTCAATCTTTTTAACCCAGAAGAACCCTTGGAATATTTTTCAGGTCTTAGGAAACTAAAGTTAATTCCTCAGGGATCAGTGGGAAGAATGTTCCTTACATTGGTGGTCAGTGGGAAGAATAGCCCTTAAATTGGTGGTCCACGGGGGGAATTTCCCTACATTGCTGGTCAGTGGGGAGACTTCTCTTTACATTGGTGGTTACTCATTGGTGGGAAGAATGTTCCTTACATTGGTGATCAGTGAGAAGAATGTTCCTTACATTGGTGATCAGTGAGAAGAATGTCCCTTACATTGGTGATCAGTGAGAAGAATGTTCCTTACATTGGTGATCAGTGGGAAGAATGTTCCTTACATTGGTGATCAGTGAGAAGAATGTTCCTTACATTGGTGATCAGTGAGAAGAATGTTCCTTACATTGGTGATCAGTGAGAAGAATGTCCCTTACATTGGTGATCAGTGAGAAGAATGTTCCTTACATTGGTGATCAGTGGGAAGAATGTTCCTTACATTGGTGATCAGTGAGAAGAATGTTCCTTACATTGGTGATCAGTGAGAAGAATGTCCCTTACATTGGTGGTCAGTGGGAAGAATGCTCCTTACATTGGTGATCAGTGGGAAGAATGTTCCTTACATTGGTGATCAGTGAGAAGAATGTTCCTTACATTGGTGATCAGTGGGAAGAATGTTCCTTACATTGGTGATCAGTGAGAAGAATGTTCCTTACATTGGTGATCAGTGGGAAGAATGTTCCTTACATTGGTGATCGGTGAGAAGAATGTTCCTTACATTGGTGATCAGTGAGAAGAATGTCCCTTACATTGGTGATCAGTGAGAAGAATGTTCATTACATCAGTGGCGGCTGGTGCTCAAAATTTTTGGGGGGGCGCAAACAAACAGCCTCACTGTGCCATCAAACGCTGCCACTGTGCCCATTAAACGCTGCCACTGTGCCCATCAAACGCTGCCACTGTGCCATCAAACGCTGCCACTGTGCCCATCAAACGCTGCCACTGTGCCCCAAGTTCTGCCACTGTGCCCCAAGTTCTGCCACTGTGCCCCTTAAGTGCTGCCATTGTGCCCCAAGTTCTGCCATTGTGCCCCTTAAGTGCTGCCATTGTGCCCCTTAAGTGCTGCCATTGTGCCCCTTAAGTGCTGCCACTGTGCCCCTTAAGTGCTGCCATTGTGCCCCAAGTTCTGCCATTGTGCCCCTTAAGTGCTGCCATTGTGCCCCTTAAGTGCTGCCATTGTGCCCCTTAAGTGCTGCCATTGTGCCCCAAGTTCTGCCACAAGTTCTGCCATTGTGCCCCAAGTTCTGCCATTGTGCCCCTTAAGTGCTGCCAGTGTGCCCCTTAAGTGCTGCCATTGTGACCCTTAAGTGCTGCCATTGTGCCCCTGAAGTTCTGCCACTGTGCCCCTTAAGTGCTGCCATTGTGCCCCTTAAGTGCTGCTATTGTGCCCCTTAAGTGCTGCCATTGTGCCCCTTAAGTGCTTCCATTGTGCCCCAAGTTCTGCCACTGTGCCCTTAAGTGCTGCCACTGTGCCCCCTGCCTGCCCTCTGCACTTACCTTGTCCCGGTGTGCAGCTGGTGACGGCGTCAGGCGACGAGCGGTGTCTCCGTCGGATGTCTCCGTCGGATGTCTTCTCCCGCGCTCCTCCTGTCTTCTTCTGCTGTGATTGGACGCTAGGTGATTGGACGCCTAGCGTCCAATCACAGCGCCTGTGACTTCAGCCAATCAGGTGACAGGTAACAGACCTGGCAACCTGATTGGCTGAGAGGCGGGTCTGTGTTAGGGAAGCGATGTATTCGCTTCTCTAACACAATACTGTGTAATCAGCGAACGCACGGCCGTGCGCCCGCTGTTTACACTTAGGGAAGCCTATTAGAGCACACCGCTCTAATAGGGTCCCCTATTAGAGCTTACAGCTCTAATAGGGGCGCTTCCAGCAACACCCCCCCCACTGTAATTCAGATGCCCGGCGCCCGATCAGGGGCCGGACACCTGAATAGGGGGGCGGCAGAGGTGACCAATAGATAGATTCATGCAATGCATGAATCTATCTATTGGTGATAGAGCGGTGCATACTGCACTGTGCGCCCTTAAAGGGACATGGCGCCCTTAAAGGGACATGTTTAAATACATTTTTTTTTTTTTTTTGAACTTTTTTTTTTATTTTATTTTTTTATTTTTTAACTGCACGGAGGGGGGGGGGGGCGGCGCCCGGGCGCCCCCTATGGACGGGCCGCCACTGCATTACATTGGTGATCAGTGGGAAGAATGTTCCTTACATTGGTGATCAGTGGGAAGAATGTCCCTTACATTGGTGATCAGTGGGAAGAATGTTCCTTACATTGGTGATCAGTGAGAAGAATGTCCCTTACATTGGTGATCAGTGAGAAGAATGTTCCTTACATTGGTGATCAGTGAGAAGAATGTTCCTTACATTGGTGATCGGTGGAAAGAATGTTCCTTACATTGGTGATCAGTGAGAAGAATGTTCCTTACATTGGTGATCGGTGGAAAGAATGTTCCTTACATTGGTGATCAGTGGGAAGAATGTTCCTTACATTGGTGATCAGTGGGAAGAATGTTCCTTACATTGGTGATCAGTGGGAAGAATGTTCCTTACGTTGGTGATCAGTGGGAAGAATGTTCCTTACGTTGGTGATCAGTGGGAAGAATGTTCCTTACATTGGTGATCAGTGAGAAGAATGTTCCTTACATTGGTGATCAGTGGGAAGAATGTTCCTTACATTGGTGATCAGTGGGAAGAATGTTCCTTACGTTGGTGATCAGTGGGAAGAATATCCCTTACATTGGTGATCAGTGGGAAGAATGTTCCTTACATTGGTGATCAGTGGGAAGAATATCCCTTACATTGGTGATCAGTGGGAAGAATACCCCTTAAATTGGTGGTCCACGGGGGGAATTTTCCATACATTGCTGGTCAGTGGGGAGACTTCTCTTTACATTGGTGGTTACTCATTGGTGGGAAGAATGCTTCTTACATTGGTGATCAGTGTAAAAAGTGCCCCTTGAAGTGGTGGTCAAAATTCCACACTTACAGACAGCTAAAAAAAAAAAATGTATGTCATGTTGCTGGCTTCTCCATATGATGTTGGCATCAGAACTGTTTCGGCACCATCAGATGGAAGGTCAATCAGCCACAGCTCAAGGAACCCCTAGGAAACTATGGACGAACCCTAGGCTTCCAAGCAACCATGGATGAGAATAGCTGGACTAAAAACAATTTTTTGCCTGTACATAAACTTTAATAAAGGTGCAGGTTTTGGTCACTGGGAGCAGGGGAGGACTGGGAACTTCTAGCCTGGGGCGCAAAAACAACCAACTGGAACTTTTATGGTATGTTGTAGATGCAGATTTCTCTCTGTGTCCTACAGTGTACCATTCAAAGTGTGCCATGTTGCTGCATTGATTGTCGGGCATGGTGGGTGAATGTTCTTCGAGGACGTGGATTATTGACACACCTTTTCACATCTTGTAGCATCAGCTTCCTTTGCAGCGCCTCTTTGCCCTAGGTCACATGACATCTCAGCGCTGCAGGACGATGGTGCAAAAAAAAAAGCAGCAGAAAAAAATAAATAAATAAAAAAAATAAAAAAAAGCAGCAGGTTCTGCTCTGATCAGTGTCTGGATGGGAAGTATCTCCACACCAGGCCTCCAGTCCAACATACTGGGCTCCAAATCACTGAAATGGAAAATTGAATACCTTTCCGTAATTTTCCTTTCCTGGTGCCTACCCATGGCAGCATACCTATGATGCCTACCCATGGCAGCATACCTATGATGCCTACCCATGGCAGCATACCTATGATGCCTACCCATGGCAGCATTGCGATTAGTTTCGTACGAATCGAAAATTTGTAAGAATTTGGGGAGATTCATACATCCGAAATACGAATTTTTATGCATACGAATTCCGTACGAAATACGAAATTTTGTTTACGAATTTCGGATCCAAATTCATAATGAAAATTCGTAATTGTTACGAAAAGTTAACGAACCTAAAAGTTAAAAACCCAGGAAGTCAGCACAAGGATGGTGGGAACACTATGGGAATTTCTATGCTTACGAATTTTATATGAAATTTCGTTAACGAGTTTCGGAATTTCGGATCCAAATGAACAGAATTGTTTTGTTCACCAATCAGAGGAAGTCAGCACAGCACAGGGATGGTGGAAACCCCTCATAATGGGCACAGCGGGTGTACACTCAGACCCGGGAACTCAGCACAGGGATGGTGGGAACCCCTCATAATGGGCACAGCGAGTGTACACTCAGACCCGGGAACTCAGCACAGGGATGGTGGGAACCCCTCATAATGGGCACAGCGGGTGTACAGACCCGGGAACTCAGCACAGGGATGGTGGGAACCCCTCATAATGGGCACAGAAGGTGTACAGACCCGGGAACTCAGCACAGGGATGGTGGGGACCCCTCATAATGGGCACAGCGGGTGTACAGACCCGGGAACTCAGCACAGGGATGGTGGGGACCCCTCATAATGATAAGTTCATCATAGCGAACTTTCGTTATTTTTAAGAAAAGTTTACGAATCTAACGAAAATTCGTATTTCGGACGAATCCGAATTGAATTTCGTACACAAATTACGAAATACACATTTTTTTTCGGAAGAAACTAAACAAATTTTTTGACGGCGCCCATGTCTAGGCAGCATACCTATGGTGCCTCCATGGCAGCATAATGAATGAATAAATGAGTGACTTGTATAGCACTACCAGGGCGGCACAGTGGTGTAGTGGTTAGCACTCTCACCTAGCAGTAAGAAGGGTCGCTGGTTCAAATCCCAACCATGACACTACCTGCCTGGAGTTTGCATGTTCTCCCTGTGCCTGCGTGGGTTTCCTCCGGGGACTCCAGTTTCCTCCCACAAAGCAAAGACATGTAGGTAGGTTAATTGACTTCTGTCAAAAAAATTGGCCCTGGTATATGAATGGGGACCTTGGATTGTGGGCTCCTTGAGGGTAGGGACCAATGTGAGTGTGCAATGTACAGGGATAGGGACAGTTGTAGACACTCGCACAGGTTGAACTGGAGTCTTTATTCAACCTTACTAACTATGAGAACCAAATTGCATGAGGGCGCTTTTTGCCACCAGTGTCCATCTGTGGTATAGCACAGTCCTTTTGCTCCATGGGGTCCTGACATGCTTACAAACACATATTTGGCCAGTTTTTTTGACAGGATCTAATTAACCTACCAGCATGTCCTTGGAGTATGGGCAGAAACTGGGGTACCCTGAGGGAACCCATACAGGCACAGGGAGAACATGTAAGCTCCAGGCAGATGGTGTTGGGATTTGAACCAGCAACCCTATTGCTGCAAGGTGAAAGTGCTAACCACTACACCATGGGGAGGGATCAGGAAAAAAGGAATACTTACCTTTCCGTAATTTTTATTTCCTGGTGCCTACCCATGGCAGCATACCTATGGAGCAACCAACCATAGGTATGCTGCCATGGAGGTACCAGAAAAGCATATTGCATGTGGCATTTGGGTCATGTGACACATTGGGGTTGATTTACTAAAACTGGAGAGTGCAAAATCTGGTGCATTTGTGCATTGTAGCCAATCAGCTTCTAACTTCAGCTTGTTCAATTATCCTATGACAAAAACAAAACGGAAGCTGATTGTTTTCTATGCGGAGCTGCACCAGATTTTGCACTCTCCAGGTTTAGTAAATCTACCCCATTCTTTCCCACATATCGCATTCGTTCCTGAAAATGTCAATTCACTATCACTTTATGCGGTATTTACCTAAAAAAGCAGAAAGGCTCTGTGTCAGAAACCATGAAATCAGACCGAGACAGAAGTACAGTCAAATCACACTTGTTTAATAATAAAAGTAAAAAGAACAGTCAAGACATAGCCAAAGTTCTATAACCGGAACACATAGTCAGCCAAGCCAGAAGTCAGGGATCAATGTAGTGGAACAGCAAACAGGATCTGGAGCCAGAAGGGATGTCAGCAAAGCCAGTCTTTAAAGAGGAACTCAGAAGATTGTTTCTTGTGATGTGACCAAGGTGAAGTAAGAGCTCCTCTGGACTGGACAGCTTAAAGCGGAGTTCCACCCTAAAGTTGAAAATCCGCTCATCGGAACCCTCCCCCCCTCATGTGCCACAGTTGTCACCTTTCAGGGGGGAGGGGGGTGCAGATACCTGTATAATACAGGTATCTGAACCCACTTTCGGGAATAGACTCCCGCGGGAGTCCCGCCCCTTCGCGTCACCCCCGCTGTCTCCTGGGAAACACACAGGTCCCAGGAAATAGCGGGGACCACTTATGACGCGCAGCGCAACTCGCGCATGCGCACTAGGGAACCAGGAAGTAAAGCCGCAACGCTTCACTTTCTTAATCCCTCAATGAGAATGGCGATGGCAGCAGCCGAGAACCGATCGACTTTTTGGGTTGCCAACATCGCTGGACCCTGGGACAGGCAAGTGCCCATTTATTAAAAGTCAGCAGCTGCAGTATTTGTAGCTGCTGGCTTTTAATTTTTTTTTTTTTTAGGTGGAATCCATCTTTAAGTAGGCAGGACTGACGAGCAGGATATCATCAACAGCTGAGTAACTGTGGAGAGAGATGGGAGCTGGCAATTAGCCAACAGCTGAGCAGCCAGCTGAGCGAAGGAAGGGCTGAGCCCAGCCCTGACACTCTGTAAATACCACATTAACAGCGTTAAAGTCAATTCACTAAAGGAAATAAATAAATAAATGCACATGTTAAATAAATAGTGGTCCAGGCATTGGAAATGTAAGGAATGTATCAACATTCAGCTGGTTGTTAAGGAGGCGGCACCCACCGGGGTCCGTCCTGAACAGCCAGTAAATAGCTGGTTGTTAAGGAAACGGCACCTGCCACATCCTTAACAACCATGACTGATCTGCTCGTCAGCAGAAGAAACAAAAGATAAGCCGACATTAAAAAAAAAAATGTAAAGCAAATACAACATGGGGTCCCCACCTATTCCATACCAGGCCTTTTTGGGTCTGGTAAGGATTTTGGGGGAAAGTAGCAAGAGAAAAACTCACCTAAGCTCTACCGCTATATAGGATAGTTGGTGTGTAGAGTAGTCGGCGCTCTGACTAATTAAGCTCACAAAAGAGCCATAGAAAGTACAGGCCGGCAACTCGACAGCTTCTCCATATTTATTTAAGCATTACAGAAAAAACGTCATCCAAAAATACTAACGCGTTTCGGCCTTAGGCCTTCATCAAAAGCAAAGATTTTGAGGGGGGGGGAACCTCACGCCGCAAATAAAAAATAAATTGTCGCAAGGTCCACCCAAAAATCCACACCAGACCCTTATCTGAGCATGCAGCCCAGCAGGCCAGGAAAGAGGAGGGGAGGGGGCTTCAAGTGCTCTGCAAGTGTACAACTTGCCGCTGAAAATGTGCAGCAAGTTTGCAAATGTCCAATTAAACATTCCCACAATTGTGTGGCAAGTTATCCTTGCTATCAGGGATGGGGGGGGGAGTCCCCAAAGCACCTTGTCCCCATCTTGATGAAGACAAGGGCCTCTTCCCTACAACCCTGGCCCAGTGATTGTTAAGTCCCGACACGCTTGACTAGGGCCAATTTAGACGGGAGCCAATTAACAGCATGTCTTTAGAGTGTAGGAGGAAAATGGAGTACCCGGAGGAAACCCACGCAGGCACAGGGAGAACATGCAAACTCCAGGCAGATGGTGTCGTGGTCGGGATTGTTGGGGTGCAGGGGGTGAGATTTGGAAGCCCCGATACCAAATCTCAATAAGTCACCCCCCGCACCCCAACAATCACTGGGCCAGGGTTGTAGGGAAGAGGCCCTTGTCCTCATCAAGACGGGGACAAGGTGCTTTGGGGACTCCCCCCCCCAAAGCACCGTCCCCAGCCCTGATACCAAGGGGCCCCCCAGATCCCATCCCCCCCATTTTAAAACATATTACCTTTACTCATTCACCGAAAAAAATTTGCAAACCTGTAGTCAAGTTTATTAAAAAAAAGGGTTGGTATCTGGGGGCCCCCTTGTTAAAGGGGACTTCCGGATTCTGATAAGTCACCCCCCCACACACTTACTCACTTGCCCCCCCCCCTTTCCGGGCCTGCTGGGCTACATCCTCAGATAAGGGTCTGGTATGGATTTGGGGAGGGGGACCACAAATACAGAGGTCTCCTACAGCCTCGTGGGGCCCCTGTGGCCACCTCTACTCTCCTTGTACGATGCTCCATTATAAATATTGTTGCTTTCCATGCCAGGATTCCGGTTCTTCTCTCGTCTAGCCATAACGACCCCCCCCCCCCCCCAACGTTCCTTTTTATTAGCAATCGTTCTTGGAACCCCAGCAAAAGAAAGTTGTGCCATAAAAAAAAAGGGGGGGGGGTGGGGTGCAGAGGGATCCCAGATGGAGAGTTTGTAACATTCAGCAGGTTTTTTTATTGCGGGGGCGATTTATTCCTTTATCTCCTGAGCTGAGTATGAGGAGCGCGGCTCGTAATCTATAGATAGAATCAGGAGATTCGCCGGGAACGGCCAGCAGATGCGTAGTATTAGCTCTGGCACCGAGATCTCGCTTTTTCCATTCGGATTTTATTTTTATCAGCTTCGCCGTGATCCCGGCTCTTATTATTCCTACATCCCATCAACACTTCACATGCAAAGTGAACCCGCCACCAGGACACACGTGGCGCTCCGCACAGCTGACGCACGTAAAAAAAAAGGAAAATAAAGCCTTATGCAAACGAACAACCCCCACCCCCCCCCCACCCCCAGCCTCCCCCAACAAGGAGTCCAAAAACAGAATTAAAAAATTCTGGAGACTTTGATATGGATCGATGACAACTTATGTTGGAAATCGTGTTTTTTCTTGGTAAGTAACCCTTTCGCTGCCAGAGCCAGTTTCCTCTTATGAAGGTGCACAGCACAGTATTTATCTCTTATGCTCCATAGCTCCATCTAGTGGCCATAATACAGCCCGTAATTAACCCCTTTCGCGCCTAAGGGTAAAACAAATCTTTAATGCCTAAGCACAATTTTGCAACTTTGACACGTGGTAGTATAACCGTACTTATCATCGCATCTGCTTTGTACATCCAGGTGGATTATACAGCGTTTTTAATTTTTTTTTTCAGGACACATTGGCCTTTCATTTGGTGGTAAATGATAACGGATATCTCCTGATCAGGGTGGATGTAAATCAATTAATTAAAAAAAATAAAAATAAAAAAATATTTTATTTTTTTATTTAGCCACTTCAATACCGGGGGGCACTTAAACCCCCCTCCTGCCCAGACCAATTTTCAGCTTTCAGCGCTGTCGCACTTTGAATGACAATTGCGCGGTCATACAACACTGTACCCAAATTAAATTTTTATAATTTTTTCCCCACAAATAGAGCTTTCTTTTGGTGGTATTTGATCACCTCTGTGGTTTTTATTTTTTGCTAAACAAATAAAAAAAGACCGAAAATTTTGAAAAAAATGTTTTTTTTTGTTTCAGTTTCAAAACTTTGTAAATAAGTACGTTTTCTCCTTCACTGATGGGCACTGATAAGGCGGCACTGATGGGCACCGATGAGGTGGCACCAATGAAGTGGCACTGAGGTGGCATTGATGGGCACTGATAGGCGGCACTGATAGGCAGCACTGATGGGTGACACGGATGGGCACTGAGGGGCGACACGGATGGGCACTGACGGGTGGCACACATGGGCACTGATAGCTGGCACGGATGGGCATGGATAGGCAGCACAGATGGGCACTGATAGGCGGCACGGATGGGCACTGATAGGTGGCATGGATGGGCACTGATAGGTGGCATGGATAGGCACTGATAGGTGGCACGGATAGGCACTGATAGGCAGCATTGTTTTTTACTGATGGATGCCAATCAGTGCCAAACAATAATGCATGCCAATCAGTGATGCCCATTGTGGGCACTGATTGGCATCCATTGTGGGCACTGTGTGTCATCCCTGGTGGTCTAGGGTGGCATACCTTTTGATGGGCATCCCTGGTGGTCTGGTGGCATCCCTGGTGGTCCAGTGTGGGCATCCTTGGGGGGCGCCGCTGATAATCGATCAGCACAGACCCCCCTGTCAGAGGAGCAGCTGATCGGCTCTCCTCTACTCACGTCTGACAGACACGAGTGAGGAAAAGCCGATTACCGGCTTTTCCTATTAACACTGTGATCAGCCGTGATTGGACACGGCTGATCACGTGGTAAAGAGTCTCCGTCGTAGACTCTTTACCAAGATCGTAGTTGCGGGGTGTCAGATTGACACCCCGCAACAACGATCGCCGCGATGTGTGCCCCCGGGGGCGCGCAGCGGCTCAAAATCCTGAGGACGTCATATGACGTCCTGACAGGATTTTACAACCACTTTGCCGCCGTCATTTGACAATAGGCGGGCGGCACGTGGTTAACCACCTCCCGTCCGTGCTATAGCCAAAAGACGGCTACAGCGCGGACCTAGTTTGCCGTGAGGGCGTCCATAGACGTCCTCCCATGCTCGAGCGGCCTGTGCGTCACCTGTAGGGCGCGCGCGGCACGCTCTGTGATCAGCAAATCTATGAGACTCAGCTGATCACAGACCGGAGTAAGGGGTCGCCCCTGCGTCCCGTATGGATGGGCTGACACTGACCTAGATCAAACCTTGATCTAGGTATTTTTTTTTTACATTTATTTCATTTAATTTTTTAATTATTATTATTTTTATGTTTTATTCTGATTTACTCTATTCTATTATTTTCTATCTTTTTTATTCTATTCCTTTATTTTCTATTCTATTTTTACTTTCTTCTTGTTTTCAAATTCGATTTCAAAATCAATTTGAAAAAATTTGTTTGAATTTAGATTTGGAAAGAAACAAACCACGCATGTCAAATGAAACCCAAAACCAAAAGAAATGTAAAAATATTGCAGCTTAGCTTACCAATCATTAGATGTGGTGGCTGCATTGGTTTTCGTTCTTAGGCTTCTTTTTTAGGCTTTTTTAGGCCCTTTCACGTTAATGCTTGTTTGTCACCCAAAAGAAGCGCCTGCTCCTTTTTTTTGGTGACAAACTTCATGCGATTTGTGAAGGTGTGTTTTTCCTGCGATCGCGCCGCGGGACAATCACAGCAAAATCACGCCACGTTTGAGGTGCTATTTAGAATGAATGGCACCCAAATGCGCACCACGCGCAATTTCCATGCATTTTGGAATTGCGTGCAGAATTGCAGCGATTCTGCCTGCGATTCCAAATATGGGCTTCATTAGACATGTGCAATTTGTTTAGTTTCCGAATTCGTTTGTTAAATATCCAAATTAATGAAAACCCATTTAACGAATTTTTCCGAATAATCGTAAAAGTCGTAAATTTCAAAACTCTTTTTTTATTATTTAAATTCCATTACCTATAATTTAATGGTTAGTTATTATTTCAGATTTTTACATTTTCAGGTTTTTGAATATCGAATTTATGAATTTACAAATTTTTGAATTTACTAGTTTTTGAATTTATGAATATTCGTAATTATGTAAATTTGAAAATTCGTAATTTTGTAAATTTGAAAATTCGTAATTTTGTAAATTCGAAAATTCGTAAATTCAAAAATTAGTAAATTTGTAAATTCAAAAATTAGTAAATTCGTAAATTCGAAAATCTGAAATAATAACTAACCATTAAATTATAGGTATTGGAATTTCCTTTCAAATTTGGCTGTTAGTGAACATAAGGAATACCAATTTATCCAAAGTTACGAATTATCCAAAATAACGAATGACGCATCTAAACAAATGGAACGTAACCAATTAATAATAATAAATAACAATCTGAAATAATAACTAACCATTAAATTATAGGTATTTTAATTTCCTTTCAAATTTGACTGTTAGTGAACGTAACGAATACAAATTTATCCGAAGTTACGAATTATCCGAAATAACGAATGTCTCATCTAAACGAATGGAACATAATGAATGAATAATAATAAATAATCTGAAATAATAACTAACCATTAAATTATGGGTATTGGAATTTCCTTTCAAATTTGTCTGTTAGTGAACGTAATGAATACGAATTTATCCGAATTTACAGATTATCAGAAATAATGAATGACGCATTTAAAACGAATGGAACGTAACAAATGAATAATAAGAAATAACAATAATAATAAAACCTTTTTTTATTATTTATTATTAATTTGATCAGTTCCATTTGTTTAGATGCGGCTTTTGTCATTTTGGATAATTCGTAACTTCGGATAAATTCATATTCGTTACGTTCACTAACAGCCAGATTTGAAAGGAAATTCCAATACCTATAATTTAATAGTTAGTTATTATTAGTTAGTTATTATTTAGAATTTTCGTACTTTCTTTCTTATTTTCGTAATTTCGAATTTTTGAATTTTACGAATTTATGAATTTACGAATTTAAGAATTTGAGAATTTGAGAATTTAGGAATTTTCTAATTTTACAAATTTACGAATTTAAGTATTTAGGAATTTAGTAATTTAGGAATTTTACGAATTTTTAAATTTACGAATATTCGAATTTTTGAATTTTTGAATTTTACGAATTTACGAATTTAAGAATTTAAGAATTTGAGAATTTGAGAATTTAGGAATTTAGGAATTTTCTAATTTTACGAATTTACGAATTTGAGAATTTGGGAATTTGAGAATTTAGGAATTTAGTAATTTAGGAATTTTACGAATTTTCAAATTTACGAATTTTCAAATTTACGAATATTCGAATTTACGAATTTTTGAATTTTACGAATTTATGAATTTACGAATTCTTGAATTTTACAAATTTATGAATTTACGAATTTACGAATTTTCAAAGTTTCAAATTGACTAATTTACAAATTTACGAATTGCGATCATAATGAATGACCCAAAAAAAAAAAAAAAAGAATGAGTTAAAACGAAAACAGAAACTAACAAATTTGTCTAGGCCTCATGGTGCAGATGACAAGCATTAGGTGTCGCATTTCGGGTTCACGTCTCTCTTGGGTTGAGTTGACCAGCATTAGACGGCGTGTTTCGCGCTCGCTTCACTCTTGGCGCGCTCTTCAGACAGTAAATGGCTCTGGCGTTCTAATGTAATTGTGGGAAGGTTCCACGCTGTAGATAGCGGGAGGAATGCGGAGCGTAGTGCGATTATAGCGGAACATAAACACTTGTCACACATCATAATGTAGCGGTGAAGTGTATCTTCCTCTGTGATCTCCTTCGAGGTTTGTACTTTAAATACAGAAAGGCCGATCCGCGGCCAGAATGATAGAAAAACAAGTCTTTATTACATATATGTTTTTCTGATGCGTGGCGATAAAATAAAATTGCACTGGAGGAGCTCCAGCTTATCTGCGATCGTTGCTTCGGCACTTTGAGAAAAAAACGCCACCCTTGCAAAAATTTCACATTAAAGTTTTTTTTTTTCTCCTTCTTTGGAAATGTAAAAAGAGCACCTTCTAAACGTTCCTATGGCCTCTAATGGCGGAGCCATACTGATCCTTGACAGTTTTCCTATAATGATTTTCTCCTTGGATTTTGGACAACCAAAAATCTGCTGCCTGGCCTGTGCCTGCGCCCCTATAAGTTTATTTAACCACTTCAGCCCCGGACCAATTGGCAGCCAAAGGACCAGGCCCCTTTTTGCGATTCGGCACTGCGTCGCTTTAACTGACAATTGCGCGGTCGTGCGACGTGGCTCCCAAACAAAATTGGCGTCCTTTTTTTCCCACAAATAGCACTTTTGGTGGTATTTGATCGCCCCTGCGGTTTTTATTTTTTGCGCTATAAACAAAAATAGAGCGACAATTTTGAAAAAAATTCTATATTTTTTACTTTTTGCTATAATAAATATCCCCCTAAAATATATAAAAAAACATTTTTTTCCCTCAGTTTAGGCCGATACGTATTCTTCTACATATTTCTGGTAAAAAAAAACGCAATTAGCGATTATTGATTGGTTTGCGCAAAAGTTATAGCGTTTACAAAATAGGGGATAGTTTTATAGCATTTTTATTAATTTTTTTTTTTTACTAGTAATGGCGGCGACCAGCGATTTTTATTGTGACTGCGACATTATGGCGGACACATCGGACATTTTTGACACATTTTTGGGACCATTGTCATTTATACAGCAATCAATGCTATTTAAATGCATTGATTCCTGTATAAATGACACTGGCAGTGAAAGAGTTAACCACTAGGGGGCGGGGAGGGGTAATGGTCTGTGACGTGTGTGTTTTTTTTTACATTAGGGGGCGTGGCTGACGTCATTGATCGGCTTTCCCGATGACAGGGAACAGCCGATCAGTGACAGGCAGTGTAGGAAGCGCGGGGAGAGTTTACACAGACCTCTCCCCGTTCTTCAGCTCTGTGACCCGATCGCGGGACAACAGCGGCGATCGGGTCTGCTGGTCCCGCGGGCGTGGTCACGGAGCTCCCGACCGGCTGGGGGCGCGCGCGCGACCCACGGCTGGGCTCTTAAAGGACCACGTTCCGGTACGTGGTTTTGCCTAGCCGTGCCATTCTGCCGACGTATATCGGCGTGAGGCGGTCGGGAAGCGGTTAAAGCCCAACTCCAGGGAAAGATTTTTTTTAAATAAACTGATCAAACTTTGTTAAAATAATAAAAAAATAAAAAATAAACTCTAACTGCAACACTTACCACATTTCCAGCACTGTCCCCCACCACAGTGGTGGAACTCCTAAGGTGGCAAAGGTTGCAGTTGTGACGGGGGCCCTGGCGTTCCACCACTGTGGTGGGGAGGGGGGGGACCCAAGATGGCAGAACATATGAAAGAGTCCCGCTGCGGGACCGTAGTAATGGGAGGTAAGGGCCCCAGGATCAGTTGGAAGGGCACCGGGACCAGAGGAATAGGCCCCAGGACTGAGGCTGTATTCACACCTGAGCGTTTTCAGCTCGCCAAACGCTCATCTCAAAAGTTCTGAAACCCCCCAACAAGCAAAATCCCGCCAATTTCAATGGCCCCCATCTCAGCGTTTTGTCGCCTTGTCGCTCAAACAAGTACATGAGCTTCTTTTGGGCTGGTTACAGACGTTTTTAGGTCCCATAGAAATGAATGGAAACGCCTGAAAAGAGCTTCAGGGGCGTTTTTAAGCCCAACAGTTGTCTCCGCCCCTTGTGATCACATACACACCCCTTATCAAGCACATGGTCAGCAATATGGAGGACATCAGTTTGCTCATAGCTCCCAACTGTCCCTGATTTCGAGGGACTGTCCCTGATTTCGAAGGGCTGTCCCTGATTTCGAGGGGCTGTCCCTGATTTCGAGGGGCTGTCCCTGATTTCGAGGGGCTGTCTTTGATTTCGAGGGGATGTCCCTGATTTCGAAGGGCTGTCCCTGATTTTGAGGGGCTGTCCCTGATTTCGAGGGACTGTCCCTGATTTCGAGGGACTGTCCCTGATTTAAAAGGGACTGTCCCTGATTTCGAGGGACTGTCCCTGATTTCTAGGAGCTGTCTCTGATTTTGAGGGACTGTCCCTGATTTCGAGGGGCTGTCCCTGATTTCGAGGGGCTGTCCCTGATTTCTAGGAGCTGTCCCTGATTTTGAGGGACTGTCCCTGATTTCTAGGAGCTGTCCCTGATTTCGAGGGACTGTCCCTGATTTTGAGGGGCTGTCCCTGATTTGGAGGGACTGTCCCTGATTTAAAAGGGACTGTCCCTGATTTCGAGGGACTGTCCCTGATTTCTAGGAGCTGTCTCTGATTTTGAGGGACTGTCCCTGATTTCGAGGGGCTGTCCCTGATTTCGAGGGGCTGTCCCTGATTTCTAGGAGCTGTCCCTGATTTTGAGGGACTGTCCCTGATTTCTAGGAGCTGTCCCTGATTTTGAGGGGCTGTCCCTGATTTCGAGGGACTGTCCCTGATTTCTAGGAGCTGTCCCTAATTTCGAGGGACTGTCCCTGATTTTGAGGGGCTGTCCCTGATTTCTAGGGACTGTCCCTGATTTCTAGGAGCTGTCCCTAATTTCGAGGGACTGTCCCTGATTTATAGGAGCTGTCCCTGATTTCGAGGGACTGTCCCTGATTTCTAGGAGCTGTCCCTGATTTCTAGGAGCTGTCCCTGATTTCAAGTGACTGTCCCTGATTTCAAGGGGCTGTCCCTGATTTCGAGGGACTGTCCCTGATTTCGAGGGGCTGTCCCTGATTTCGAGGGACTGTCCCTGATTTCGAGGGGCTGTCCCTGATTTCGAGGGACTGTCCCTGATTTCGAGCAATGTCCCTCTGTCCCTCTTTCCCCCTCATTTGTCCCTCATTTTGGTCTGATCCATATAGATGTATATAAAATGCACTTTTTATCTTTCAAAAAGTGTTTCCCAGCGCTAAACCTTTCATCTGATTTCTAAATTGCTGCCTTTGTAAATTCCAAAAGCCAATATAAAGGAATAGTAGTGTTAAAAAAGCACTTGTGGGTTTAACCAATCTTGTTTTTTTTTTTTGTACAATTCTCCTTTAAGGGGGCGTGGCAAGGGGTGTGTCCTATGCCTGCATACTTTTGCTGGTAGGTGTCCCTCATTCCCATCTCAAAAAGTGGAGAGGTGTGAGTTTGCTGTATGAAGCTTCATTGCCTTGGGGGAGGCACATCCCTGTCTTTATGACACCAAGCCCCCCCAATACAAAAAGATTAACTACAAAACAAGAATATGGGAGGAAATCTCAGTAGACATGTGCAATTCGTTTCGTTTTTTTTCGTTTTTCGTTTTTTTCCGTTATTTTCGTTCGTTCGTTTTCGTACGAATCCGAATAACGAATCATTTGAATCGTACGAATCCGAAAAGCAACGAAAATCCGAAAAAAACAAATTAGAAACAACGAATGTACTAATGAAGAAAATCCGAAAAACGAAAACGAACGGAAAAATTCGTACATTCGTAACTTTTTTTTTTTGTTGAATTGGTAATTTTCCGTGTCTCTTACAATGGCGCTGCTTAACGTGCTTCGAATGGATTGACAGAAAAAATTCGTACATTCGTAACTTTTTTTTCGATTCGTAACTTTTTTTTTTCGATTCGTAACTTTTTTTTTTCGATTCATAACCTTTTTTTCGATTCGTAACTTTTTTTTTTCGATTCGTAACTTTTTTTTTTTTTTTTTTCGATTCGTAATTTTCCGTGTCTCTTACAATGGCGTTGCTTAACGTGCTTCGAATGGATTGAACGAAAAAATTCGTACATTCGTAACTTTTTTTTAGATTCGTAACTTTTTTTTTTTTATTTTTAGATTCGTAATTTTCCGTGTCTCTTACAATGGCGTTGCTTAACGTGCTTCGAATAGATTGAACAAAAAAATTCGTACATTCGTAACTTTTTTTTTTCGATTCGTAACTTTTTTTTTTTCGATTCGTAACTTTTTTTTTCGATTCGTAACTTTTTTTTCGATTCGTAACTTTTTTTTTTTTTTTAGATTTGTAATTTTCTGTGTCTCTTACAATGGTGCTGCTTAACGTGCTTCGAATGGATTGAACGAAAAAATTCGTACATTCGTAACTTTTTTTTAGATTCGTAACTTTTTTTTTTTTTTATTTTTAGATTCGTAATTTTCCGTGTCTCTTACAATGGCTCTGCTTAACGTGCTTTGAATAGATTGAACAAAAAAATTTGTACATTCGTAACTTTTTTTTTCGATTCGTAACTTATTTTTTTCGATTCGTAACTTATTTTTTTTCGATTCGGAACTTTTTTTTTTTTTTTTTTTTTCGATTCGTAATTTTCCGTGTCTCTTACAATGGCTTTGCTTAACGTGCTTCGAATAGATTGAACAAAAAAATTCGTACATTCGTAACTTTTTTTTTCGATTCGTAACTTTTTTTTTCGATTCGTAACTTTTTTTTTTCGATTCGTAACTTTTATTTATTTTTTTCGATTCGTAATTTTCCGTGTCCCTTACAATGGCGCTGCTTAACGTGCTTCGAATAGATTGAACAAAAAAATTCGTACATTCGTAACTTTTTTTTTCGATTCGTAACTTTTTTTTTTCGATTCGTAACTTTTTTTTTCGATTCGTAACTATTTTTTTTTTTTTAGATTTGTAATTTTCTGTGTCTCTTACAATGGTGCTGCTTAACGTGCTTCGAATGGATTGAACGAAAAAATTCGTACATTCGTAACTTTTTTTTAGATTCGTAACTTTTTTTTTTTTTTATTTTTAGATTCGTAATTTTCCGTGTCTCTTACAATGGCTCTGCTTAACGTGCTTTGAATAGATTGAACAAAAAAATTTGTACATTCGTAACTTTTTTTTTCGATTCGTAACTTATTTTTTTCGATTCGTAACTTATTTTTTTCGATTCGGAACTTTTTTTTTTTTTTTTTTCGATTCGTAATTTTCCGTGTCTCTTACAATGGCGCTGCTTAACGTGCTTCAAATAGATTGAACAAAAAAATTCGTACATTCGTAACTTTTTTTTTCGATTCGTAACTTTTTTTTTTCGATTCGTAACTTTTTTTTTCGATTCGGAACTCTTTTTTTTTTTTTCGATTCGTAATTTTCCGTGTCTCTTACAATGGCGTTGCTTAATGTGCTTCGAATGGATTGAACGAAAAAATTCGTACATTTGTAACTTTTTTTTTTCGATTCGTAACTTTTTTTTTTCGATTCGTAACTTTTTTTTTCGATTCGTAAATTATTAAAATGTAATAATATGAATATGAATTATGCTCCGATTACGAATCTACGAATGTTACGAATGTTACGAATGTACGAATAAATACGAATGCGTCCGAAAATTAAACTAACGAAAAAACGAATCAACGAAAAAATAACTCTTACGAATCTACGAATCGTTACGAATTCGAACACCGACGACTTATGAATGTACGAATCGTTACGAATCAACGGAAACGAAAAAAAACGAGAAAAAAACGATTTTTTTTCGGGAAACGAAAAATACGAAACGAAAATAAACAAATTTTTTTGTTGTGCACGTGTCTAAATCTCAGTAAAAATGATTGTCGGATGGTCCAAACCAAGAGAAGCATGATAAAGGTACAGTCAGGTCCATAAATATTGGGACATCGACACAATTCTAATCTTTTCGGCTCTATACACCACCACAATGGATTTGAAACAAAACGAACAAGATGTGCTTTACCTGCAGACTTTCAGCTTTAATTTGAGGGGATTTACATCCAAATCAGGTGAACAGTGTCGGAATTACAACAGTTTGTAGATGTGCCTCACACTTTTTAACCACTTCCCGCCCGGTCAATAGCATATTGACGTCCGGGAAGTGGTTCCGTTATCCTGACTGGGCGTCATATGACGTCTTTCAGGATAACATGCCGCCGCGCGCCCGTGGGGGGCGCGCATCGCGCAGATCGGTGGAGCGGTGTGTCAGTCTGACACACCGCTACACTGATCTCGGTAAAGAGCCTCCGGCGGAGGCTCTTTACCACGTGATCCGCCGTGTGCAATCACGGCTGATCACGATGTCAACAGGAAAAGCCTGTGATCGGCTTTTCCTCACTCGCGTCTGACAGACGCGAGTAGAGGAGAGCCGATCGGTGGCTCTCCTGACAGGGGGGGTCTGCGCTGATTGTTTATCAACGCAGCCCCCCTCAGATGCCCACACTGGACCACCAGGGACTCCACTAGGATCACCAGGGAAGTGGGCAACATGTGGATGGCCAGGTATGTACCCCCTGGCCATCCACATGTGCAAATGATGCCCAATCTGTGCCAGTCAGTGCCCACAAATGGGCACTGGCTGGCACCATCAAGTAGCAATCAATGCCACCCATCACCCAGCAATGCCACCCAGTGTTATCAGTGCCACCCATCAGTGTAATCAGTGCCACCCATCAGTGTCCAGCAGTGCCACCTATCAGAGTCCATCTGTGCCCATCAGTGCCCATCTATCAGTGCCCATCAGTGCCCATCCATGCCACCTATCCGTGCCACCCATAAGTACCCATCAGTGCCACCCATAAGTGCCCATCAGTGCCACCCATAAGTGCCCATCAGTGCCGCCTATGAGTGCCCATCAGTGCCGCCTATGAGTGCCCATCAGTGCCACATACCAGTGCCACCTATCAGTGCCCATCAGTGCCACCTATCAGTGCCCATCAGTGCCGCCTATCAGTGCCCATCATCAGTAGCCGTCAGTGCCACCTCATCAGTACCACCTCATTGGTGCCACCTCATCGGTGCCCATCAGTGCCGCCTTATCAGTGCCCGTCAGTGCAGCCATATCAGTGCCCATCATTGAAGAAGAAAACGTACTTATTTACAAAAAATTTAACAGAAACAAAGAAAAACTTGTAATTTTTGGTCTTTTTTTATTTGTTGCGCAAAAAATAAAAATCGCAGAGGTGATCAAATACCACCAAAAGAAAGCTCTATTTGTGGGAACAAAATGATAAAAAATTTGTTTGGGTACAGTGTTGTATGACCGCGCAATTGTCATTCAAAGTGCGACAGTGCTGAAAGCTGGGCGGGAAGGTGTCTAAGTGCCCCCCCGGTATTGAAGTGGTTAAGGGACCAAAAGTAATGGGACAGATTAACAATCATCCATCAAACTTTCACTTTTTAATACTTTGTTGCAAATCCTTTGCAGTCAATTACAGCCTGAAGTGTGGAACACATAGACATCACCAGACGCCGGGCTTCATCCCTGGTGATGCTCTGCCAGGCCTCTACTGCAACTGTCTTCAGTTCCTGCTTGTTCTTGGGGCATTTTCCCTTCAGTTTTGTCTTCAGCAAGTGAAATGCTCAATCGGTTTCAGGTCAGGTGATTGACTTGGCCATTGCCTAACATTCCAATTCTTTCCCTTAACCACTTCCCGCCTGGTGGTTTTCGTTCATATCACGTCCTTCAGGATAACATGCCGCCGCGCGACCGTGGGGGCGCGCATCGCGGCGATCGGTGGAGCGGTGTGTCTCTTTACCACGTGATCAGCCGTGTCCTATCACAGCTGTTCACGATGTCAACAGGAAAAGCCGGTGATCGGCTTTTCCTCACTCGCGTCTGACAGCAGATCTCTCCCAGCAGCAACAAATGATCCCCCCCTAGCAACATTGGACCCTTCCCCAGCACAAAGTAGATTCACCAGAAGCAACAATAGGCCTCCCCAGCAACAATAGATCCCGCTGGCATACATTGATCCCCTCCGGCTACAATAGATCCCCCAGCAGCCAGCATCAATAGACTCTGCAGCACACCCCAGCACCCTTTGCCATTACATACATTCAGTGATGGAGTTGCCGGAACTGCGATTCCCCGCGTTCCCACTGAAAAAAAAAAACATGCCAATTAGTCAAGGATAAGAAGCGGAGGAAGGAGGTACCCAGGGTTAGGAAATTGGTGGACTAAGAAATGTCCAAAGGCAGCCCTTAATGACCCCCCCCCCCCGCTGACCTGACCTGATGGGGCTTGGGGGCTGACTGGTAACTTTTGGCCCAGGGGGCAAGTACAACCCAGAGGCCCCTGGTGTAGTGACTCAGCCCCCCTCCCACTTTTCCTCTTCCCTGCCTCCTCCCCACCCCCATCCCAGGGGGGCCCTGCTCCCGGTACTCTCTGGTCAAGCTGGACAGCACCTGCTGCACCGACTACGAGTTCCATAACTGGCCGGCAGGGGGGCGGCCAGGGGCTGCAGGGGGGAGCCGTGGTGGCTCATTCGGGGCTGGCCAGGGGAGGAGAGTCCCATGCCTGACGAAGGGGTCCTGCGTGACTCCGAAACATTGCACTCTCCTTGTGTTGTGATCATGCAATAAATTATCCGTTTGGACGCTATTTATGTCATTCCATGGTGTGCTGGCAAATATCTTCATTGAGAGTCACCGGTGGGGCACAGAGCTGGCCTCTGCTCAGACATGGCATATACCATCCATGCCGGGGGTGTCCTCGTTCCCATAATGCACTCGGTAGGACACCAGTGGGGACTTTTTATGCCTTTGCTTTTAGGCATGTCTGCGGTGGAAACAGTGCGGCAGTGGCGGAGCGTGCATAGAGGGCGCAGGAGCGCCGCCCCCTCTCTCCTGCACCGCTCTATCACCAATAGATAGATTCATGCACTGCATGAATCTATCTATTGTCACCGCTGCTGCCCCCTATTCAGGTGTCCGGCCCCTTGTCGGGCGCCAGGCATCTGAATTACAGCGGGGGGGGGGGGGGTGTTTTTGGAAGCGCCCTATTAAAGCTGTAAGCTCTAATAGGGGACCTGATTAGAGCGGTGGGCTCTAATAGGCTTCCATAAGTGTAAACAGCGGGCACAATGCTGTGCGCTCGCTGTTTACACAGTATTGTGTTATAGAAGCGAATACATCGCTTCCCTAACACAGACCCGCCTCTCAACCAATCAGGTTGCCGGGTCTGTGTTACCGATCACCTGATTGGCTGAAGTCACAGGCGCTGTGATTGGACGCCTAGGCGTCCAATCATTGCAGAAGACAGGAGGAGCGCGGGAGAAGATGTCGGGTCGATGAGGAGACACTGCTCCCCGCCTGACGCCGTCACCAGCTGCACACCGAGACCATGTAAGTGCCGGTAGATGGCGGGCAGAGGGCACATTGGCAGCATTTACTGGGCACAGTGACAGCACTTGGGGCACGGTGGCAGCGTTAGATGGCACAGTGGCAGCACTTGGGGCACAGTGGCAGCATTTAATGGGCACAGTGGCAGCATTAGAGGCACAATGGCAGCGTTAGATGGGCACAGTGGCAGCATTAGAGGCACAATGGCAGCGTTAGATGGGCACAGTGGCAGCACTTGGGGCACAGTGGCAGTGTTTGGAGCACAGTGGCAGAGTTAGATGGGCACAGTGGCAGCGTTTAATGAGCACAGTGGCAGCATTTAATGGGCACAGTGGCAGCGTTAATGGGCACAGTGGCAGCGTTTAATGGGCACAGTGGCAGCATTTGAGGCACAATGGCAGCGTTAGATGGGCACAGTGGCAGCACTTGGGGCACAGTGGCAGTGTTTGGAGCACAGTGGCACTTGGGGCACGGTGGCAGCATTGGATGGGCACAGTGGCAGCACTTGGGGCACAGTGGCAGCATTTAATGGGCACAGTGGCAGCATTTGAGGCACAATGGCAGCGTTAGATGGGCACAGTGGCAGCACTTGGGGCACAGTGGCAGTGTTTGGAGCACAGTGGCACTTGGGGCAGGGTGGCAGCATTAGATGGGCACAGTGGCAGCACTTGGGGCACAGTGGCAGTGTTTGGAGCACAGTGGCAGCATTTGAGGCACAATGGCAGCACTTGGGGCACAGTGGCAGCGTTAGATAGGCACAGTGGCAGCGTTTAATGGGCACAGTGGCAGCGTTTAATGGGCCCAGTGGCAGCGTTTGATGGCACAGTGAGGCTGTTTGTTTGCGCCCCCCCACAAAAAAATTTGAGCACCAGCCGCCACTGCGGTGCAGCCTTTTTACGTGGCATCAGAGTGGCCTGGGGGGCAATTGCCCACCTTGCCCCCCCCGGCCCAGTCCACTACTGCCTGCTCCCCCTCACCACATTCAGTAAGCTAAGGGAAAATTCCCTTGCAAAATGAACATTTGCCTTTAGTAAATCAACCCCATAACATATAAAGGCAACATTTAATAGAGGACGTGCCTAGAAAAAAAATCCCAAAAAACGCACGCTATAAAAATATAACTTTCTGCAAGCCCGTCTGATTTCACAACAAAAAAGCAATCGCAAAACTCCTGACAAGCTAAAAGGAAAACCTTCGCCATGAGGTCAGGTTATTATAATTTTTTTTTTTTTTTTTTTTTTTACAGTTCACGTATCCTACTGTCAGTTCTTAGAAACCCTTTTGATTTAATGGAGTCAGATGTTTAGCTGGTATATGAAAGCATTTCACAAACCATATTTTGTTTGGCTTGCTCACTGACAAATTAAAATCACTTCAGTATTAACTGTGGAAAACTAACATTTCAAAGGCTTTGATGTGTGCGCAATCCATATTTTCTGCATTTGGAGACGCCGTCAATGTGTTTTGCACCTGTTTTTGGGGTGAAAATCTATTCCTTACCTTTTTTTTTTTTTTTTTTTTAATAATTTGATGTCTACAAGAAAAAATTTATTTCACTGCGATACCGCAAAGCTGAATCCAGCTTCCTAAAAATGTCCAAAACAAGCCGAGCGTATTTATTTTCTGTGTCTACTTCCAACTTGTGTCTCTAAGGGGGGGACTAGGAAAAATATTATGGCAAATTCAATATCGCTCAACGTCAGCGGCGGAAGGTCACCTGTCCGCGGCGTCTGCGGGATCCTGACTGAGCTGTTTGAGCAGCAAGCTGTCCGTCATGAATCTGGACCCCCCCCCCCACCCAAAGCTGTGACCCTACCATAAATCCACCAAAGGATTCTGGGGGGGCGAGTTTTATGATTGACGTTTCGGCTGCTGTTTGCAGAGATCCGCGGGGGGTGAGGGGAAGAGGGAGTGCTTGGCTTGCTTGGTAACTAAAAACAGAACAAAAAAAAAAAAGGATTGACATCAACGTGACAGGGGGGGGGGGGGGGGGGGGGGGGGGGGGGGGGTGACGTGCTGAAATGAGGGCAACAAGGTGACTTTCATGGGGAGAATGTGAACACGAAGAATTCTTATAGGGTTATACCAAACATATAAGAAAATGAGTGCAAATAGTTTTTTTTTGTATAGGGTACTGTATATACTTGAGTATAAGCCGACCCGAATTGAAAGCCGAGGCACCTAATTTTACCACAAAAAAATGGAAAAACTTATTGCCTCGAGTAAAAGCCTAGGGTGAGAAATGCGCAGCTACTGTAAGTGGAAAAGAGGGTCAACAATGCCCATTTGCAGCCTCACTGTGCCCATTTGCAGCCTCACTGTGCCCATTTGCAGCCATAGGTCCCCCGAACTTCCAACTTGGTAGTTAAGGGTTCCTAGATGCCCCCCTAGCTGCAGCCAATTTGGGGTCTCTGGACCCAAAGGGTCCCGAAATGACATTGCTGCAGATGGACACAGTTGACCGACTTTTGGGCCCTGTATCTCGGGGCCACTTGGTGATAAGTTGTAGTGCTGGTTCCACTGGGTTTGCACACCAAATTTGGGGTTCCTAGCACCAAGTGGCCCCGAGATATGGGGCCCCAAAGTCAACCATATTTCTGCAGCAGAGAATGAAATTTTCCGAACCGACTTTGGGGCCCCGTATCTCGGGGCCACTTGGTGTTAGGAACCCCAAATTTGGATATGTTGTAGTGCTGGTTCCACAGGATTTGCAATTTGGGGTTCCTAGCACCAAGTGGCCCTGAGATACGGGGCCCCAAAGTCGGGTCGGAAAATGTCATTTTCTGCTGCAGAAAAGTGATTGACTTGAGTATAAGCCGAGGGGGGGCATTTTCAGCACAAAAAAAATGTGCTGAAAAACTCGGCTTATACTCGAGTATATACGGTATATATATTTGTTTTGTTTTAATTCCTGAAATTATCTAGTATTTTAGAGGGGGTTCCTAGGCTGAAGATGTACCTAAGGAAGAGCTATAATTTAATAGTAGGAAAAGGGGAGTCCTTTGGTTAGGGACCCCGGAAGTGATGCACTGGTCGCGAGCTCGCCGCTCGTTTTGTATACACACACTGTTTGTTGTTGCTATGTAAGTACCCTTTTTTTATTAACCACTTTCAGACCAGACCAATTTGCAGCCAAAGGACCAGGCCCCTTTTTGCGATTCGGCACTGCGTCGCTTTAACTGACAATTGCGCGGTCGTGCGACGTGGCTCCCAAACAAAATTGGCGTCCTTTTTTTCCCACAAATAGAGCTTTCTTTTGGTGGTATTTGATCGCCCCTGCGGTTTTTATTTTTTGCGCTATAAACAAAAATAGAGCGACAATTTTGAAAAAAATGCAATATTTTTTACTTTTTGCTATAATAACTATCCCCCAAAAATATATAAAAAAACATATTTTTTCCTCAGTTTAGGCCGATACGTATTCTTCTACATATTTTTGGTAAAAAAAATCGCAATTAGCGATTATTGATTAGTTTGCGCAAAAGTTATAGCGTTTACAAAATAGGGGATAGTTTTATAGCATTTTTATTAATATATTTTTTTTTTACTAGTAATCAGCGATTTTTATTGTGACTGCGACATTATGGCGGACACATCGGACATTTTTGACAAATTTTTGGGACATTTGTCATTTATACAGAAATCAGTGCTATTTAAATAGCACTGATTCCAATGTAAATGACAGTGGCAGTGAAGGAGTTAACCACTAGGGGGCGGGGAGGAGTCAGTGTGACGTGTTGTGTTTTTTTTTACATTAGGGGGCGTGGCTGTACGTCTGACGTCATTGATCGGCTTTCCCGATGACAGGGAACAGCCGATCAATGACAGGCAGTGTAGGAAGCGCGGGGAGAGGTTTGTTTACACAGACAACAACAAAACCTGGGGAATGCCCAGGAAAAAACCAAGCCTACTTACCACCAGCTCGCAGACAACCAAATTGACCTGTCTAACAGTATGCGTTAAAAACAGGGGTTTAGTCCGCACGCATTTGCAAACGCATGCGTAAGCCACAGAGCCTCGTCAAGGCACCCTGATATCTGTGGTCCTAACACTAAACTAAGAGTGTCCCCACAGTGGAGGCACATGCATTCTAATGGGTAGATGAGGGCAGGTGGACTGAAGGGGAGCCACCCCTTCTTAAAGGTACAGGAGCACACCAAACGCCCAGCAGATTGCACAATGGCTGCAAAGGTGTTGGTGCGCTGCTGGACCAATACAAACACTATGTGTTAACAAAAACGTGTCCACCGCCCCCATCTACAGCTGGCTATCGCAGTAAGAGGCATTGGAAGGCTAAAGCAGATAACAACAAAACCTGGGGAATGCCCAGGAAAAAACCAAGCCTACTTACCACCAGCTCGCAGACAACCAAATTGACCTGTCTAACAGTATGCGTTAAAAACAGGGGTTTAGTCCGCACGCATTTGCAAACGCATGCGTAAGCCACAGAGCTTGTTTACACAAACCTCTCCCCGTTCTTCAGCTCCGTAACCCGATCGCGGGATACCAGCGGCGATCGGGTCCGCTGGTCCCGCGGCCGTGGTCACGGAGCTCCCGACCTGGTCGTGACCCCGCCCAGCTGGTGGCGCGCGCGCGTCCCACAGGCAGGCACATGCACGATCACGTACAGGTACGTGATTTTGCCTGCCCGTGCCATTTTGCCGACGTATATCGGCGTTAGGGCGGTCGGGAAGCGGTTAAATCATCACCTCTAGACCCACACCCAGCACCTTGTATCACTGGGATCTCCAGACCTGAACACAGTTGCACTTACCTGCACCACGCTGCACATTTGCTATATGAACTGTTACTGACGATTGATTGATACATCTATGTGTTGATTTTATTATTTCAATAATTTTATCCATAATTACTGGTATTTGCTGTTTCCATTCCCACTCTATATATTTATTTTTGACCAACCCCACGGTTGTTTTTATAACCTTAGCCACTTTATATTACCACATCACCATTATATTTTGCTGTTTTTTTAGCTATTTATGCACAACAGTCAATTTAATGCCTTTTATATATATTTTTTCATTTGCACATCAATCATTTTTATTTACGATTTTATTGATGCACTACAGTTACAAATAGTCACTGTATTTATTATTTGTTTATTTATTGTTCATACTGATGTTTTAGCTATTGTTGCACTACAGTCACTTTACTCTGCATAATTTTAGTTTTGCCGCTGACTCTTCTTACCAGCGGCTCTATGCGATTTTTTTAGTGACATCAGTCTAGGAGCGCGACACCACCCATTGATTTTTTCCATTTCCCTTTGTGGGTACCGTTTTACCCTCTCAGTGTTCGCTGCACCCTACATATCTCCAATTTCATTTTCCATATCAGCGCGGGAATATCACACCTTTAAAATATTGATTGTATAACAAAATGCTTGAATGTGATTGGTTGTTCATGGGGCGTTCCCCCTATGCAACCCATTTTTTGATTATTGCATATATTCTGTAAAGCCGGAAATAAACCTTTGTATTCTTGATCATCCACACATTGTGAATGGTGTCTTAATTACCCGACCGGTCAGAGAGTTTTTCCATTGATCACCAAAGTCCAGCTCGAGCATAAGAAAGAGGGGATGAAACAGGACACACCTTTCACTCAGAGCCAAGACAAGCTGCAGCTTTGAATCAGCCGTCTCCTTATCAGCTCTTTTTTTCTCGATGGAACAAAATACATCTAGCACTTTGTCCCATGTTTCTAAGGCCCCTTTCACACTGGGGCGTTTTTCAGGCGGTACAGCGCTAAAAATAGCGCCTGTTCACCGCCTGAAAAAATCCGGCCCCTTTAACTCCAGTGTGAAAGCCGGCGGGCTCTCACACTGGAGCGGTGCGCTAGCAGGACGGCAAAAAAAGTCCTGCTAGCAGCATCTTTGGAGCGGTATAGGAGCGGTGTGTTCACCGCTCCTATACCGCTCCTTCCCATTGATTTGAATGGGAAACCGCGGTAAAACCGCGGCAATACCGCCGTAAAGCGCCGCTACGGCGGCGCTCTACTGGGGTGATTAACCCTTTTTTGGACGCTCGCGGGGGGTAAAACCGCACTGCGAGCGGCCGAATACCGCGGTTAAAACGACGGTAAAGCAGCGCTAAGTATAGCGCTGCTTTACCGTCACCGCGGCTCCCCGCCCCAGTGTGAAAGGGGCCTAAGTGACTTCTAACTCTAGTTATGAGGTCTGACCTGCCACCCTCCCCTCCTGCCATGGTCAATCCGACAACAACAGCTAGGAAGGAGAAGGCTGATTCAGAGATGCAGCTTGTCTTGGCTCTGAGCACTTTCCTGAGACAAGCAATGGCAAGAAGAATGCAGTGGGATGAGGGTTGTGTCAGCCTTTGGATTCCTCTTGCTGTTGCTTGTTTCGGGAAAATGCTCAGAGCCAAGACAAGCTGCAGCTTTGAATCAGCCGTCTCCTTATTAGCTTTTTTTTCTATGGAACAAAGTACATCTAGCACTTTGTCCCATGTTTCTAAGTGACTTCTAACTCTAGTTATGAGGTCTGGCCTGACACCCTCCCCTCCTGCCATGGTCAATCCAACAACAACAGCTAGGAAGGAGAAGGCTGATTCAGAGATGCAGCTTATTTTGCCTCTGAGCACTTTCCCGAGACAAGCAATGGCAAGAAGAATGCAGAGGGATGAGGGTTGTGGCAGCCTCTGGATTCCTCTTGCTGTTGCTTGTTTCGGGAAAATGCTCAGAGCCAAGATAAGCTGCACCTTTGAATCAGCCGTCTCCTTCCCAGCTGTTGTCAGAACGGCAGCGGTGGGAGGGGTGCAGGACAGGTCAGACCTCATAAATAGAGTTAGAAATCACGTAGAAACATGGGACAAAGTGCTAGATGTATTTTATTCCATGGAGGAAAAAAAGCTGATAAGGAGACGGCTGATTTAAAGCTGCAGCTTGTCTTGGCTCTGAGCACTTTCCTGAGACAAGCAATGGTAAGAAGAATGCAGTGGGATGAGGGTTGTGTCAGCCTTTGGATTCCTCTTGCTGTTGTTTGTTTCGGGAAAATGCTCAGAGCCAAGATAAGCTGCAGCTTTGAATCAGCCGTCTCCTTATTAGCTTTTCTCTCTATGGAACAAAATACATCTAGCACTTTGTCCCATGTTTCTAAGTGACTTCTAACTCTAGTTATGAGGTCTGGCCTGCCACCCTCCCCTCCTGCCATGGTCAATCCGACAACAACAGCTAGGAAGGAGACAGCTCATTCAGAGATGCAGCTTGTTTTGCCTCTGAGCACTTTCCCGAGACAAGCAATGGCAAGAAAAATGCAGTGGGATGAGGGTTGTGTCAGCCTCTGGATTCCTCTTGCTGTTGCTTGTTTCGGGAAAATGCTCAGAGCCTAGACAAGCTGCAGCTTTGAATCAGCCGTCTCCTTCCCAGCTGTTGTCAGAACGGCAGCGGTGGGAGGGGTGCAGGACAGGTCGGACCTCATAAATAGAGTTAGAAATCACTTAGAAACATGGGACAAAGTGCTATATGTATTTTATTCCATGGAGAAAAAAAAAGCTGATAAGGAGACGGCTGATTTAAAGCTGCAGCTTGTCTTGGCTCTGAGCACTTTCCTGAGACAAGCAATGGCAAGAAGAATGCAGTGGGATGAGGGTTGTGTCAGCCTTTGGATTCCTCTTGCTGTTGCTTGTTTCGGGAAAGTGCTCAGAGCCAAGATAAGCTGCAGCTTTGAATCAGCCGTCTCCTTATTAGCTTTTTTTTCTATGGAACAAAATACATCTAGCACTTTGTCCCATGTTTCTAAGTGACTTCTAGCTCTAGTTATGAGGTCTGACCTGCCACCCTCCCCTCCTGCCATGGTCAATCCGACAACAACAGCTAGGAAGGAGAAGGCTGATTCAGAGATGCAGCTTGTCTTGGCTCTGAGCACTTTCCTGAAACAAGCAACAAGCAAATTAGCAACCGCCACTCTATCTATCTATCTATCTATCTATCTATCTATCTATCTATCTATCTATCTATCTATCTATCTATCTATCTATCTATCTATCTATCTCTTATCTATCTGTACAAATGTGTTTTGCACTGTCTGTTGCTGGTGATGAAATGAGAAGTGTCCTCAGTAATATACAGTTTTGCAGAGACATAAGTAGCTTTAAAAATCCGCCAAAAAATATCCAATTTCTGCCCAAACAGGATAACGATCTCCTTTATAATGTACCCTGCAGAGAAGTGAGTTACTTTACACCTCGAGCCTCCGCCCCTCCCCTCCCCCCCGGCCCCCAGGAAGCTCCGGACCACCAAAAACACCTTCTAACAGATTGTTGTATAAACTCTCATCCTGGTTTAGAAATAGTTCATATATACCCCCGAGACACCGACAGTACGGGACTTTTTGGGAGAAATAAAAGTGTCTATCATTATTATTATACAGGAAAATGTCACATTCATAAACATCCATAACATAACATAACATAACATAACATAACATAACATAACATAACATAACATCCAGTATATGATTGGATATTTTGTAATAAAATACTGTTACAAATTGCCTTTCCACCTTTAATCAGCAGCTGCTCTTATCATCTAAAAACAATGAACATTTCTCTTCCTTGGAGAAGTACAATCCGGCCTCTCGTGTGATTGGCTCAGTGGGGGGCCGGCCCTCCCAGTTGGTGAATGTTCTCGCATCGCCTATATCAATATTTACAGCACAGAAGCAACTAAGAATCTGCAAGTCAGTGTTCTAATATCCCCGCTATGTACAGAGCTCTCCGCTAAAACTGAATACTTTATTTTTTCTTGATACCCCATCCCCCACACCATTACACCACCACCACCAGCCTGAACCGGTGATACCCCATCCCCCACACCATTACACCCCCACCACCAGCCTGAACCGGTGATACCCCATCCCCCACACCATTACACCCCCCACCACCAGCCTGAACCGGTGATATCCCATCCCCCACACCATTACACCCCCCACCACCAGCCTGAACCGGTAATATCCCACCCCCCACACCATTACACCCCCACCACCAGCCTGAACCGGTAATATCCCATCCCCCACACCATTACACCCCCCCACCACCAGCCTGAACCAGTGATACCCCATCCCCCACACCATTACACCCCCCCACCACCAGCCTGAACCGGTGATACCCCATCCCCCACACCATTACACCCCCCACCACCAGCCTGAACCAGTGATACCCCATCCCCCACACCATTACACCCCCACCACCAGCGTGAACCGGTGATATCCCATCCCCCACACCATTACACCCCCACCACCAGCCTGAATCGGTGATACCCCATCCCCCACACCATTACACCCCCACCACCAGCCTGAACCAGTGATACCCCATCCCCCACACCATTACACCCCCACCACCAGCCTGAACCGGTGATACCCCATCCCCCACACCATTACACCCCCACCACCAGCCTGAACCGGTGATACCCCATCCCCCACACCATTACACCCCCACCACCAGCCTGAACCGGTGATATCCCATCCCCCACACCATTACACCCCCACCACCAGCCTGAACCGGTGATACCCCATCCCCCACACCATTACACCCCCACCACCAGCCTGAACCGGTGATATCCCATCCCCCACACTATTACACCCCCACCACCAGCCTGAACCGGTGATATCCCATCCCCCACACCATTACACCCCCACCACCAGCCTGAACCGGTGATACCCCATCCCCACACACCATTACACCCCCACCACCAGCCTGAACCGGTGATACCCCATCCCCCACACCATTACACCCCCACCACCAGCCTGAACCGGTGATATCCCATCCCCCACACCATTACACCCCCACCACCAGCCTGAACCGGTGATACCCCATCCCCCACACCATTACACCCCCACCACCAGCCTGAACCGGTGATACCCCATCTCCCACACCATTACACCCCCACCACCAGCCTGAACCGGTGATATCCCATCCCCCACACTATTACACCCCCACCACCAGCCTGAACCGGTGATATCCCATCCCCCACACCATTACACCCCCACCACCAGCCTGAACCGGTGATACCCCATCCCCCACACCATTACACCCCCCACCACCAGCCTGAACCAGTGATATCCCATCCCCCACACCATTACACCCCCACCACCAGCCTGAACCGGTGATACCCCATCCCCCACACCATTACACCCCCCCACCACCAGCCTGAACCGGTGATATCCCATCGCCCACACCATTACACCCCCACCACCAGCCTGAACCGGTGATACCCCATCCCCCACACCATTACACCCCCACCACCAGCCTGAACCAGTGATATCCCATCCCCCACACCATTACACCCCCACCACCAGCCTGAACCGGTGATACCCCATCCCCCACACCATTACACCCCCACCACCAGCCTGAACCGGTGATACAAGGCAGGATGGATCCATGCGCCAAATTCTGACCCCACCATCTGAATGTCGCAGCTGAAATCCAAACTCATCAGACCAGGCAACGTTTTTCCAATCTTCTATCGTCCAATTTTAGTGATCCTGTGCCAATCGTAGCCTCAGTTTCCTGTTCTTAGCTGATAGGAGTGGCATCCGATGTGGTCTTCTGCTGCTGTAGCCCATCTGATTCAATGTTGGATGTATTGTGCGTTCAAAGATGGTATTCTGCATACCTTGGGTGTAACGAGAGGTTATTTGAGTTACTGTTGCCTTTCTATCATCTGGAACCAGTCTGCCCATTCTCCTCTGACCTCAACAAGGAATTTTCCTCCACACAACTGCCGCTCACTGGATATTTTCTCTTTTCCCCACCATTCTCTGTAAACCCGAGAAATGAAAAGCGAGAATGGAAGCATGGTGTCATCAGTCTGCTGCAAGCAAGAAGAAGATATTACCGGTACTCAGTCTCCTCTCCCCCAGTGATCATAGCGGGAGACATCAGCAGGGCACTGACTTGTGTGAAACAACAAATGTAAACACAACACAAGAGCTCTTCATGCACCAGGATTTACTCAACTGTGTAGTCTCAAGGCTGACATCCCAGACCAGGAAATAGATGGCGAGTGAATTTAGAATGGAAGTGTAATGCTGGAATAATCAAATACCAAATTTATTCTAATGATAAAATGTGTGCAAACCCCACACATTTCGGGAACTTCTCTCCTCTTCATCAGGGCAAGGAAGAAAATGATACAAGGTAAAGGTGTACAGTGGCTTGAAAAAGTATTCATACCCCTTGAAATTTCCCACATTTTCTCATGTTACAATCAAAAAACTTAAATGTATTTTATTGGGATTTTATGTGATAGACCAACACAAAGGGGTTCATAATTGGGAATTGGAAGGAAAATGATAAATGGTTTTAAACATTTTTTTACAAATAAATATGTGAAAAGTGTGGAGGGGCATTTGTATGGCGCCCCCCGGAGTCAATACTTTGTAGAACCACCCTCTCTGCAATTACAGCTGCAAGTCTTTTTGGGGATGTCTCTACCAGCTTTGCACATCTACAGAGGGACATTTTTGCCCATTCTTCTTTGCAAAATATCTCAGGCTCTGTCAGATTGGATGGAGAGCGTCTGTGAACAGCAATTTTCAGGTCTTGCCACAGATTCTCAATGTGATTTAGGTCTGGACTGTGACTGGGCCATTCTAACACATGAATATGCTTTGATCTAAACCATTCCATTGTAGCTCTGGCTGTATGTTTCGGGTCGTTGTCCTGCTGGAAGGTGAACCTCCGCCCCGGTCTCAAGTCTTTTGCAGACTCTAATGGCGCGTACACACGACTGGAATTCTGGCCAGAAAAAGACTGATGATAGCTTTTCATCGGAAAATGCGACCGTGCGTAGGCTCCATCGGAATTTTGCTGGCCGAATTTCCGACAGCAAAGAATTAAGAGCATGTTGTAAATTTTTCAGACGGAAAAGGTTTCTATGGGAAATTCCGATCATCTGTAGCAATTCTGACGCGCAAAATTCTTATGCATGCTCGGAAACAATTCGATGCATGCTCGGAAGCATTGAACTCGGCTCGTTGTAGTGTTGTACGTCACCGTGTTCTTGACGGTCGGAATTTGGTGTGACCGTGTGTAGGCAAGACAGTTTGAGCGGAATTCCGTCGGGAAAATCGACAGAGCTTTTTCCAACGAGAATTCCGATCATGTGTACGTGGCATAACAGGTTTTCGGCTAAGATTGTCCTGTATTTGTCTCCATCCATCTTCCTATCAACTCTGACCAGCTTCCCTTTCTCTGCTGAAGAAAAGCATCCCCACCACATGATGCTGCCACCACCATGTTTCACAGTGGGGATGGTGTGTTCAGGGTGATGTGCAGTGTTAGTTTTCCCCACACATAGCGTTTTGCTTTTAGGCCAAAAAGTTGAATTTTGGTCTCATCTGACCAGATCACCTTCTTCCACATGTTTGCTCCCCTCCCCCACATGGCTTCTCACAAACTACAAACAGGACTTCTTATGACTTTCTTTCTCCAATGTCTTTCTTCTTGTCACTCTTCCATAAAGGGCAGATTTGTGGAGAACACGACTAATAGTTGTCCTGTGGACAGACTCTCCCCCCTGAGCTGTGGATCTCTGCAGCTCCTCCAGAGTTACCATGGACCTCTTGGCTCTTCTCTGATGAATGCTCTCCTTGCCCGGCCCGGTCAGTTTAGGTGGACGGCCATGTCTTGGTAGGTTTGCAGTTGTGCCATACTCTTTCCATTTTCCGATGATGGTTCAAAGCGTGGGGTATTTTTTCTTATAACCTAACCCTGCTTTAAACTTCTCCAAAACGTTATCCCTGACCTGTCCGATGGGTTCCTTGGCCTTTTAATGATGCTGTTTGTTCACTAAGGTTCTCTAACAAACCTCTGAGGGCTTCACAGAACAGCTGTATTTATACTGAGATTAAATTACACACAGGTGGACTCGATTTACTAATTAGGTGACTTCTGAAGGCAATTGGTTCCACTAGATCTTAGTTGGGGGTATCAGAGTAAAGGGGGCTGAATACAAATGCCCCCCCCACACTTTTCACATATTTATTTGTAAAAAAAAAATGAAAACCATTTATCATTTTCCTTCCACTTCACAATTATGTGCAGCTTTGTGTTGGTCTATCACATAAAATCCCAATAAAATACATTTACGTTTTTGGTTGTAACATGACAAAAATTTGGGAAATTTCAAGGGGTATGAATACTTTTTCAAGGCACTGTACCTGGAGTCGATCTATAGATGGATGGTGAAAAATGAAGTAACAAGTGAACAGATTCCCCCTGATACTGTGCTCAATATGTTCCCTCAAAACAGTGTTGTAAATAATAGCAAACCACCTCTCAATGCAACAAAAAAGATACACCGTAGCAAATGTTACTTTGTATCTGTTTTTGCATAGAGAGGTGGTTTGCTGATATTTGTGTAGCGGCCATAACCCCTGCGGGGCGGCCATGAATCTGCTGGGCTCACCGATTACCTTCTCCTCGTGGCTCGTCGGTCGTTGTCTAGGGGTTCCCAGGGTTTGTACCCAGTAATTTCAGAAGCCGACACGCAAAAGTCCTTTTGAGGATTTTTATTTGCAAAGGTTAACATTCAACTATAACACAGTCTCTCAGTTGGGAATAGGGGGCAATGGGTGATAAAGCTCAGGCACTTCAGAACTGCCGACATCAATTGAATGTCTTTTTAGATATCCCAGAGAGTAGCCACTCGCAACTGGGCACTTCACTGCTGGATAAACCTCTAACTGTAGATTTAGCAGCCAACAAATGACTCGAAAATTTGCAAAGTCTCTGCCACAGACTAGATTGTAACTGAAGATAAGTAGGAACCTTTCCCACAGTACCCGGATCTCTCAGCCTTCTTGGTGATCCTGTATGAAATGTGGATTCTTTAGTATCCATACAACTCAGCTCCCAGGCTCTTACCGAGCAGCCAGCTTGTTGGCCCTCCTCCGAAGAGTCCTCCCCTGGTCACTTGTACGAGTTGCCGTGTCCCTCCAATACCGAGAGCACACCGGGACACCTCCGAATCCTCCTTCAGTTACTGGGCCTCGAACTAGCCGGTTCCGAGGCTCGGGAACGGACGGATCCCCACCCCAGACCATGAGGGCCTCTGGGGCTGGTCAGGGTGACCAGGCTTATGGGGGCAGCAGACACTCCTGGATCCGGGACCCCTCACGGGGTTGGTCCGGACCGGAACCAGGAATCAAAGAGCAAGCCGAACCCCGAACACGTGACTTCAGCATCTTAAATACCCCTTCCCAGAATACACAGCGGGGCCAGACGCGCCCACTGATTGGCTCTGAGAAAGATTGGTACCTAATGCGTCCAACCAGGCTTGGTTCTCAGCCTGTCACAGGTGCCTCACTGCTCCTATGACCAGGCGGAACTCCAGTACAGCCCAGTCAGACTGATGCCAAAGTAAAAGAACCTGTACAATTAACCCCCAGAAGTCAGTTACAGTTCTGGAAAAACTAAATTTGCATTATAGCGCACACTTTAGAAAAGTGTAGGCGCTATATTTGTAACACTGATGTGCGGCCGCTCGGGGGGGGGCGGCCTTCACACCGAGCGCCCGCATATATATTCGGCTTTGTTTAAACATGAGACTGTGCTGAGAGCACACGCCCTGCACGCTCCCGACACAGTCACTGGTGGCGGGCACTACAAATAATAAAGACAGGACACTTAGGCCCCTTTAACACTGGGGCGGTTTTCAGGCGGTACAGCGCTAAAAATAGCGCCTGTACACCGCCTGAAAAACCCGGCCCCATTCACTCCAGTGTGAAAGCCGGAGGGCTTTCACACTGGAGCGGTGCGCTAGCAGGACGGCAAAAAAAGTCCTGCTAGCAGCATCTTTGGAGCGGTATAGGAGCCGTGTATTCACCGCTCCTACCCATTGATTTAAATGGGACACCGCGGCGGCGCTCTGCGGGGGATTTTAACCCTTTTTCGGCCGCTCGCGGGGGGTAAAACTGCACCGCGAGCGGCCGAATCCTGCGGGAAAAACGACGGTAAAGCAGCGCTAAATATAGCGCTGCTTTACCGTCACGCGGCTCCCCGCCCCAGTGTGAAAAGGGCCTTACAATCAGCTTCTAAAGAAAATTAAAAACTGTAGTTCTTTTTGGATGGCAACCGTCGGAGGGCGTCTGTCCCGGGATCTGTGGAAAAGGCCACACGGGTCAGCAGAAGATGCCAAGATGGCATCTTCCTTGGCTAAAAACGATAGGAGGGTTGACTTCCACTTTAAACAGGACATCAATGGGAGGAGCAAAGAGTTTAAGGTTCAAGAGGAACAAGACACCAGGCAATATTGTCCAAGGAATTGTCCAGGGAGCCCCTCCCGCCACCTCCAACCGCCCCAAGTGGGCCTCCCGTCCCACCGGGACACCCGATCCGCAATCCGGTACTTCCGGCGCCTAGTGACAGACTGGAAGGAAGCCAGAAATGGTCTCATTCTAGTCTCCTGAATGTAAACACGGAAGCGACGTCACAACGTCACGACGTAACTTCCTGTTTACTCGGCTACCAATGGCGCCTATTTTAAAAATATATACTATTCAGAATCACCGAAAACTGCGATCTGAATACTTTGAAGTGTAAAGGAGGGATTTGGGGTCTTTTAGATCCCCCCGATCACTCCATAAAGAGTACCTGTCACCACCTATTACTGTCACAAGCGATGTTTACATTCCTTGTGACAGCAATAAAAGTGATCACATTTTTTTTTTTCTTTTAAAACACAATTTAATAATGTAAAAAATAAATAAGACGTTTTTTTTTCTTTAAAGCGCCCCCCGTCCCTGCTCGCATATGTAAACGGTGTTCAAATAACACATGTGAGGTATCGCCGCCATCATCAGAGTGAGAGCAATAATTCTAGCACTAGACATCCTCTGTAACCTCGTAACCGTAAAAAAAAAATTAAAGCGTCGCCAATGGAAATTTTTAGGTACCGTAGTTTGTCACCATTCCACGAGTGCGTGCAATTATAAAGCGTGACATGTTTGGTATCTATTTGCTCGGCATAACATCATCTTTCACATTATAGAAAAAAATTGGGCTAACTTCACTTTTTCGTTTTCTTTTTTAACTGGTTCCCGACCGGCTCTTGTACATTTACGTCGGCAGAATGGCACGGCTGGGAAAAGCAACGTACCCATATGTTACGTTGAATTTCCCGCCGTGCACGCTCGCCTGCCGAGAGCTCCGTGACCATGGTCGCGGGTCCCGCGGACTCTATCGGCGCGGGGATACCCGCGATCGTGTCACGGAGCTCAAGAACAGGGAGATGCCGATGCAAACAGCATCTACCCATTCTTCCTAGTGACAGCACACTGATCGTCTGCTCCCTGTCATCGGGAGCAGAGTTCAGTGTGGTGTCACACACACAGCCACGCCCCCCATACAGTTAGAAACACGCCCCTAGGAACACTTAACCCCTCCCCGCCACCTAGTGGTTAACCCCTTCACTGCCAGTGACATTTTTACAGTAATCAATGCAATTTTATTGCACTGATCGCTGTATTAATGACAATGGTCCCAAAAATGTGTCAAAAATGTCCGATGTGTCCACCATAATGTCGCAGTCACGATAAAAATCGCTGATCGCCGCCATTACTAGTAAAAAAAAAAATTATTAATAAAAATGCCATAAAACTATCCCCTATTTTGTAAACGCTAGAACGTTTGCACAAACCAATCAATGAACGTTCATTGCGATTTTTTTTACCAAAAATGTGTAGAAGAATACGTATCGGCCTAAACTGAGGAAAAAAATTGTTATTTTATATATTTTTGGGGGATAATTATTATAGCAAAAATTGGCACTTTTTTTTGTTTATAGCGCAAAAAAAAAAAAAAAACGCAGAGGCGATCAAATACCACCGAAAGAAAGCTCTATTTGTGGGGAATAAAAAATTACGTCAATTTTGTTTGGGAGCCACGTCGCACGACTGCGCAATTGTCAGTTAAAGCAACGCAGTGCCGAATCGACAAAAAAAAAAAAAAAAAAAAAAAAAAAAAAATAAAGCAACGCAGTGCCGAATCGACAAAAAAAAACCGCTCTGGTCAGGAAGGGGGTAAATCCTTCCAGGGGCTGAAGTGGTTAATTCATGAAATTGTCTTTTTTTTTCCAAAAAGTTGCGTTTAAAACACCGCTGCACAAATACCATGTGACATAAAATATTGCAACAATCACCATTTTATTCTCTAGATTCCCCCTCTGGGGGTTCTAAGTAAGTTTTTCTAGCAAAAAATACGGATTTTAACACCAAATGTCAGAAATAGGCTTAGTCATGAAAGGGTTAATGTTAATAGGACAGCCAATAAAAGTGATTATTACTAAAACCTGAACTATAGGGAATATCAGTTGAAATCTAAACATCTCCTAGCAGAGCCATGTGTAAAGAGCAAGACAGATTATTGAGACGTAGCCAAGCCTCACCATACCCACCCAACGCCAAAGGAAACCCAAACAGAGGAAACATGCAGAGACCACACCACCAAGGTCTTACATGTGTGGAGGAGGACACCCGGACCTTAAAGCGGAGCTCCACCCTAAAGTGGAACACAATTGGCACCTTTTAGGGGGGGGGGGGGGGTGCAGATACCTGTATAATCCCGGTATCTGCACCCACTTCCGGGACTAGCTAGCCGCAGCTGCCCCGCCCCTATCCGAACATTGAGCCCCACCCCCCCCCCCCCCCCGTTGTGTCTTGGGAAACACACAGTTCCCAGGACACAACGGGGACCAATAAAGACGCGCAGCGCGACTCGCGCATGCGCAGTAGGGAACCGGGCAGTGAAGCCGTTGCGGCTTCACTTCCTGATTCCCAGACAGAGGATGGCGGCGGGGGCAGCCGAGAGACGAGCAGTCGCTCGTCATCTTCTGCCGACACCGCTGGACCCTGGAACAGGTAAGTGTCCATTTATTAAAAGTCAGCAGCTGCAGTATTTGTAGCTGCTGACTTTTAATATTTTTTGTGCGGGTGGAGCGCCTCTTTAAAGTGGTTGCACAGGCTCAAGTTTTTTTACCTCCATGCATGAAGGTAAAAAACCTTCTATGTACAGCAGCCGCCCCCCCCCCCCCCCCCAATATCTGAGCCCCATCATGATCCAGCTGTGTGGCAAAAAGCTTTGGGATATCTGGGGACTCTCCCTCCTGATTGGCTGAGACAGCAGTGGGAGCCATTGGCTGTCAATCACAGCCAGTGAGCCAATGAGCAGAGGGGGGAGGGGCCGAGCCAGGGCTCTGTGTGTGAATGGACGGAGCAGTGGCTCAAGAGTGAGCCTGCTTGGGTGTCCCCATACCAAGCTGCTTTCTCTGGGGGCACCCGGTAAGAGGGAGGGGCCAGGAGCACCGGCGGGGGACCGGAGAAGAGGAGGAACCACTGCACAGAGCAGGTAAGAATGACATGTTTGTTATTTTTTTTATTTTTTTTATTGCCTTTATTATAACTATAACAAAGCAGCATCCCGATACAAAGAAAGCTAACTCCTGTCTACCACAACCATTTATATCCCACTGCACCCAATAGGCCCCCCCCCCCCGGCACCATCTCAGAGGCTCCACATGGACACCTATAATTGCCACCACATGGACAAAACAGCTGACAGCCACGTCCAGGTGGGGGGCGAAATGATGGCACAATGTGCATGCGCGCGGTGCTGAAACGTGATGACGTCACGAGCCAGGGCGCATGCACGCAGCGCCACAGCATGATGACGTCATGCACACACATGATGTGCGCATCAGCCATCCACCGGGCGCAAAATGGCGCTGATACAACCTGGCCTAGTTTGCCGCACACATGTGGTGCTGAGCCTCCATGGCTGGAAGAACCAAAAGACCAATTTAAAAAAAGAGGTGGGACCAGGGACAGTGAGGCTGGGGAGGAAAGTGCTAGATGACGCAGCCAGGAAAGGAGGCGGGGCTCTATCTGACTTGCTGCAGTTTCTAATGCACATTGTGAGAAGCTCACAGTGTGCAGTAAAATTAGAGGAAGCCGTTTCAGTCCAGGAGAGGAGCCGGTACAACTGTGGAAGACTAAAGGGAAGGCTGGAGGTCGGATTTAAACATAAAGATGATATTATACGCTGTATGAACTCTGACACCGAAGAGCTCCTATTATATAAAATCCTTTTTTCTCCTCTGTGGTCAGTAAATAAATAAATGGCCATGTTTGGGAATAATAACTGTCCTTGTCTGTCTCGGTATGAACTCTGCGGTGGTCCGCCGTGGAATCCCGCCATCTTTGATGTTTGTACGATGGAAAGAAGAAGAAAAAAAAAAAACATTGATGTTTATATACAACTTTATGACTTCAAAAAAATAATAACGCCGGCTCCATATTAGAGAGATCTGGAAGGAATCTCGGGATTGTCCGACTCATACACAAGGAGGATTCTCAGAGCGCAGGATTTGTCTCCAGCACAAACAACGGCGGTTAGCAAATCCAGGGAACGGACCCAGCGATTAATACAATCAAGAGAGAGAAAAGAATAAACAGAAAACACATTCTGAGTATACAATCCGCCACCCTCGCTTTTCACCCCCCAGGAAAATCAGACAAATCTGAGCCGAGTCAGAAAACACCGGACCGCACCATGCCGAAAATATCAGGACATGTGGAGGATCAGCCATCAGTGGCCTGGAGTCCTGGGGTGTCTATGCTTCTCTAGTGAATGGATAGGCTGCATTCTCAGTGATGTCACCGGTCTCTATTGAATGGATAGGCTGCATTCTCAGTGATGTCATCGCTCTCTAGTGAAGGGATAGGCTGCATTCTCAGTGATGTCACTGGTCTCTAGTGAATGGATAGGCTGCATTCTCAGTGATGTCACAGGTCTCTAGCGATTGGATAGGCTGCATTCTCAGTGATTTCATCGGTCTCTAGTGAATGGAGAGGCTGCATTCTCAGTGATGTCACCACTCTCTAGTGAATGGATAGGCTGCATTCTCAGTGATGTCATCAATCTCTAGTGCATGGATAGGCTGCATTCCCAGTGATGTCACCGGTATCTAGTGAATGGATAGGCTGCAGTCTCAGTGATGTCACCACTCTCTAGTGAATGGATAGGCTGCATTCTCAGTGATGTCATCAATCTCTAGTGAATGGATAGGCTGCATTCCCAGTGATGTCACCGCTCTCTAGTGATTGGATAGGCTGCCTTCTCAGTGATGTCACCGGTATCTAGTGAATGGATAGGCTGCAGTCTCAGTGATGTCATCAATCTCTAGTGATTGGATAGGCTGCATTCTCAGTGATGTCACCGGTCTCTATTGAATGGATAGGCTGCATTCTCAGTGATGTCACCGGTCTCTAGTGATTGGATAGGCTGCATTCTCAGTGATGTCACCGGTCTCTAGTGAATGGAGAGGCTGCATTCTCAGTGATGTCACCGGTATCTAGTGAATGGATAGGCTGCAGTCTCAGTGATGTCATCAATTTCTAGTGATTGGATAGGCTGCATTCTCAGTGATGTCACCGGTCTCTAGTGAATGGATAGGCTGTATTCTCGGTGATGTCACCGGTCTCTAGTGAATGGAGAGGCTGCATTCTCAGTGATGTCACCGGTATCTAGTGAATGGATAGGCTGCATTCTCAGTGATGTCACCGGTCTCTAGTGAATGGAGAGGCTGTATTCTCAGTGATGTCACCGGTCTCTAGTGAATGGATAGGCTGCATTCTCAGTGATGTCACCGGTCTCTAGTGAATGGAGAGGCTGCATTCTCAGTGATGTCACCGGTATCTAGTGAATGGATAGGCTGCATTCTCAGTGATGTCACCGGTCTCTAGTGAATGGAGAGGCTGTATTCTCGGTGATGTCACCGGTCTCTAGTGAATGGATAGGCTGCATTCTCAGTGATGTCACCGGTCTCTAGTGAATGGATAGGCTGCATTCTCAGTGATGTCACCGATCTCTAGTGAATGAATAGGCTGCATTCTCAGTGATGTCATCGCTCTCTAGTGAATGGATAGGCTGCATTCTCAGTGATGTCACTGGTCTCTAGTGAATGGATAGGCTGCATTCTCAGTGATGTCACCGGTCTCTAGTGAATGGATAGGCTGTATTCTCGGTGATGTCACCGCTCTCTAGTGAATGAATAGGCTGCATTCTCAGTGATGTCATCGCTCTCTAGTGAATGGATAGGCTGCATTCTCAGTGATGTCACTGGTCTCTAGTGAATGGATAGGCTGCATTCTCAGTGATGTCACCGGTCTCTAGTGAATGGATAGGCTGCATTCTCAGTGATGTCACCAATCTCAAGTACATGGTTACGTTGCGCTTTTTTTTTAAACTTTATTGCATCATTTTGGCATAGGCAGAGGGCGAAGTAAATAACTGGAGCTTGCTTGCGGTGTAAGGTCCAGTTTAGGGCTGGATAAATAAATAAAGTATGGTCTTGTAATGCATTTATGTTGCATCTACTTGTGTTTTGAGTGCGTTTTTGATGTGCTGTGCCATCATGTGGCCTGTTGTGTTCCTAATTTCTGTGACTTCACCTCCTTCATGGTACAAGTTATATGTACTTTATTTTAATGTCATTTATTTGTTCATGCATTCATTTAACTATTAATATTTGAATTGTTGTGTATTTATTTTATTTAACTTTTTTTTTTTTTCACGCCTTTGTAATTTTTATTGTTCATGGAATTATTGTCTTGTACTGTGCAATCACATGCAGGCGCGATGCATTGCATTGGGATGTTCTGTATATCGTTGTTTACAGTGATGCATTGTGCAAAAACGATACATTACATACATCATGATCAGATGATTTTGAGGTCTGAGGAGAGATCTGGGGTCTAATAGACCCCAGATGTCTCAGTAACGAGTAGCTGTCACTGAGTCACTGCCCATGATATCACAAGGGATGATGTTGTACACATTTTTAAAGTGTGACATTTTAGGTATCTATTTACGTAACATCATCTTTTATATTTTAGCAAAAAAAAAAAATGGGTATTATATTGTAAAAATATAAAAAAATATAAAAAAATATAAAAAAAAATAAATATATAAAAAATGTCATTGTGTTTGTGTCCACTAAGGTTCATTAACCGCTTCCCGACCGCGTCACGCAGATATACTGCGGCAGAATGGCACGGGCAGGCAAAATCACGTACCTGTACGTGGCCCTTTAATTGCCTGCCCGTGGGTCGCGAGCGCGGGACCAGCGGACCCGATCGCCGCTGGTGTCCCACGATTGGGTCACAGAGCTGAAGAACGGGGAGAGGTTTGTGTAAACAAACCTCTCCCTGCGCTTCCTACTCTGCCTGTCATTGATCGGCTGTTCCCGATCATCGGGAAAGCCGATCAATGACATCAGACATCAGCCCCGCCCCCTAATGTAAAAAAAACACACACGTCAGAGCCCATAATCCCTCCCCTCCCCCTAGTGGTTAACTCTTTCACTACAACTGTCATTTATACAGGAATCAATGCATTTAAATAGCATTGATGGTCCCAAAAATGTGTCAAAAATGTCCGATGTGTCCGCCATAATGTCGCAGTCACAATAAAAATCACTGATCGCCGCCATTACTAGTAAAAAAAAAAAAATATTAATAAAAATGCTATAAAACTATCCCCTATTTTGTAAACGCTATAACTTTTGCGCAAACCAATCAATAATCGCTAATTGTGATTTTTTTTTTACCAAAAATATGTAGAAGAATACGTATCGGCCTAAACTGAGGAAAAAAAATGTTTTTTTTAATATATTTTTTGGGGATATTTATTATAGCAAAAAGCAAAAAATATTGTTTTTAAAATTGTCGCTCTATTTTTGTTTATAGCACAAAAAATAAAGACCGCAGTGGCGATCAAATACCACCAAAAGAAAGCTCTATTTGTGGGAAAAAAAGGACGCTGATTTTGTTTGGGAGCCACGTCGCACGACCGCGCAATTGTCAGTTAAAGCGACGCAGTGCCGAATCGCAAAAAGGGGCCTGGTCCTTTGGCTGCCAATTGGTCCGGGGCTGAAGTGGTTAAAGTGCATTTTTTTCAAAACAATTTGCATTTAAAAATAAACTGCTGCACAATTACTTTGGCATAAAAAAATTGGAAAACCCGCCATTTTATTCTCTAGGGCCTCTGCTAAAATATATATGTAGCAAGGTCTCTGGCCTTGTCCAGTCTAATGAGGACCTCCAAGGCCAAAGATAGCTGACATCCTTCAATATGTGGTGGGTTGTGAGGCGTAGTGGGTGCAAAGATGGTAAAAGTGATTGGGCGCCAGACACTTCTTGGATGTAAAATTGTTTTTATTTCTCTCGACAGTCCTTTTTGTATTAGGGCCAGGACACTCTTAGGTAGTTGCAAATTTAATTGGCAGACTCTGGGAGTTCAATAAGAGAACAGCCATGCAGGGAAAGGCCCCAACAAGAAGCCACATCTACACATGCAATGCTGTCTCCTATGGCAACATTCTTTAACCACTTTAGCCCCGGAAGAATTTACCCCCTTGCTGACCAGAGCACTTTTTGCGATTCGGCACTGCGTCGCTTTAACTGACAATTGCGCGGTCGTGCGACGTGGCTCCCAAACAAAATTGACGTCCTTTTTTCCCCACCAATAGAGCTTTCTTTTGGTGGTATTTGATCGCCTCTGCGGTTTTTATTTTTTGCGCTATAAACAAAAAAAGAGCAACAATTTTGAAAAAAATTCATTATTTTTTACTTTTTGCTATAATAAATATCCCCCAAAAATATATAAAAAAACTTTATTTTTCCTCAGTTTAGGCCGATACGTATTCTTCTACATATTTTTGGTTAAAAAATCGCAATAAGCGATTGTTGATTGGTTTGCGCAAAAGTTATAGCGTTTACAAAATAGGGGATCATTTTATGGCATGTTTAGTAATAATTTTATTTCTTTTTTTAAATGGCGGCGATCAGCGATTTTTTTTTTGTGAATGCGACATTATGGCGGACACATCGGACATTTTTGACACATTTTTTGGACCATTGTCATTTATACAGCAATCAGTGCTATACAAATGCACTGATTCCTGTGTAAATGACACTGGCAGTGAAGGGGTTAACCAGGAGGTGGCAGAGTAGGGGGTTAAGTGTGTACTAGGGGCGTGTTGCTAACTGTGGCGGGCGTGGCTGTGTGTGACAGTCACTGATCTCTGCTCCAATCACAGGGAGCAGAGATCAGTGTCACTTGTTGCTAGGCAGAACAAGGCAGAACAAGCATCTCCCCGTTCTTCTCCCCGTTCTTCCTCTCCGTGAGGCGATCGCGGGTATCCCCGCGGCGATCGAGTCCGCGCGACCTGACTCACGGAGCTTCCCGCGGGCGTGCCGCCGCCGCCTCTTAAAGGGTAACCTCCAGGTACGTGATTCTGCCTGTACGCGCCCTTCTGCTGACGTATATCAGCGTGAAGCGGTCGGGAAGCGGTTAACAGTCCCTAACTCAAACGTAACAGTTCCTTCAGCTCCACTACAACGGCCTCTTGTAGTTCTTCACCACTGAGCTTCCGGTCTCTCACCAGACCCTCTGATTCTCTGACTCTGAATCCCTTGAGCTCCTCCACAGTTTGCGGTGGTATCTTCCTCAAGCGTCACCCCCGCTTCCCTGCTGGGTCCCTAGCTTGGCACTCCAGATACTTCTCAAGCTTTACCCCACTGTCCGGCTCGGTCCCTGGCTTGACTCACAATGCTGCTCTGCAAGTGTCTCCTCCGTGGGTTGGGTCCCTGACTTGACTCACAATGCTGCTCTGCAAGCGTCTCTTCTGTGGGTTGGGTCCCTGACTTGATCACCGCCTGAAGTTTCCCGATTCTGCACCGTGCCCTTTCACTGAGAATGTTACTCCGGTACTTGCTTCAGTTACTCACTGTGGTCCCTCGTAAAGGTGGTTGGTCCCTTCGTGGCGACAGTTTCCCTTCTACCTCCGACCGCGACAGGTTCTCCGGCCGGCAGAACCGTCACTTTTGGTTGGACTGCAAGCCGCGATCCCAACCCTGCGCTGCTCTCTTACTTCTGGATCGGCCCTCCCACAGCCCGGCAGCCAGATGTGCTCGGGATAGACCCAAACTCCGGCCTAGCAGCTCAGGGAGTACCACACACGTCCACATAGACAGCCGCCCGGGTGGCACAGAACACCAATCCCCTAACTCCACCCGAATATATAGGTTCTCCCAGCAGGCCAAGGGATTCATGAAAACCCCTGCCTGTTGGCTGAGATACCCCATATACCTTGGGTTGCCCTTCTTGAGTTCTCGCATCTAGTACCACCAAGTGCCCGGCCACCTAGTGGTAGAAGAGAGAAGTGCAACAAGGCCAAACTTAGGGAGAAATCAATAGATCTCTATCAATCGACCAAGATAACTACTCCTGGCAAGTAAATTTGTGAGGAGCTCCCTGACTAAGGCTGAGTTCACACCAGTCCGGTGCGAATTCCAGCTCCGTTTTCTCTGCGAAGAGAAAAAAACAGCTGTTCAGCAGTGCCTCTCCATTCTATGTGTGTCTGAGCATGGAGAGGGGGGAGGTGTAGTGAGGAGGGGAGAGAATTTGTGTTCAGAACGGAATGCATCTGCGAATCAGATGCATTCCCATAGAAGATAATGTGCTTGTAATTCGCACCGCAATGCCCAGAAAACGCACACGTTTTTTGGGCAATGCGCAGTGCGAATGCAACACACATTTGTGAACCAGCCTCATTCTAATGAAGGCATTTTAAAATGTCCTGCGAATTGAATGCGGTGTAATTCGCATAGGTGTGAACGGGGGCCTAGACCCTAGGGTGCTACATATATATAATGTTTGGGGGTTTAAGCCCTCGTTCACACTGAACGCAGCTTTAAAATCGTGCGACTTCATCTGAACTTCGCACGATTTCAAAGCCGCATTTCTGGCCGACTTCGGGGGCGGCTTGAAAGACATCTGTGTGGATTCATGCCGCCTCCGAAGTTGCCAATAATATTGCAGGAACTCGGCGTCACACCGAATGGGACGGTGCCATTGCCGCCAATAGGCTGCGATTTAACATGCGATTTGACCTGTCAAATTGCATGTCGAATTGCGCTGATGTGAACGGAGGCTGAAGTATTTTTCTAGTAAAAAAAAAATAAAAATTTTTTGAGGAATTTTAGAATTGATCCGGGTGGGAAATCATTAACCACTTACCGACCGCTCACGTCATTTTTTTGAAGAGGGATATCTCGGTAACGGCAGCAGCTGCTGCCACAACCGAGGTATCCCTCTTCACAGTGAGCGGTCCCCTTTAAGATAATGGTGGTCGCCGCGAGATCACCGTTATCGGCGGCGGGAGAGGTGCTCCCGCCGCTCTCCCGTGCCTTCCGCCGCTTACCGGAGCCGTTGGCAGCGGCGGAGGCGATCGGGTCCTTTCCCTGCCTGTGTATAGAGACGAGTGAGGCTAAGATGGCCGCCACTCATCTCTATACCATAGGAGGGCGAAAGCGACGTCAAAACGTCACTTCCGCCCATACGTCTTAAAGGGGAATTTCCATATGTAATTTTTTTAAATGACATTTTTTTTTTTTTTTTTTGCATTTAAGTCCAAATATGAGACCTGAGAACTTTTTGACCCCCAGATCTCATATTTAAGAGGACCTGTCATGCTTTTTTCTATTACAAGGGATGTTTACATTCCTTGTAATAGGAATAAAAGTGATCCATTTTTTTAAAAAAAATAATAAAATTAAGTAAAATAAATAAGAAAAAGCAAAAAAAAAAAAATGTTTTAAAACACCCCGTCCCGACGAGCTCGCGCGCAGAAGCGAACGCATACGTGAGCAACGCCCGCATATGAAAACGGTAGTCAAACCACACATGTGAGGTATCGCCGCGATCGGTAGAGCGAAAGAAATAGTTCTAGCCATAGACCTTCTCTGTAACTCAAAAAATGCAACCTATAGAATTTTTTAAATGTCGCTTATGGAGATTTTCGAGGGTAAAAGTTTGACGCCATTCCACGAGCGGCCGCAATTTTGAAGCAGGACATGTTGGGTATCAATTTACTCGGCGTAACATTATCTTTCACAATACAAAAAAAGATTGGGCTAATTTTACTGTTGTCTTATTTTTTTATTCAAAAAAGTGACTTTTTTCCAAAAAAAGTGCGCTTGTAAGACCGCTGCACAAATACGGTGTGAAAAAAAATATTGCAATGACCGCCATGTTATTCTCTAGGGTGTTAGAAAAAAAACAATATATAATGTTTGGGGGTTCTACGTTTTTTTCTAGCAAAAAAAACCTGTTTTAAACATGTAAACACCTAAAATCCAAAACAAGGCTGGTCTGGAAGTGGTTAAACCCAGCTGGTAATGGCGCTGCAGCTTTTACTTTTATAATTTGCTTGCTACTTCATGCAAAAAGTGTTTCCACAATAATACAAAATGTATGCGACACCTCAGAACCCCTAAGGCCCCTTTCAAACTTGTGACTTCAAAGTCACGCGATTCTTGCCGCGATTTCGCCGCAATTTCAAGGAATGCCTGTGTAAGTGGCATCAAAATCGGACCAAAGTAGTCCCTGCACTTGAAGTCGTACTAATATGAATGGCCGTCATTGGAAATCATGGGGAACGACTTGTCATGCTACTTTGCAGTCCCAAATCGTGGGACAAGTCGTAAGTGTGAAAGGGACCTTACACGGGCATTCCTTGAAATCGCGGCAAAATTGCGACAAAAATCACGGCAAAATCGCGCGACTTTGGAGTCGCACAAGTGTGAAAGCGGCCTAAGGGCTTGACATTGAAAACTGGAAGCTAAAACTAAAACTGAGCTCTTGAGTGAGATTATTGGCTGCTATGGATAAGAGTCCAGTTTTGATAGCTTTCATTGCTCCAGTTTTCATAATTTAACCTCATTTTTGCACATTCATGAAACATAAAAAAAGCGCAGCAAAAAAAAAATTGGAAAAAAAACACGACGTATACTTCTTATTTAATCATCTCAGAACATGAACCCTGATTGGTTTGAAGAGACCCACAATCAGTAGTTCTTGGTCACCTTTGCAAGTATTAGGATCACCTGTGTGCATAGCAGTCCCTGACCAATCAGCCTGAAGCCCCGCCCTCTCTCCAGGGTATAAATCTCAGGTCAGGGCTGAGGGTCAGTACTGCAAGTGATCATCAAGATGGGTTCTTCCAGGGTAGGAATGGGCTTAGCACTGCTGTTGTGGAGCTTCAGTTTGTCCTGGTTGCTGTGTGATGCCAATGGGCACTTTGAAAGCTCCTCTCTCCTCCACTGTGCTCTGGACAAGATGGAATTGTCCTTTTCTATGCCTACTGAAGGGGTGACCTCTTCCCTGAAAGTGTTGGGTAAGTCCTTTTTTATTTTTTTTATTTATTTTCATTTTTAACTTCTTGTGGTTTAAGGGTGGAATTTCCAAAAGTAGGGATGCTGTTCCTACTAATTGTCTGGTAGCTCCCAGAACATGGTGGATGGGAGTAGTACATGTAGAATAGGGATCAGTGTGATATTATCCAGGATATGCACTAGAATGTAGCCGGTGTCCTGAGATATTAAGGCTGCATTCACACCTGAGCGTTTTGTCGCCCTAAGCCGCCCTACGCCTGAAGCTACAAAACGTTCGAGGGGATAAAATACATTATTCTCTATGGAGATGGTTCACATCTCCACTCCATGTCGCCTGAAGCCGAACGCCTGAAGCTCAAACAAGTTCCGGACCCTTTTTTGTCGCGCGAATCGGGCAGATTTGGGCGTTTGTATCCCCATAGAACATAGCAACAAATGATGACAGTGATGATTATTTTTCCTATTGGCTATCAAGAAAAACGCCGAAGTTGAAAAACGCCTGTTACGCCGTATGCAAATGTGCAAAAAACTATGGTATTCGCGCGACAAAACGTCGGTAAAAACGCTCGTTCCGCTACGCTCAGGTGTGAATGCAGCCTAAAGATCTAGTGACTGGATGGGTATACCTCCTTATTACAAGGTGGAACGGAAGGCTGTTCTTCCTACCCTTACCACCCCATTTCTTTGAGTCCCATTGGGGAGATTTCCTTTCACTTCCTGTACTGCAGACTAAATGGGAAGTGGAGAAATCTCTCCAAAGTGGACTCCCTGTAGTCTATGGAGGGGGGTTAGCATGTTAAGATGGGGAAAACTAGGGATCAAAATGGAATACCACAATAAAGCTACTGCTGCTAGGTCAAAGAGCTGAATTAAAGAACCAGTTAATAGACCAACCTATAGGATGGAACATATTTTATGTTTACTAGTTAAAGCCTCGTGTAGACATCCAAAAGCCGGAGTAGTTGACTTGGGAGCTGTAACTGATGCACTATAGCTTTTCTCCCTGGTAGCTGCATAGAAGGGTGAGGAACTGGGTCAGCACAGAATTAAGTGCTCTCAGAAGAGGGGAGAGGAATGGGCTCACTGATCTTAACTCTTGGTTGAAGGTATGTGTGCATTTTGTACCTCACTGACGCAACAAGGAAAGCTGGCTGGCAATGGACCTGGGGAGGGTGGTCATAGGCAGCATTCACCCTCCAAACATGTCGCGTTGATGCCAAATTTTGGTCTCATCTGACCACAACACTTTCACCCAGTTCTCCTCTGAATCATTCAGATGTTCATTAGCAAACTTCAGACGGACCTGTAAATGGGTTTTTCTTTAGCAGCGGAACCTTGCAGGAGTTCAGTCCTTCACGGCGTAGTGTGTTGCCAGTTTTTTTTTTTTTTTTTTTTTTTTTTTTTTCTTTTGGCAACTCTGGTCCCAGCTGCCTTGAGACCATTGACAAGATTCTCCCGTGTAGATCTGGGCTGATTCCTCACTGTTCTCATGATCATTGAACCTCCACGAGGTGAGATCTTCCATGGAGCCCAGGGGTGGACTGACCGATTAGTGATTTGGTCAACGTCTGAGGGCCCGGAGCCATTAGGGGCCCGGCCCAACGAGAGGCTCCTTGAAGCGGCTGTATTAATACAGCTAATGGCGCATTGCTCCCCGCCGGCCCCTCCTTCCCTCCCGTCCATGATGGGAGGGAAGGAGGGGCCGGCGGGGAGCAGCATGCCGTTAGCTGTATTATCGCAGGTGCTTCACTCACCCGATGCCTATAATAATAATAATGGCATGCTGCTCCCCAGCTGGCCCCTCCTCTTTTCTCATACGTCCTAGGTCATACAGTGCAAGGCTTGCACTGAGAAGAGTGCGCTTCCCCCCCCCCAATGTCCCCTCTGTGCAGGTGTGGCTTGGAACGCAGGGGGCCCCATGATCTTTTATTGCCCGGGGGCCCCATCAGTTGTCAGTCCACGCCTGATGGAGCCCCAGAATGAGGTTGAGTTATTTTGTGTTTCTTCGATTTGCAAATAATCGCACCAATTGTCACCCTCACCAGATTGCTTGGTGATGGTCTTTGAACCACGGAGTCATCCCCACGCTGATGGGGAGGGGAATAAGGGCCTCATCCCCCACAACACTTTCCAAGTGGTTTTGGGGGTCTGCTGGTAGGGGGCTTATCTGAAAGCCCCCCCCTTTGACAAGGGGACCCTCAGATCCCAGCCCTTCTATGTGAATTGGTAGGGGCACAAAGTGGTAAAAATGATTAGACACTTTGAGACAAGTCCTTTATTAAAAGAAGTCCCACGATGCAAATCCATCTCACACCGCCCAAGCCAAAAAAGAAATGCAACAGCTCCGCCTCCATGAACAGCTGTTCTGTGAAGCCCTCAGACTTGTTAGAAAACCTTAGTGAACAGCATCATGAAGGCCAAGGAACCCACCAGACAGATCAGGATAACAGTTGTAAAGTTTAAAAAAAGGGTTGGGGGGGGGGGGGGAGGTCCCACGATGCAAATCCATCTCACACCGCCCGAACCAAGCAAAGAAACGCAACAGCTCCGCCTCCATGGGAGGCTCCTGACCGAGTGATGCTTCTTGACAGCTGTTATATAGCTGAGGGTGGGGCCACTCGGTGAAATAAATGGGTTACCCCCCCCCGCTTTCCTCTGACATCATGTGGCGTCAGAGGGCGGGGTGGGTCACCCATTTAAGTCACCGGGTGGCTCTGCCCTCAGCTATATAACAGCTGTCATTGAAGCATCACTCGGCAGGAGCCTTGGCGGCGGAGCTTTTGCGTTTCTTGTTTTGGGTGGTGTGAGATATATTTTCATCGTGGGACTTGGGGCCCCCCCCCCCCCCCCCCCCCCCCCCCCCCCCCCCCCCCCCCCCCCCCCCCCCCCCCCCCCCCCCCCCCCAACCCCCCCCCCCCCCCCCCCCCCCCCCCCCCCCCCCCAAGGCACTGTAGTTTAACACTCTTGTGCTATGAGCCAGTCTGCCTTCAGAAGTGAATGTGACACTTAATTTGGTATAATGTGCCTTGGTAAGTAATCGACTAACATTTTTGTGTTCAGATTTCCAGGATGAATTTCAGGATCCTGCCAATGATTCTTCTTGTGGGATCTGGGTAAGACATGGACCCAATAACACAATGGTGTTTGCTGCTGCCTATGATGGATGCTACGTAAGAGAAAAGGTAAGCCTGACCGACTTTTTTCAAACGTCATGGGCCAACTCGTTTCAATCCCCCCCCCCCCCCCAAGTGTCCCCAATAGAATTCTGAGACTCTATAAACCTGTTCTAATCTCTGCTAGTAATGCTTTCTTTGGGTGTATATCAGCCTGTAGACTAGACTTATTGTCTGTCCCCTTAATGGGCCATCTCAGTCCGGCAACCATTGCCATAAATGGGAGATCATTTAGCTGTTGCTAGAACAAGCTGTGGAGGAGGATCAAATGGAAACGCCTGTTCTGGTGGCATATCTTTAAGGCAATGCCCTATAGAAGGTTTCCTTTGTGGCATCTTGAGGACAGAAGTGAAGGATGTCCAAATTGGACAATACTCTAAAGCCTCGTACACTTGTTTGACAACCAAGTGTCTAATGTTTGTCAAAAAGGTGTGTGCCAAGATCTTGTCTAGCATACTAATGGTATACAATTGTCGTAACACAAACTTAGTGACACAAAGAATTTCAGCTCTAAAGCGCCTCCCTTTGGGCTCCTTCTGCTAATTGTGTTTGGAGCATTGATTCCAAGCATGCGTGTTTGTACTTTTCTTTTTCGTGTGACGCATTTGGAAATTTGACTATATATTAATATCAGATGTCAAGCTGTTCGATAACAGGCTAGTAATTTTTTGTCACACCATTTGTTGCCTGCAAAATTGGACAATTGTCAGAAGGTACTAACGGTAAGATTTTAGGACGACAGTCTCAACACAATCCCCTGCCAACAATCATACCGTGTACAAGGCTTTACCCTTCCTTAACCAAAATGAAGATTCTAGCTCTACACCTGCTTGACCTGTGCTGGCTGAGTGTAGCGCCGACACTTGACTAAGTGTGTGCTTTACATATGTAAATTTAGTTCCAGAACTGTAACAGTTCTGGGGGTTAATTGTGCAGAATTTTACTTTGGCGTCAGTTTGGCTGGGCTGTACTGGAGTTCTGCCTGGTCATAGGTGCAGTGAGGCACCTGTGACAGGTTGAGAACCAAGCCTGGTTGGACGTGTTAGGTGCCAATCAGTGGGTGCGTCTGGCCCCATTGTGTGGTCTGGGAAGGGGTATTTAAGATGCTGAAGTCACGTGTTCAGGGTTCGGTGCTGCTGCGTGGATTCCTGGTTCTGGTCCGGGTCAACCCTGTGAGGGGTCCCGGACCCAGGAGTGTCTGTCGTCCCCCGTGAGCATGGTCACCCTCACCAGCCCCAGAGGCCCTCATGGTCTGGGGTGGGGATCCGTCTGTTCCTGAGCCTCGAACTGGCTAGTTCGAGGCCCAGCAACTGATGGAGGATTCGGAGGTGTCCCGGTGTGCTCTCGGCATTGGAGGGACACGGCAACTTGTACAAGTGACCAGGGAAGGACTCTTCAGAGGAGGGCCAAGAAGCTGCCTGCTCAGTAAGAGCCTGGGAGCTGAGTTTTATGGGCACTAGAGAATCCACACTTCTCACAGTATCTATAAAATTCAAGGTCGCCCCCCTAGGGGTTATGGCCGCTACAAGTGCAAAGCTTATAACTTGTAAAGTGCCTGACTCCTTGGTAAGTGGGGAGTTTTAGACCATAGAAAAGCAGGTTTTGGGAGAATGTGCTGAGACCATTTACCTTGGTGTAATGCAGGGGTCTCCTAACCCACCTGCAAGCTAAGTGGCCCTTGGGGTACTTATCCTCCCACTGACCACAAAGCGTATGGCTTTGCTTACTTCTGTTCCCACTGCCCCTCCCTAAAATTTGAAAAGCAGTCAACTAGCCCTTGGTTTTAAAAGTTTGAATACCCCCCTAGTGAGATCTATATATTATCTCTTTAATATAAAATATATTTTATTCCCTCTAGGATGAGGAATATATGATGGTTCTGCTTCTGGAAGAGATTGTTGATGGTGCTGTTGAGCAATACAAGATGGAGAAGAGATGCCCAATACAGAATGGTAACGTGTCTAGTCTTCTAAATGGGAATTCTCGCGGCATAGTCCCCTGAAACAAAGCTATGTAGCTTTCTCAATTGCAGGCGGGTTGTATTGGGAATCGCATGGTCTCCTGAAAAAGAGCATGTGGCTTAATCTGTTACTGAGGGGGGGGGGGGGGGGAGAAATGGTCTCTAAAGTCCTAATTGCATAAATCTGATGTACTGCATGTTGCTAGAAGACCCTTTTGTTTCTTGTATAGAAGCCCTGGATGCCCCCAGCCCTGATGTCTGCTATGCTGTTGCTAATGAGGACAAACTGACCTGCGCTGAATCTCCTGTAACCAGTGACTCCTGTGCTGCAATGGGATGCTGCTACTCCCCGAGCGCTGAGACAATACCCTGTTTCTTTGGCAACAAGTGTAAGTAGGATGTTACTGATGTTGGGAAGTGGTATCAGCCTGAACATACTATGACCAGTTTGTAGGTAAAACATAACCTGCTATTTTGGCAGGTACGGTTACTGGTACCTTGGTATAGCCAGAAGCATTTCAATCTTGCAATTCATAATGGAGTGACTTGAAGCCTGGTTGGTCTAGAATGTAATTGCTAAAACAAAATTTGCTCATTGGTGTATTGACACTATTTTAGACCCAAGCCATACTTGGTGACCTTTCAGGTACAATGGACAACCCTCTGGGTATCCATAAGACTTTCTATGGTCTGCTCTGTATAATTTTGCACTTCACTGCAATCAAACGTGAGTTCGATTTAACTATTCCAAAAAATATAAATACTGCAGTGGGCACAATATCAGTGACTAGATAATTGCATGTCTGATCTACATGGTGACTACCCATTTTTTGTTTTCTACAGTGACCACACAGTGCAGATTGGATGGCAACATGGTGATTGCAGTGTCCAGTGAACTGACCGTGCCATCTCTGCATCTGGACTCCATCAGGATGATTGGATTGGACTCCTGCACTGGGCTGAAAGTAGATACCAGTACCTCCTTTGTGGTGTTCAGGTTCCCATTATCCTGCGCCAAAGCATTTCAGGTGGGTATTACAATAGTCTGGTTATATCAAAGTCCTGACCCTCATGGTGCTGGCAGGCCAACCTTTGCACAATCTCTATCATACGAAATGCAATGGGGCATTATGACCAAATCTTGCAGTTCAAATTCTTAGACAAATTACAACTCTTGGCTACAATTCTGGTCTTAGGCTGTGATATCACTTGGTGAAGGTGAATATTGGTTCAGCTTCTTTGTCCAGAAATTAGGTGAGGATGGCACCTTATCTTCTCAGTATTGCATACCGTATAAGCTCACCCGAATATAAGCTGAGGCACCTAATTTTACCACAAAAAATGGGAAACGTATTGACTCATGTATAAGCCTAGGGTGAGAAATGCGCAGCTACAGTAAGTGGAATGCCCATTTGCAGCCATAGGTCCCCTGAACTTCAAACTCTGTGGTTAAGGGTTTCTAGCTGCAGCCAAAATTTGGGGTCTCTGGACTCAAAGGGTCCTAAAATGACATTGCTGCAGATGGACACAGTTGACCAACTTTTGGGCCCCATATCTCAGGGGGCCACTTGATGCTAGGAACCCAAAATTCGGTGTGGAACCAGCACTACAACATATCCAAAGCTGGGGTTCTTAGCACCAAGTGCCCCCCCCCCCCCCCAGATATGGGGCCACAAATTCAGTTCAGACAATGTCAAGCACTTTTCTGCAGCAGAGTGACATTTTGGGGGCCACTTGGTGCTAGGAACCCCAGCTTTGGATATGTTGTAGTGCTGGTTCCACTGGGTTTGCATTTTCAGCACATTAAAATGTGCTGAAAAACTCGGCTTATACTCGCGGTATATACAATAATTTCTTCAAAAGCATTGCAGTCAGCATGATGTATGGTTGCTACCATTCATGAGTGATCTAACTTGACTTCATGAACTGGCTTATTTGGTACTCTGATACTCTACTACACAATCATCCCTACTTCTGTGCTTGTAGTCAACGTGTGTCGCAGTAGCCCTGTAGGGGCTGCTGGTAGTTGTGGCCTACCTCTCACCCTGCACAGCCAGGCACTCAAATCTTCAGACACTCGGTAGTCAAGCAGTCCTTGTACCTTGTTTTGAGGGGATTGTAACTTGGATGGGGTAGATTGTGCTGGAGGAAGTTGTATATAGTTCAAACTTTATATTGCTTGTAAGCTAGTCCTGGGAGTGATAGTCAGCACTGTAATGCATGCCTGACACTGGCTCAGCCAGGCCAAAAACAAATGCCCTTTGCAGGCAGGAACCGCAGGCCCCTAGGTGTCGCACACATGGTAGTCCTGGTGCTAGCTTTCCTACAAGGCTACTGATCCCAGTACCACCTATTCAGGCCCTGCCAGCCCACCTGGCTGCAGCTGTTTTCACTGGCCATGCCACCAGTCCTTGCTGGCTCTGTACCCAGTCCTCTCAAGTTTGCCTCCTGACTGTCACTCACCAGCCCTTTTGGCTGCACCTTGTTCCTCCCTGGGGACTTGCCTGGCAGTGTTCTTGTTGCTCCCATTGCCACCTATCCAGGACATCTTTGTCAGAGGGTCCTGTCTGCACCTGAACCCAGGACCAAGATCTCCCCCATGACTGGTGTGCTCCCTCAAAGGCCTTGACAGCCTCATACTCAATCTCCAGCTTCCACCCAAACAACTCTGCTGACCCTCGGAATACTCCAGACAGCTTCACCTCTCCTCCTACCTTTCCAACATTTCTATGCTATCCAGTACTGGGCACCAGTCCTCAGGAAGGATGTACTGGAAATGGAGCGAATACAAAGAAGGGCAACAAAGCTAATAAAGGGTCTGGAGGATATTAGTTATGAGGAAAGGTTGTGAGCACTGAACTTATTCTCTGGAGAAGAGACACTTCAGAGGGGATATGATTTTAATATACAAATACCGTTCTGGTGACCCCACAATAGGGATATAACTTTTTTGCAGAAGGGAGTTAAACAAGACTTGTGGCCATTTTTTAAAATGAAAGAAAAGGGGTTTAACCTTTAAACTACGTAGAGGGTTCTTTACTGTAATAGTGACAAGGATGTAGAATTCCCTTCCACAGGCGGTGGTCTCAGCGGGGGGGCATCGATAGTTTCTTGACACTATTAGATAAGCATCTTAATGACCGCAACATGCAGGGATATACAATGTAATACTGACATATAATCACACACATGGGTTGGACTTTGTGTGGTTTATTTTTTTTTTTTTTTTTTTATGTAACCTATTCTGCAAATAACTGGGAGATCCCGGTGATGCTGCCTGTGAGTCTTCCAGCTCTCCCTGGACTTCTGCCAACCCAGAAACAAACAGGCCTGGCTGCCAGCCAAGCTTTTAGTCATTTGCCTACACTGACAACCCTCACACTTCGCACACTAGAGGGCGCTAGACATGCTTAACAGACACTTCTGTAGGTTTCTTGTGGTGTATATAGAAAGCCACCCTTTTATATTTCAAATGGGGATGTGATGTAGAAAGTTGAACTTATGGTGGGGTGGTATTGATTCTAAAAGCTCATTGACTGCCCTGGTTTGTTTTTTCACCCAGGTGCCCAATGGTCCAATGAACTATGTAGCTACTGTTGAAGCTGGTAGACAAATACAGACATGGCAAGGATCTTCTATTACTAGGGACAGTACAATGAGGTAAGATGAGCAATCCTGCTGTAGTACATGATAAGATTGGGGAGCACTATCTAATACTGTACTGTTTCTCTAGGGTGACTGTGCACTGCAACGTCATTGAAACGGGTATTGTGCCACTGCTGAGTTTTACAGTCAACACTTTGCCACCACCTCTTCCTGTCAGTACATCTGGTCCTCTTGAGCTGGAGATGAGGATTGCACAAGGTGAGAATACAAGTCTTCGGCTTTCTAGAAGTAAGCCAACGTGCTTCCACTAGTCTAGTGCCCATTGGTAATCTAAGATTTATAGAGAACAGTACTAATTACTATGGCTTGCATGGTTGTGCGCCCCCCCCTTCCCTCTGCAATATAAAGGTGCTTTGGCTTACCTTGGTGTCCAGACTGCCCACCCATTATCTAGATGAGAATTGCCTCTCCTCTGCTCCTACAATGTCTATCCCAGGAGGCTTCAGTTTCCATGCAGCACTGGAGGTGTAGAGCCTGTTTGGGATGGAGTGAGAGATGTATGGGTCTTCTGAACCTAGGAAGACAGCTGGGCTTCTGACCGGAGATGGTGATGCAGGGCAACACTAGATTCATAAGACCGAAGCTTGTGCAGCCAGAAGGAAGCCTTTGTCTTGGATTGTAATAGTCAGGATCCCTCTCATTGACACATTTGTTTAAAAGGCCAGATAGGGTTGCCAACTCAATATAATTTAGTGGTACATGGAACTCTTCCCCCCCCCCCCCCCGCCCCCCATTATAAAGGACCTGGGACATTTGGGTACCCCAAGGAGAGTAGTAATTTGGCAAACAGTTGGTGTGGCCATATTGCTTTTCTTGACATCACACCACCCTTTAGTGATTTCAAACCTGCCCCCAGATAGCCGTCCAACTCCCGGACAGTAACAGATTTGTGTGTCTGTTACAGGCAGACTGAAACCCAGACTCATGATTCAAAGCCCAGACTGTCCAGGTTAATCCTGGACAGGTGGCAACCCCAAGGCCATACCAGTCTACTGACCACTCCAAAACATACGCATTTAAAGAATCTGTTCTGCCCCATGAGCTTCCCTCTGCTCTTAAACTAGCAGAAGGGGCAACTTGCAGTCAACGGGCCACTGATGAACATGTGGTGGTGCTCAGGGCAGCCATCAAATTGTGGGGGGGCCCCTTGCACAGCTTTTAGGCCTGGGCCTGACCACCAACATTCCTAAGGGCCGACTAACTGTTCCAAGTCCTTCAGTGCCTCAGCCCCCCTCACACCTGTGAGCACACAGAGCCTGATGTGAGCTCAATGACATGAAGCAGCTGCCAACTTGCTCATACAGAAGTGTCCACAGAGCTCCCCTGAACCCACACCTGCGATCTCCCATCTCCACCAGGCTCTGAGATGCTCAGGCCCCTTACAAGTGTATTGGCTGTACCCCCCCCATAACTCCTTATGGTGGTGCACTCGCAGCAAGTAGTTGATGGTATCAGATGCTAGTGTGGCATGTTATCAGACTGTGTGTGTGTGTATATATATTAAAAAAAATAAAAATAATCTCTAGCTTCCCCAGGGTTAAGAGGTGTTGGTTGAGTTGCCTTTTGTTAAGCAATAGGCATGTCCTTCCCAGGGTCCCTGAACCCAGCCATTCAGAAATGTTAACACTTGTTGCCCTGCATTTATAATATGTTCGTTGTGTAATGCAGATCTCAACTATGCCTCATACTACACTGATGAACAGTACCCTGTGGTCAAAGTGCTCAGAGACCCAGTCTACCTGGAGGTTCGTATCATCGGCAGAACAGATCCAAACCTGGTCCTTGTCCTAAATGACTGCTGGGCCACCAGCTCTGCCAATCCTACACTCCTTCCTCAATGGCCCATCTTGTTTGCCAGGTGAGTAAACTGTAGAATGGAAGTTATCCCATCTACCTTGTGCAGATCTCAATTCTGAATTTGTTTTTTCAGTTGCCCTTTCAATGGAGACAACTACTTGAGCCAGCTGATTCCTGTTGGAGCTCCTTCACAGGCTGTACCTATACCAAGCTACTACCAGCGCTTTATAGTCAGCACCTTCACATTTGTGGACTCCACCACCCAGCTTGCCCTTGATGGCCTGGTAAATGAATAGAATGTTATGTATGTCTTTTATATAATGCTTTGCTGTTATTTAACTGTGTAAACTTGTCTTCAGGTATACTTCCACTGCAGTGCTTCTGTCTGTGTTCCATCTGCCGGGGACAACTGTGTGGTTTCTTGTGGTGCAAGGAGAAGTGAGTATAATCAAATGTCAAACTATGACTGGTGGCAAAATCTTGGGTTTTTCACAAACTCACTTTTAAAAGATGTTCTTTAAATAAAGCTAATCTACTATGGAGTTTAGACCCTATCATTTATTTATATATATATTTATATATATATATATATATATAAAAATTTTTTTATTTTTTTTTTTTTAGGGAGAATGGCTGAACTTCAGTCTCTGAAGAACACAGTGACTTCTCAAGGACCTGTTGCCTTTGTGTCTGTGGATGATCAAAAAATTCTAAAACTGGAAGGTAATCAATCTGGGGTGGGGTTGGTTTTCAGTTGAGATTCAAAACTTAAACTTTTTTTTATTTTTTCTCCTAGGTACTGATCCATCATCAGATTACTCCACATTGGACCTGGCTAGAGCACTAGTCACTGCTGGGGTTGTTGGGTCTGTGGCAGTTGCTGTTCTAGGCTTGTGGATTTACCGCAGGAGTCAAACATGTAACCTTAAAACTACAAATGTTTAAATAAACCATTTTTTAAATCTCTCTACTAGCTTTATTCCCAACATAATTCCAGAAAGTGTAAAAGGGAACTCTGTGGCAAAAATTATATAATGTGATAATAGTTTAACACAAAACCAACGTTTAAAGCTGCTCCCTTGATTGCACAAGAATTGAAAATGCTGCATAAGCCGAGTTTTTTTTTTTTTGCGCTGAAAGTGCCCCCCTCGGCTTATACTCGAGTCAAGCACTTTTCTGCAGCAGAGAAGGACCTTTTTCAAACCGACTTTAAGGCCCTGTATCTCAGGGCCACTTGGTGCTAGGAACCCAAAATTTGGTGTGCAAACTCAGTGGAACCTGCACCATAACTTATGGGGTTCCTAGCACCAAGTGGCCCCAAGATATGGGGCCCCAAATTTGGTCAATTGTGTCCGTCTGCAGCAATGTAATTTCAGGACTTTTTGGGCCCAGGGACCCCAGCGGGTAGGATCCCAGCTCCCACTTCCTCACGTTGCACCATAAAGGGAGAACATTCGTTATATTAGCAGATATGGTAGATGGTAAATATTTGCCTAGTGAATTATCTGACCATGCTTGCACTTCATCACTTTTGGGATGCAGCCCAGTGGAGACTAAAAACCCACTGGATTTCACATCCAGATGTGGCTAATAAAATTTCATCCCTCTTGGTGTACAAGGAATTTAATATGGGGGGTCTTCCACTGCAGCAATAACATGGGATGCCTATACCGTGTGTGTGGGTTCTCTCCATTTAAGGCAGTTAGTAGGACACACCAAGTAAATGGTGGTGCTTTGCAGGCCACAGTGGATGTCAACTCCTTTTGTTTAGGGGAACTTGGTAGGGCTGCCCTTCTAACCCTTTTCGCTATTACAATAGAGCCTGTGGCAGAGGCCCCCTCCCCCCATATATTAAGGGCCAGCGGATTTCTTGAAGGAAAGGGTAGCCTTGTATGCAGAGCTTTTATTTCTGAATGATGCTAGACCCTTTTTCCAAGGGGCTTTACAGATATGGGACTTTTTTTTTTTTCCAACGGTCCCTGGGTTGAAGGTAAACTGGGCTAAATCCTTGCTGTTTCCAATAGATCCTGGGGCACGTAGTATGGCTTTGAGTGATACTCCATTGTAGTGGGTAGAGAATTTTAAGAAATTAGGAGTTGTAATGTCAAGAGTCTGAATTTGATCCCGATCCTAGCAGATATTGGGTTAAAGCTGAAAATGTGGTTGTCTCTACCATTATCTTTACTGGGACGTATTGACCTCCAAAAATTTATAACAGAATCTCTCTTTTTAGACACTCTCCTCTGGCTCCCTGGGTTTTTTTTTTTTTTTTTTTAAGTATTGTAAACTTTTTTCTATGCGGACCCAAGAACTCCAGGTGTAAATTGACCACCCTGATGCGCCCTTGTGACCAAGGCGGTTTCGCTTTTCTGGACTTGTATACCTTTTTAGCCACTCAATTGGTCATGTTGGCTAAGCCCAGACTTGTGTAACTCCTCTACTTGGCTGGAAGCAGCAGTGGTAGGTTCTATAGAAGCTCTTAAGGTACTTGTACTCAGGGGCTGTGGTGCACCCTACCAGTTGACCGCTTCAATGTTTAAAAATAATGCTTGCGCCTAAGGCCAGCCTCCCAAGCTCAAATGGTGTTAAAGATGTGATCTCACCAAATGCCATGTTATGGCTTAATCCAACTCCATTTTATAAATTACCTGAGCCTGTTGTATGGAATTATTATATCAAAATTCTCTCAGGTGGTCACTGATAAAGAAACTGTCTACCTTTTCTACACTTGACTCAACTTTTAACCTGCCTAGTTATTAGCTATTTAGATATATTCAGCTTTCTCATAACTTTCTTCCCCTGTTTCCACGTGATAGTCTGAAGCTCAAACAATCTACTTTAGAATTTAGTACTTGGGTCTGAACGTTTAGAGAAGTCTACCTCCCAGATTATATTCTTCATCTTTAATTTCTCTTGTGCCATTGGAGGGTCTAAGCACTGGGTGGATCTGAGACGTACCAGATTTAGACATGGAGGACTGGGTGTGGTTTCCCTTTGCCATCTCTGGTATCCTTGAGACCGCATGCTTCACTTTAAATTGTTACATAGAGCATATATCATGCCACACAGACTTCATAAGAAATCCTGTGTTCATCTGAGTGCTGGAGGTGTGGTGCGGCTCGGGTTTTGCGCACACCTTCTGGACCTGACCATATGGGGGGGCGAGGTTTTTTAACTCCTGCTTCTTAACAGCTTTCAGTGTCTGTTTAATAGGCCTGGTGGAGGATACTCTCCTTATAGTGTCAGCAAGTGTTTGCTAACCTTACATTATTCTGTGAGAGAGGCCATTGCTTTATATTGGAAGAAACCCTTTCACCTACCTTTTTTGTATACTGGAAACAATACATAGAAGTGTCCCATGTGAAAAGCAGATAAAGAATGTTTGAAAAAAGGTGTAACGTGCACCCATAACAGTGGAGTTTCCTAAAGGATGGGAACATAGTTGAAGGTGATTGTCTTTCTAAATGATTCTCTGGACCCTTCTGAACAAAGCGTGGGAGAAGTCACATGCAGCTGTCTGTACAAATATTAATCTGTGCTAAAAAAAAATGAAGTACTAAAAGTCCACCTTCAACCAAATAACCACAGGCCTTACCAGTGCCATTTTGGCAAATCAGACCTGTTCTGCCCCACTTTCAAGAGTCCCGGAGCAGAAGGAGAGAAAAAGATTAGCGCAGGGACTGCATGACAGGTGTGGACAGCACAGTCATTATATTGGAAAAAGATTTGTCCCCTTTAAGAAAAGGGGAGTGGCTGGAGCAGGGGAGGCGCTTGGGTTAGAAAGCTAGGAGAAAGGAGGGGAGTGGCATCAGTAGTGAGCGACGGTGGAGAAGATTCCCAACCACCCTCCCGAGTATGGTTAATTATAATGGGGGGCGGTAAGGACAGCCGTGGCAGTGGTTGGGTCTTTGGAGGAGGAGAATATGGATGTTATATGCATATATAACATGGTTGGTACCCATCTTGTATTATGGGGTTATCAGGTACCTTCCGGTTAACGAGGGGTTAATCCGGAAGGGGTAAAAGGGTAGGTCACTGAAATCGAGTACCGTCTCTGGGCTTGCGACTGGAGGCCAAAAGTTAAAAAGTTTATCGCAGTGGTTTGTGTTACCCTCGAAGACCCCAATAGGAAATAAAAGTGGGGTTTAAGAGTTATTTAAAATGTTTGTTTAATTGAAAGTAATTGTTAAAAGGCCATTTACTCCAAGATCTTGTCATGTCATTTGTGAGGAGATTTGGAGGGTTGGATATTATGTTTAACGGGTAGCTTAAGCGACTGTGGTTAGGTCCTTCACATGTCATGTATTTTATGTCTTGCATTAGGTTATTGGTTCTTTGTAGTATGCTGACTAGTCTGGCCTCCTGCCTCAGAGTACATGTCTGGTGAAAGGACAGTGGTTTAAGAGTTGGCTTCTAACTCAAAGGTTTGCTCCTGTGGTTCAAGCCTGGAGTCAGGAAAGAATTGGGTGTACTCAATCAAGTAGTAAGCAAATTTCTCCATTTCTAGGTGAGAGGTTGCTTACTGGCCTTTGTTAATGTTTGAGCCTCCCATATGTATATTATGGGTACCTGGTTGCTCCTCTTCTGATAGGAAGATGCAGCTTTTGTCTCAGACACAGTTGAACCCCCCCCCGGTCAAGCACTTCAGGCCATGTTGGTTAATCGGTCACCTTCAAGCCTCTGACTGTGCCATCATGGTTCTTTCCATCTCTCAGACGGCAATCTCAATGCCAGCAGATGTGATTTTTACGAAGAGTACTATTGTTGCTCAGATGGATGCTGATTTCCAACTCTCAGAGCTGTCGGACATATCTCCTGTTTTTACATGGGTCAAGACATCATGCGGCGTATGTCTGCTGGTTGCGTTCTTGATCCACACCTGCAGACAGGGATTCCTGTCAAGTATACAGAGGGAGGTCTCAAAACCCTTCAAGAGATTGTCTGGCTAGCCTTTCAAAAAGGAGTGTGACTCCTACACAAATCCATGGTTCAGGCTACAACGTTTCTTGTGTCTTGCTAATTCCCTATTGTCCAAACAGGCCTTGGTTCCTGCCTTTTGATACCGGGGTATCAGATTGAAGTCTTCTCTCAGATGAGATCTTCTGTCATCTATTCCATCCTTGTTCATCTCTTCCAGTTTCTCGTCCTGGCAGGAAGAGACTGATCAGGCTTGGCTGTTTCTCTAAGCTAATGGCTATAAATCCTACAAAAGGATTTAAATGGCGCTTGTTCAATTTGGACTGCTTTGTGTTTGTTGCTTCAGTCCTCTGGTTAGGTGCATTCTGGGCTTCAACTGGAGCCTAAAGTTCTTAGAGGGCAGATCTCTGCAGTCACTGTCATATCCAATGTCTCATGGGTAGACGATCCCTTACTCATCCAATACTAGGTGGGGTTTACTACTTGTTCTGGTCTTCCTCAGTGGCTCTAGATGAGATCTCTTTGCAGTCCAGCTTGGATAAAGACTGAGCTTATGAAGGCATGCACTCTAAGGCCCCTTTACACTGACGGACCGTTCAGCTCTGCCTGTCAGTTTTGACGACGGACCTGAATGGGCGCTCCATGCTAGTCTATGGAGCGACAGATGTCAGCTGTGACATGTCTGTTGACATCTGACCCGATCCGCCAAAAGCAGACTGATAGCGATGGATCCAGATGTAGGGCTATCAGGTGAGATCTGATGAAAACTGGCACACTGTCCGTTTTTCATCCAATCTCGCCATAGAGATCAGCGGTGCTCGCAAGCCCCTCCCCGCTCAGTGAGCGGAGAGAGGCTTGTCATCCGCCGGCTCAGCGGAGATCAACGGACAGATCTCCCGCTGAGCCGACGGACCGAGGCGGAGTCCGCCTCGTCTGAAAGGGGCCTTAGGGTTCTGCCTGGTCATGGATACAGTGAGGAACCCATGACAGGCCTGGTTGGACGTCTTTGGTATCAATCTTCCCCGGAGCCAATCAGTGGGCGCGTCTGGCCCGCTGTGTAGTCTGGGAAAGGGTACTTAAGGTGCTGAAGTCACGTGTTTGGGGTTCTGCTGCATTTTTGCTTCCTGGTTCTGTACCGGGTTAGCCCCGGGCCTAGGAGCGCTTGCCGTCCCGCAAACTTGGTCAGTCTGACTAACCCCATAGACCCGCATGGTCTGGGGAGCCGTCTGTGCCCGAGTCTTGGAGCCGGTTGGCCCGAGGCCCAGTAAATGAAGGAGGATTCAAGCCGTCCCGGTGTGCTCTCAGTATTGGAGGAACACGGCAACTCGTACAGGTGACCAGGGGAGGACTCTTCAGAGGAGGGCCAACAAGCTGGCATCTCAGTAAGAGCCTGGGAGCTGATTTGTGTGGACACTAAAGAATCCACAGTACTGCCCAGGAGACAGAGAAAGTTCCAGGTACTGTGAGAACGGTTCCTATTCACCTTCGGTTGCAAGTTTATTCTGTGTCAGACTTTTTGCAAGTTTCCGGATCACATTGTTGGCTGTTAAATCTCTGGCTAGAGGTTTGTCTGGCATTGAAGTACCCAGCTGCAAGTGGCTACTCCTCTGGGTTGATTGATGAGACAGTCTGTGGATGTCAGCAGTTCAAGGTGGCTGAGTTTCTTCACCCGTGCCCTCTATTCCTATCTGAGACTGTGTTATGTTGGATGTTACCACTGCAGGAAAAAAAACCTTCAAAAGGACTTTTATGCGTCAGCATCCAAAGTTGTTGGGTACTAACCCTGGGAACCCCTAGACATTCACCGACAAGGGGTTATGGCCGCTACACATGCCTCTGGGTGTCATGCTTGTGGCTGTCAGTCTTCCTATGCCTCATGGGACTTTTAGTTCTGCAACAGCTGGAGGTCCGCTAATTGCGTATCCCTGCACTAGCAGAACAAACGGGATGGAGAGGTCATCCAGAATTTTGCACTGCATGGGTCATTCCAGCTAGCCATTAGGCTTATAAAGCTTAGAGCTTGGCTTCTACGGAAGCGGTCACCACACACTCATCCAGGAGTGTGTAGGCTTTGTGGGGTCCGTCTAAAAGAGTGACAGGAATAGTTGTAGGAGGATTACATGTCTTCCATTAAGCATTTTCTGGCTCATGGTGGGGTGTAGCTAACTTCCTTATGCTGTTAATATCGATCCATAGGGTTTCTGTTGGCTATGATTGATGCCCTACTTTTCCGCCATAGCAACCTTCGTTTTTTTGGGCTAGTGGGCTCCCACACGTAGGCTGCCATGGAGTCTGTCAGGAAAGGAAAATTACGGTAAGTATTTGATAGTAAATTTTCCATTTTCCTGACAGACTCCATCAAATACTTACCGTAATTTTCCTTTCCTGATGGACTCCATGGCAGCAGGAGTTACCTCCCTTGAGTAGGCTAGTTATAGAACGTGGCCTCTGGCTCCACCTGAGAATTTTATAGTAGGGCCGCACGTAAGCTGCTTGAGGCTCATGAAAGCCGCCCTATGTGGGGATCTGAGTGTAGCACCTTCTACCTAGATGGGTGCTAGAGTTAGTATTTCTGTAGTGCAGGTAAATTTGGGCAGCCCTAGAAAGAATCTGGGCATGTTTGTTTTGTGTGGGCTGGAAGTGGCTCAGAGTAGGCTGGTGCCTCACAGGGAGAATCATCTTTTTGGTTACTGCCCTCTCTTCTAGAATCCTCCAGAGGGCAAGAAAGGGGGAGCTGTCTGGGAGCATTAGCAATAGTCTGCAAGCAAGGCTGTGCAGGAGAAGTGTCGATATGTACAGGGAGTGTACATCGTTTTTCTCAAATTTAAGTTGGAAACATTCAATTCTGGGCATTTCATAAATCCTAAACCCCATCCAAGTTGAACCCCCTCAATAAAAACACAAAACAAAGCTAACGGACTATTTATTGACTCTGTGTTCTTGGGAGAATGAAGGCCGGGTAGTGTGACAGGTGAGACCACCACACTTAGCAGCCCCTACGGGGGTACCAATACACAAGGAATGTAGATTGTCCTGGTCAGGAGATGACCAGTGGTGGGTCTTATGTTTTCTGGTTTGTGTTTAGGGCTTCTACTCCTAAAATAATGCAAAACACCATGACCAAGTACAACATAGCTCATTTTGTGCTGCCCAGCTGTAACACTCCCACCATTAACTTTCCCAATAATGGAGACCACACCGTAGCTGGAGTGCTAAATAGGCCGTAGCAGCCCCTTTATTAAATAACCAAAATAGTAAACAAATCTTATAAACAAATAAACAACATATCAATGAGAACGTGGCGTAGGCCTACAGGAGGTCATTACCCCCCCCCCCCCCCACCCATTTTACCATAATCAAAAAACATCGTGCACTGCGGTCATATCAACTGTAACTAGGCCTCAAGCTGACATGCTAGCTCAGAGACAAAACTATTCCCGCAGTGCAGTCATCCACCATATTCCCTACATCACCTGTAAGGAATATACCAAACGGGCCCATATCTCCAATGGGTCCCGCATCAAGTTCTCTGTGGGGAGGGGGTATCTTCTCTCTACCTGCGTCAGCCAACATCCGCCACAGCAAACAAGGTTAAAACCTTAACCTTGAGCGCACCACCACACCCGCAGCGCTCGCTCGATCCCATCCCGTATGCCTATGGCCCACATATCTGTGCCCCCAGCGGTCATATGTACTCCATCCTCCTTGAGACATCGCCACGTGTCTATCTCCAGCTCCCTGTGTCTAATAACGAGGCCTACATTATTAACAAAGAACCTGTTAGCCTCCTGATTAACTTCTTCCTGGCCTTGTTGATAAGCTCAACTGACCTGTCTAGCCGCCAAGAAGTCCTGGCTATCGTATCAGACCATACAAGGATAGTTTTTGGAAAGGCCGCCCGAAGTCGGCGAAAATCAAATGTCATGTCCCTATTTATATCCAACTTCGTTCTAAGCCCAAGATAGTTGCCCCCAACGTGAGTAACTAAGACCTCGGGGGGCCTGTACCATCGCGCAAATCGATGCGCTTCCGGGACCATGCGGCTCCAGAGCGTACAGGAAAAACCCAGCCATTTAATTTACGCCTCCCTCCTAAAAACCCTGGCTGTATCCCCTCTGGCCTGGCACCACCCCTCCTGGCCCCCCAGCGGACATAGGAATGTCCCATAATCCACCCAAGACTAGGCGGTGATTCTGAAAGAACAACAACAAGGAAAATCCACGATAAACTTCGCCATACTGTACCACACGAACCCATGCCGGCACATGAACCAGGAGGTCATTACCCCCCCCACCCATTTTACCATAATCAAAAAAAAAAATCGTGCACTGCGGTCATATCAACTGTAACTAGGCCTCAAGCTGACATACTAGCTCAGAGACAAAATTATTCCCGCAGTGCAGTCATCCACCATATACCCTACATCACCTGTAAGGAATATACCAAACGGGCCCATATCTCCAATGGGTCCCGCATCAAGTTCTCTGTGGGGAGGGGGTATCTTCTCCCAAACGACCCCATGCACCATCAACCCACTAAGTCAAGCCTGACGTACGACCACAATCGCCTGGCTTCCCACCTCCCAATCCTTTTTAAACGCCTCCACATTTAATCCCCACCGAACTGCCTCTGTCGCAGCACCAATCCTAAAGGAATGCAACGGAAATTTCAGACCCCCGAGATCCAACATGACTAAACCTTTTCCGAAATACTCCTAAAAATTGGAAACGCGACAACGCCTCCCCATTGTGACGCAATAACAGAGGGCACCCGATAGCCGGCCTCTGGTCCAGATAAACTTTCGTGACTAAGACGGGGCAGAGCTTGGCATCTGGAATGGCGAAAAACACCACTTCCTTGCCTCGACCCTCCTGGTCCGTCTTAGCTCCACGTACCCGAAACACCCCCTTATCTGTTAAGCACCGAAAATCGCCTACTGCTAGGCCATCTCCTTTCTTCTCAGAGGAGCTAACCAGCTCCCCTCTCCTAAATGCCCCAAGCAAAGCCAGAGCAAATGCCGCGCAGCACAGCCCTACATCGTAACCAGATACGCACACCCCAGGCAAACTGTCAACCACTCTCCCCAACAGCTCAAAAGTAACCGGACCTTCGTCCCTCTCTGATAACACTTTACTGCCAGACGCGCCCAGAACTCTTTCGTCCAATCTCTCCCCCCTCCAAGTTTGGACCCAAACGCCCTGTCCGCCATAACCTTCGCTTGCTCACTGACCGCCTGATCCACTCGGCTATCCATCCCGGGCAATCCTCCACATGTCCGATGGACACGGGACCCCCGGCAAGTGCACTGCATGAATAAAATGTTCCTCTGCATGCACCGAAGCACCAAATGTCTCAACAAGCGCACAACCGGCGGCGAAGCCGCTGATACCTTGCTGATAACCCGTACCACCCCCAAGTTATCAATGCGGAAGCAAACTTTCGATCCCGGAAGAATTCTCCCCACAATTCCACCTCCAGCACCACTGGAACAACTCAAGTAACAACATGTTCTTGAGCATCCCCTCACATTTCCGGCCGGCACCCCGATGCCCCTGAAAAAAATGGGGGGGGGGGGGGGGCCCGTAACCCGCTGGCCCCGCAGCATCTGTGAACAATTTCAGGTCGAAATTACTCACCGGCCCGGTCAACCACAGAGCTCTCCCATCAAAGTTGTCCAGGAACATGTGCCACCCTCTCAGGCCATTCTTCTGTTCCCGTGAAAGTGTCACATAATGCCTGGGCGACTCAATCCCACCAGTACTTGCCGCTAACCTCCTGCCAAAAACCCTGCCCATAGGGATGAACCTGCATGCAAATTAGAGCTTGCCCCACACCGATTACAAGGCTCTAAGCTGGGCCTTGCGCCGACCAACCATCGCCCTCACCCCTGCCTGCAATGCTACCAACTTAGCTTCAAGCCACCTGCACTCTATGGCCGTAGAATCGAGGACGATCCCGAGAAAACTGATCACCGACGTGGGCCCTACCGTCTTGTCGGGCGCAAGCGGAATGCCGAATTCCCATGCGATCCTCTCCCACGTTGTCAAGAGCACCGCGCAAAAGTTTTAGGCGGGCGGACCGACACATAATAATATCGTCCAGATAAAGGATCCCCGAGTTCAATCCAGCGACGTCCCTCACCACCCTATCCAAATTGAGCTGAAACACTCGAAAAATGCACACGAGATAGAGCAACCCATGGGCAAACACTTATCCGCGTAATACTCCTCTTGCCACCTGCAACCCAACAAGTAAAACTCTCGGGGTGAACAGGCAGCAAACAAAACGCTGCGTCAATGTCTGTCTTTGCCATTAGAGCTCCTCTACCATACTTTCGCACCCACAAGACCGCTGCATCAAACGATGTGTATGAAACCGCACAACTTCGGGATCAGTGGCATCGTTCCCCGACCCCCCTTTCGGATAAGCCAGGTGGTGAATGAGCCGAAATTTATTCGGTTCCTTCTTGGGGGCCACCCCCAACTGAAAAACCACTAGGTCGTGAATGGGTTTTACGGAAAAAGGGGGCCCGCCATCCTGCCCAGAGCTACCTCCTTGTGTAACTTCCTGAAGCCACCTCATGGTGCTTCAATGTGGATGGCAAATTAACCGAAATAGGAGGAGCTGAGCTCAATACCGCAGGAATCTTGAAACCTTCCGAAAATCCCAGCCTCAACAGCTGGACCACCGCCCTATCTGGGTATCTATCTAGAAAAGGACGCATACTCCCCACTTTCACCGGCTTCCTCCCCTTTTCCAGCAGACTCGCTGGCCTCGCCCTTACCCGGTTTGAAACACGAGCTCCCGGGAGCGAGCTTCCGCACCCTGAACACTCGTGTTTATACTTACATCCATTTCCGCACATACAACTTCCCTCGTTGCATCGCCAGCAGACTACCTTTTCTTTGTGGCCGATTGACCTGAAGTTCCTGATCCCCCGGCCCCCCCTGAAAAAACTGACCCGCAGTTTTCGCCGACGACATCAATCGCATCCAAAGACTGATGTCTTTGTGATCCCACCGAAGAGCCGGCCTCACGGCCCTTCTCTGACGAAACTGCTCGTCGTAACGCAGCCATGACAGTCCCCCGTAGGTCCGATGAGCCTCTCCGATAGCATCCAGGTACCTCCTTCTTACTGTCCTCCGGTTTCACTCTAAGTTAACTTTTCCAGAGGAAGCAGCGAAATTAACTCCACATACTTCCAAATTTTTTCCCTAACCTCTTGTTTCAAATGGGCCCTTAACGGCCTCTCAAAACATACATAACTTTGCAACGCGCGGAATCAGCCAGCCGCACAACGTCTAGTTTTCTGTTTTTTGAAAAACCCCCCTTCTCCCCCTCGACTACCGCGGGCGCCGTGGGCGGAGACGCCACCACCGCGTCCCCCGAGCCTGCCTCACTCCCCCCCGGGGCCAACGTGGGCGGATCCGCCACCACCGTTCCCCCCAACTAGCGTTGGCATTCCCTCCCCCCCTGTACCCGAAATCACCTGACCCCCCCCCCCCCCCCCGACCCAGCGCCCCCCGATGCAACCCCAGGCCCTGGCCGGCCCTGAGGGGCCCGCCGGTGTAGGCTCAAACCTGCCCACCAGCTCCATAAGGCCCCCAGGGAGCCCCGGGGGCCCCCGTCCGAGAAGCTTAGTAACCGGGAAAGAACCCTCCCACTGATCCCAGCTACAGCGTCCCCTACCCACCTCCCCACATCCCCTCCTGAATTTACGTCCCTCCCGCAAGCCCCCAGACAAGAAAAGACTTACCGGGCTGCCTGGAAAAGATCCCCAGCCGACGTTCCTGCATCCACCGCTGCTGATCGTCCTCCTGCGACCTCGTCCTCAGATCTTGAAAGCTCGCCCTCCGACATTTCCGCCACTTCACCCGCAATCGAACCAACCTGCCCTCCAGGGGATTCGCCCCCAGATGCAGACGAGCTTCGCTCCCTCTGGCTCCTCCTCCTCCTCCCCTCAGCCGACTTACTGGCACACTTCCTTGGGGTCTTGGCACCGGACCCTGACGCTTCCACATCTTCTGTCCTGGGGTTAGGCCGCTCGCCTCTGTCCCCCCGTGGTGACTTCCCGGGTCTGGGCAGCACGCCCCCAGCCCCCGCCGACTTCGCTCCCTGGCTAGCTGCATGGCTCCTCCCCCTCATCTGCATCCGGGCAGGCGGACCGCCTTCATCCCGCTGGTCGGCTTGGTTGCTGCAGGGCCGACTCCCACTACCCCCCCCCCTGCTGCGGACCGCAGGCTAGGCCGACCGCCACCCGCCTGGGCCTTTCCTCTTCCCCCAGCAGGCGGGCCGCCACCCTGGGCCTCTGCCCGGTCTTCCTCCGGTGCCTGGCTCCCCGTGGATGCGCCTATCCAGCTTCTGGTATTCCCCCCCAGATGGCGGACCGCCAGCATGGGTGGCTTCCTGTCCTCCTCCAGCTTTCATCAATCCCTGTCCCTTTGACGCTGCATGGGTCCCCCCCTCGGCCCCCCCCGCTCCCTGCCTGCTGCGCTCCGCTCCTAATGTCAGGTGACTGCCCGCCCCCCCCCACGGCCGCGTCCCAGTACAGGCCTGAGGCCTGGTTTTGAGTCCGCATGGCGCCGCTCCATGCCGCCTGCCGTTGGGCCCCCCACCCTCCCCCACCGCACTTAAGGGCCGTCCCGCTGTCGTGGCAACCCCCTTCGCCGACCGCTTTGCCGGCGGTTTGGCGCCTGACCTACACCGCATGTCCCTAGGCCTCACGGCGGCCTTGCGACCCTCAGGGGAACATAGATCCGGCGGGCGGGATCGCCGCGGCCGGTTTTACTGCTCATTCACCCCCCCGGACCCTCCAGGCTCACCTCCCCCTGCCCCCTCTACCTGTGCCCTCAGTTAGCCAGAACCATTAGCCGCTGCCACCGCCTGGGTCTTTTCCTTCAGCTCCTCCATTGCGACCTCACTCTAACATTTCTCCTACGGAACTGACTCTGAGAAGGGCTGAACCTCCCCTTCCTTTACCAAAGCTCCACCCACTATCTTAAACGGCCATACACCTAAATGGCCTGTTTACTTTATTCATGCCAGCCCTTCGCCTATTTCTTTGGGGCTTTTGCTGCGGGCTGTTCTTACTTTGCAATCCTGGAGCATGTTTTAAAAAAATGTCCCAAGTTGCCCCCTTTGTACCTTTTGCTAGTCATCAGTGCCACTGACAGGTGTGGGGTGGGGAGCTCATATCTAAAAAAAAAAAAACAATATGGGGGGAAAAAAATATCACAATGCACTTACCAAGAAAAACAGGAACACTGTCCCTTTAAGACCCAATAGCAGGTGAGCCCAGGCAGCCCATCCAGAATCTGACACAAAACCAGTCAGACTGTCTAACCCCCCCCCCAGGAGCAACAAGTCTTTACCTCACCAGAGAAAACGGTCAGGACTGCAGAGAGATAAGAGAAACCAATACCTCCACCGGCTCTAAGACTGACCACTTGCCGACCGCCGATATACGTTGGCAAAATGGCAGCGGTGGGCAAATGGGTGTACCTGTATATCCCACTTAATAAGTGGGCGTGTGTGTGCCATGTACTGCGTGACTGTGCCCGCGGGCTCAATGTCCGCCGGTGTCCCGCGATCGTGTCACGGAGCAACAGAACGGGGAGATGTCAACAAGGCATTTCCCCCTGTTCTGCCTAGCAACATGACAGAGGTCTACTGCTCCCTGTCATCAGGAGCAGTGATCTGTCATGTTGTAGTGAGCCCATCCCCCCTACAGTTAGAATCACTTAACTACTTGATTGCCCCCTAGCGCTAACCCTTTCCCTGCCAGTGTAATTTACACAGTAATCAGTGCATTTTTATAGCACCGATCCACATAGCTCCCAAACAAAATTGATGTCCTTTTTTTCCCACAAATAGAGCTTTCTTTTGGTGGTATTTGATCACCTCTGCGGTTTTTTTATTTTTTGCGCTATAAACAAAAAAAGAGCGACAATTTTGAAAAAAACACATTATTTTTTACTTTTTGCTATAATAAATATCCCCCAAAAATATATAAAAAAATTATTTTTTTTTCCTCAGTTTAGGCCGATATGTATTCTTCTACATATTTTTGGTTAAAAAAATTGCAATAATTGATTGATTGGTTTGCGCAAAAGTTATAGTGTTTACAAAATAGGGGACAAAATAGGGGATAATTTTATCACAATCCCAACCCTGCGCTGCTCTCTTACTTCTGGATCGGCCCTCCCACAGCCCGGCAGCCAGATGTGCCCGGGATAGACCCAAACTCCGGCCTAGCAGCTCAAGGAGTACCACACACGTCCACATAGACAGCCGCCCGGGTGGCACAGAACACCAATCCCCTAACTCTACCCGAATATATAGGTTCTCCCAGCAGGCCAAGGGATTCAAGAAAACCCCTGCCTGTTGGCTGAGATACCTCATATACATTGGGTTGCCCTTCTTGAGTTCTCGTATCTAGTACCGCCAAGTGTCCGGCCACCTAGTGGTAGAAGAGAGAAGTGCAACAAGGCCAAACTTAGGGAGAAATCAATAGATCTCTATCAATCGACCAAGATAACTACTCCTGGCAAGTAAATTTGTGAGGAGCTCCCTGACTAAGGCTGAGTTCACACCAGTCCGGTGCGAATTCCAGCTCCGTTTTCTCTGCGAAGAGAAAAAAAACAGCTGTTCAGCGGTGCCCCCTCCATTCTATGTGTGGCTGAGCATGGAGAGGGGGGAGGTGTAGAGAGGAGAGAATTTGTGTTCAGAACGGAATGCATCTGCGAATCAGATGCGTTCCCATAGAAGATAATGTGCTTGTAATTCGCACCGCAATGCCCAGAAAACGCACCCGTTTTTTGGCCAATGTGCAGTGCGAATGCAACACACATACCCTGTTTCCCCGAAAATAAGACCTAGCGTGATTGTCGGTGATGGCTGCAATATAAGCCCTACCCCCCTATTAAGCCCTACTCTGTTTCCCCGAAAATAAGCCCTACCCTGAAAATAAGACCTACAAGGACTTTAACTAGGGCTTATTTGGGGGGGGGGGGTAGGGCTTGTATTGCAGCCATCGCCGACACTCACCCTAGGTCTTATTTTCGGGGAAACAGGGTATGTGAACCAGCCTCATTCTAATGAAGGCATTTTAAAATGTCCTGCCAATTGGATGCGGTGTAAGCCGCATCTAATTCGCATAGGTGTGAATGGGGCCTAGACCCTAGGGTGCTATATATATATATAATGTTTGGGGGTTTGAGCCCCCGTTCACACTGAACGCGGCTTTAAAATCGTGCGACTTCATCTGAACTTCGCACGATTTCAAAGCCGCATTTCTGGCCGACTTTGGGGGCGGCTTGAAAGACATCTGTGTGGATTCATGCCGCCTCCGAAGTTGCCAAAAGTATTGCAGGAACTCGGCGTCACACCGATTGGGACGGTGCCATTGCCGCCAATAGGCTGCAATTTAACATGCGATTTGTCCTGTCAAATCGCATGTCGAATTGCGCTGATGTGAACGGAGGCTGAAGTATTTTTCTAGTAAAAAAAAATAAAAAATTTAGATTTTTACATGTAGGAGAGGAATGTTAGAATTGGTCCACATGGGGGATCATTAAAACACAGCTGGTAATGGCGCTGCAGCTTTTACTTTTATAATTTGCTTGCTACTTCATGCAAAACACGGTCCACAATAATACAAAATGTACACGACACCTCAGAACCCCTAAGGGCTCGACGTAGAAAACTGGAAGCCAAACCAAAAACTGATCTCTTGGGTGAGATTATTGGCTGCTATGGATAAGAGACCCATTTTGTTTGCTTTCTTTGCTCCAGTTTTCACAAATCAGACCCCATTTTTGCACATTTATGGAACATAAAATAAAAGAGAAAAAAATAAAAATAAAAAAGGAAAAAATACAAAGTAGTAAAAAATGATGCTCCTTTTTTTTTTAATCATCCCAGAACATGAACCCTGATTGGTTTGAAGAGACCCACAATCAGCAGTTCTTGGTCACCTTTGCAAGTTTTAGGATCACCTGTGTGCATAGCAGTCCCTGACCAATCAGCCTGAAGCCCCGCCCTCTCTCCAGGGTATAAATCTCAGGTCAGGGCTGAGGGTCAGTACTGCAAGTGACCATCAAGATGGGTTCTTCCAGGGTAGGAATGGGCTTAGCACTGCTGTTGTGGAGCTTCAGTTTGTCCTGGTTGCTGTGTGATGCCAATGGGCACTTTGAAAGCTCCTCTCTCCTCCACTGTGCTCTGGACAAGATGGAATTGTCCTTTTCTATGCCGACTGAAGGGGTGACCTCTTCCCTGAAAGTGTTGGGTGAGTCCTTTTTTTTTTTTTTTTGGGGAATTTTATTTTAAAATCTAGGGATCACCTGGAATACCACAATAAATGAAGCTGCTGCTAGGCCAAAGAGCTGAATTAAAGAACCAGTTAATAGACCAACCTATAGGATGGAACATATATTATGTTTACTAGTTAAAGCCTCGTGTAGACATCCAAAAGCCGGAGTAGTTGACTTGGGAGCTGTAACTGATGCACTACAGCTTTTCTCCCTGGTAGCTGCATAGAAGGGTGGTAAGGAGCTGGGTCAGCACAGAATTAAGAGGAATGGGCTCACTGACCTTAACTTAAAGTGGAAGTAAAGTCAAAAAAACTTTTACCTACAGGTAAGCCTATAATAAGGTTTACCTGTAGGTAAAAAAAAATCTCCTAAACCTGTACGGTTTAGGAGATATTCCCCGTGCAATGCGCCGCTGACTGCAGCGGCGCATGTGCACGGGGGATTCTCGGCTGAAGGGCCGGCAGAATCCGAAGTCTTCCGTGCGCATGCGCGGGAGTGACGACATCGCGGCTGGAGTCGCGATACCCGGAAGACACGCCGAGGCAACATGTCAGCGACCTCGGCGTGGACCAGGTGAGTTACCGACGCTTCGTTCCAAGGTAAGTATTTCATAATGAGCTAGTATGCAGTGCATACTAGCTCATTATGCCTTTTCCTTTACAGGTGTTTAAAAAAAAAAAAAATGTCAGCGGCTTTACTACCGCTTTAAGGTGTGTGTGTGTGTGTGTGTGTGTGTGTGTGTGTGTGTGTGTGTGTGTGTGTGTGTGTGTGTGTGTGTGTACCTCACTGACGCAACAAGGAAAGCTGACTGGCAATGGGCCTGGGTAGGGTGGTCATAGGCAGCACTCACCCTCCAAACATGTCGCGTTGATGCCAAATTTTGGTCTTATCTGACCACAACACTTTCTTCCAGTTCTCCTCTGAATCATTCAGATGTTCATTAGCAAACTTCAGATGGACCTGTAAATGGGTTTTTCTTTAGCAGCGGAACCTTGCACGACTTCTGTGTGTGTTTCTTGGTTACTATGGTCCCAGCTGCCTTGAGAAATTGACAAGATGCCCCTGTGTAGTTCTGGGCTGATTCCTCACTGTTCTCATGATCATTGAAACTCCACGAGGTGAGATCTTGTATGGAGCCCAGGGGCGGACTGACCGATTTAGTGATTCGGTCAATGTCTGAGGGCCTGGAGCCATTAGGGGCCCGTCCCAACGAGAGGCACCTTGAAGGGGCTGTAATAATACAGCTAACGGCGCATTGCTCCCCGCTGGCCCCTCCTTCCCTCCCGTCCATGATGGGAGGGGCCGGCGGGGAGCAGCATGCCGTTAGATGTATTATCGCAGGTGCTTCACTCACCCGATGCCTATAATAATGGCACGCTGCTCCCCCGCCGGCCCCTCTTTTCTCATACGTCCTAGGTGATACAGTGCAAGACTTGCACTGAGAAGACTGTGTCCCCCCCCTGTGCAGGTGTGGCTTGGGACGCAGGTGGCCCCATGATCTTCTATTGCCCGGGGGCCCCATCAGTTGTCAGTCTGCCCCTGATGGAGCCCCAGAATGAGGTAGTTATTTTGTGTTTCTTCCATTTGCAAATAATCGCACCAATTGTCACCCTCTCGCCAAATTGCTTGGTGATGGTCTTTGGACCAGGGAGTCATCCCCATGTTGATGGGGGGGGGGGGGGGGGGGGGGGGGGGGGGGGAGGGGAATAAGGGCCTCATCCCCCCCCCCCCCCACAACTTTCCCAGTGGTTTTGGGGGTCTGCTGGCAGGGGGCTTATCTGAATCTGAAAGCCCCCCTTTGACAAGGGGACCCTCAGATCCCAGCCCTTCTATGTGAATTGGTAGGGGTACAAAGTGGTAAAAAATTATTAGACACTTTGAGACAAGTCCTTTTTTTTTTTTTTTTTTTTTTAATAAAGTCCCACGATGCAAATCCATCTCACACCGCCCGAACCAAGCAAAGAAACGCAACAGCTCCGCCTCCATGGGAGGCTCCTGGCCGAGTGATGCTTCTTGATGATGGCTGTTACATAGCTGAGGGCGGGGCCACTCGGTGAAATAAATGGGTGACCCCCCCCGCTTTCCTCTGGCATCGTGTGGCGTCAGAGGGGTGGGTGATCCATTTAAGTCACCAGGTGGCTCTGCCCTCAGCTATATAACAGCTGTCATTGAAGCATCACTGAGCAGGAGCCTCGGAGGCGGAGCTGTTGCGTTTCTTTGTTTTGGGCGGTGTGAGATATATTTGCATCTGTACTTTTTTTTTTTTTTTTTTTTTCCCCCTCCAAGGCACTGTAGTTTAACACTCTTGTGCTATGTGCCAGTCTGCCTTCAGAAGTGAATGTGACACTGGTTTGGTATAATGTGCCTTAGTAAGTAATCGACTAACATTTTATGTTCAGATCTCCAGGATGAGTTTCAGGATCCTGCCAATGATTCTTCTTGTGGGATCTGGGTAAGACATGGACCCAATAACACAATGGTGATTGCTGCTGCCTATGATGGATGCTACGTAAGGGAAGAGGTAAGCCAAACGTCATGGGCCAACTCGTTTCAATCCCCCCCCCCCCCCAAGGGTCCCCAATAGAATTCTGAGACTCTATAAACCTGTTCTAATCTCTGCTAGTAATGCTTTCTTTGGGTGTATATCAGCCTCTAGACTAGACTTATTGTCTGTCCCCTTAATGGGTCATCTCAGTCCGGCAACCATTGCCATAAATGGGAGATCATTTAGCTGTTACTAGAACAAGCTGTGAAGGAGGATCAAATGGAAACGCCTGTTCTGATGGCATATCTTTAAGGCAATGCCCTATAGAAGGTTTCGTTTGTGGCATCTTGAGGACAGAAGTGAAGGAAGGATTTTCAAATTGGACAATACTCTAAAGCCTTGTACACTTGTTTGACAACCAAGTGTCTAATGTTTGTCAAAAGGGTGCCAAGATCTTGTCTAGCATACTAATGGTACACAATTGTTGTAACACAAACACAGTGACATACTACAAGGAATTTCAGCTCTAAAGCGCCTCCCTTTAGGCTCCTTCTGCTAATTTTTGTGTTTTGAGCATTGATTCCAAGCATGCATGTTTGTACTTGTTTTTTTTTTTTTTGTTTTTTTTGTTTTTTTTTGTGACGCATTTGGAAATTTGACCATATTAATGTCAAGCTGTTAAATGACAGGCTAGTACATTTTTGTCAGACACCATTTGTTGCCTGCAAAATTGGACAGTTGTCAGACGGTACTAACGGTAAGATTTTAGGACAACAGTCTTAACACAATCCCCTGCCAACAATCGTACCGTGTACAAGGCTTTACACTTCCTTAGCCAAAATGAAGATTCTAGCTCTACACCTGCTTGACCTGTGCTGGCTATGAGTGTGTAGCACCGACACTTGACTAAGTGTGTGCTATACATATGTAAATTTAAGTTTTCCAGAACTGTAACAGAGTTCTGGGGGTTAATTTTTGCAGGTTTTTACTTTGGTGTCAGTTTGGCTGGACTGTACTGAAGTTTCTGCCTGGTCATAGGTGCAGTGAGGCACCTGTGACAGGCTAAGAACCAAGCCTGGTTGGACGTGTTGGGTACCAATCTTTCCCGGAGCCAATCAGTGGGCACGTCTGGCCCCGCTGTGTGGTCTGGGAAGGGATATTTAAGATTATCGGCTGCTGCTTTGGTTCTGGTCCAGGCCAACCCCATGAGGGGTCCCAGACCCAGGAGTGTCTGTCGTCCTTGTGAGCATGGTCTCCCTCACCAGCCCCAGAGGCCCTCATGGTCTGGGGTGGGGATCCGTCCGTTCCCGAGCCTCGGAACTGGCTAGTTGGGGGCCCAGCAACTGACGGAGGATTCGGAGGTGTCCCGGTGTGCTCTCAGTATTGGAGGGACGTGGCAACTCGTACAAGCGACCAGGGGAGGACTTTTCAGAGGAGGGCCAAGAAGCTGGCTGCTTGGTAAGAGCCTGGGAGCTGAGTTTTTTTATGGGCACTAGAGAATCCACACTTCTCACAGTATCTATAAAATTCAAGGTCGCCCCAGGTGTTATGGCCGCTACAAGTGCAAACTAATAACTGGTAAAGTACCTGACTCCTTGGTAAGTGGGGAGTTTTAGACCATAGAAAAGCAGGTTTTGGGAGAATGTGCTGAGACCATTTACCTTGGTGTAATGCAGGGGTCTCCTAACCCACCTGCAAGCTAAGTGGCCCTTGGGGTACTTATCCTCCCACTGACCACAAAGCCTATGGCTTTGCTTACTTCTGTTCCCACTGCCCCTCCCTAAAATTTGAAAAGCAGTCAACTAGCCCTTTGTTTTAAAAGTTTGAATACCCCCTAGAGAGATCTATAAAATATATTTTATTCCCTCTAGGATGAGGATTATATGATGGTTCTGCTTCTGGAAGAGCTTGTTGATGGTGCTGTTGAGCAATACAAGATGGAGAAGAGATGTCCAATACAGAATGGTAACATGTCTAGTCTTCTAAATGGGAGTTCTCACGGCATAGTCCCCTGAAACAAAGCTATGTAGCTTTCTCAATTGCAGGCGGGTTGTATTGGGAATCGCATGGTCCCCTGAAAAAAAAAGGTGGCTTACTCTGTTACTGAGGGGGGGGGGGGGGGGGGGGTGACAAATGGTGTCTCTAAAGTCCTAATTGCATAAATCTGATGTACTGCATGTTGCTAGAAGACCCTTTTGTTTCTTGTATAGAAGCCCTGGATGCCCCCAGCCCTGATGTCTGCTATGCTGTTGCTGAAGAAGACAAACTGGCCTGCGGTGAATCTCCTGTAACCAGTGACTCCTGTGCTGCAATGGGATGCTGCTACTCCCCGAGCGCTGAGACAATGCCCTGCTTCTTTGGCAACAAGTGTAAGTAACATGTTGGGAAGCCGTATCAGCCTGAACATACTATGGCCAGTTTGTAGGTAAAACGTAATCTGCTATTTTGGCAGGTACGGTTGCAGTACCTTGGTATAGCCAGAAGCATTTCAATCTTGCAATTCATAATTGAGTGACTTGAAGCCTGGTTGGTCTAGAATGTACTTGCTAAAACAAATTTGCTCATTGGTGTCTTGACACAATTTTAGACCCAAGCCATACTTCGTGACCTTTTGGGTACAATGGACAACCCTCTGGGTATCCATAAGACTTTCTATGGTCTGCTCTGTATAATTTTGCACTTCACTGCAATCAGATGTGAGTTAGATTTAACTATTCCAAAAATATAAATACTGCAGTGGGCACAATATCAGTGACTAGATAATTGCATGTCTGGTCTACATGGTAACTACCCATTGTTTGTGTTCTACAGTGACCACACAATGCAGATTGGATGGCAACATGGTGATTGCAGTGTCCAGTGAACTGACCGCGCCATCTCTGCATCTGGACTCCGTCAGGATGATTGGATTGGACTCCTGCACCGGGCTGAAAGTGGATACCAGTAACTCCTTCGTAGTGTTCAGGTTCCCATTATCCTGCGCCAAAGCATTTCAGGTGGGTATTACTATAGTCTGGTTATATCAAAGTCCTGACCCTCATGGTACTGGCAGGCGAACCTTTGCACAATATCTATCATACGAAATGCAATGGAAAATATGACCAAATCTTGCAGTTCAAATTCTTAGACAAATTACAACTCTTGGCTACAATTCTGGTCTTAGGCTGTGATATCACTTGGTGAAGGTGAATATTGGTTCAGCTTCTTTCACCAGAAATGAGGTGAGGCTGGCACCTTATCTTCTCAGTATTGCGTACCGTATAAGCTGACCCGAATATAAGCTGAGGCACCTAATTTTACCACAAAAAAAATGGGAAAACTTATTGACTCGTGTATAAGCCTAGGGTGAAAAAATGCACAGCTACTGTAAGTGGAAACAATGCCCATTTGCAGCCATAGGTCCCCCAAACTTCAAACTCTGTAGTTAAGGGTTCCTAGCTGCAGCCAAAATTTGGGGTCTCTGGACTCAAAGGGTCCTAAAATGACATTGCTGCAGATGGACACAGTTGACCAACTTTTGGGCCCCATATCTGGGGGGGGCCACTTGATGCTAGGAACCCAAAATTTGGTGTGGAACCAGCACTACAACATATCCAAAGCTGGGGTTCTTAGCACCAAGTGGCCCCCCAGATACGGGGCCACAAATTCAGTTCAGAAAATGTCAAGCACTTTTCTGCAGCAGAGTGACATTTTGGGGGGCCACTTGGTGCTAGGAACCCCAGCTTTTGATATGTTGTAGTGCTGGTTCCACTGGGTTTGCATTTTCAGCACATTAAAATGTGCTGAAAAACTTGGCTTATACTTGCAGTATATACGATAATTTCTTCAAAAGCATTCCAGTCCAGCATGATGTATGGTTGCTACCATTCATGAGTGATCTAACTTTACTTCATGAACTGGCTTATTTGGTACTCTGATACTCTACTACACAATCGACTACTCCTGTGCTTGTAAACGTGTGTAGCAGTAGCCCTGTAGGGGCTGCTGGTAGTTGTGGCCTACCTCTCACCCTGCACAGCCAGGCACTCAAATCTTCAGACACTCGGTAGTCAAGCAGTCCTTGTACCTTGTTTTTAGGGGATTGTAACTTGGATGGGGTAGATATGTGATGCTCAGTTGATTGTAAAAGCAATATAAAGTTTGAACTATATACAACTTCCCCCAGCACAAACTTGCTTGTAGACTCTCTCCCAGGACTAGCTAACACTGAATTGCATGCCTGACACTGGCTCAGCCAGGCCCAAAACAAATGCCCTTTGCAGGCAGGAACCGCAGGCCCCTATGGTAGTCCTGGTGATAGCTTTCCTACAAGGCTACTGATCCCAGTACCACCTCTTCAGGCCCTGCCAGCCCACCTGGCTGCAGCTGTTTTCACTGCCCATGCCACCACAGTTCTTGCTGGCTCTGTACCCAGTTCTCTCAGGTGTGCCTCCTGACTATCACTCACCAGCCCTCTTGGCTGCACCTTGTTCCTCCCTGGGGACTTGCCTGGCAGTGTTCTTGTTGCTCCCATTGCCACCTATCCAGGACATCTTTGTCAGAGGGTCCTGTCTGCACCTGAACCCAGGACCAAGATCCCCCCCCCCCCCCCCCCCATGACTGGTGTGCTCCCTCAAAGGCCTTGACAGACTCATACTCAATCTCCAGCTTCCACCCAAACAACTCTGCTGACCCTCGGAATACTCCAGACAGCTTCACCTCTCCTCCTCCTACCGTTCCAACATTTCTATGCTATCCAGTACTGGGCACCAGTCCTCAAAGGATGTGCTGGAACTGGAGCAAGTACAAAGAAGGGCTACAAAGCTAATAAAGGGTCTGGAGGATATTAGTTATGAGGAAAGGTTGCAAGCACTGAACTTATTCTCTGGAGAAGAGACGCTTGAGAGGATATGATTTTAATGTACAAATACCGTTCTGGTGACCCCACAATAGGGATATAACTTTTTTTTTGCAGAAGGGAGTTAAACAAGACTCGTGGCCATTCATTAAAATTAAAAGAAAAGGGGTTTAACCTTAAACTATGTAGAGGGTTCTTTACTGTAATAGTGACAAGGATGTGGAATTCCCTTCCACAGGCAGTGGTCTCAGCGGGGGTGCATCGATAGTTTCGTGACACTATTAGATAAGCACCTTAACGACCGCAACATGCAGGGATATACAATGTAATACTGACATATAATCACACATGGGTTGGACTTTGTGTGGTGTGTGTGTTTTTTTTTTTTTTTTTTTTTTTTTTTTTTTTTTACAAACTATGTAACCTATTCTGCAAATAACTGGGAGGTCTCGGTGATGCTGCCTGTGAGTCTTCCAGCTCTCCCTGGACTTCTGCCAACCCAGAAACAAACAGGCCTGGCTGCCAGCCAAGCTTGTATTCATTTGCCTACACTGACAACCTCACACTTCGCACACTAGAGGGTGCTAGATGCTTAACAGACACTTCTGTAGGTTTCTTGTGGTGTATATAGAAAGCCACCTTTTTATATTTCAAAAGGGGATGTGATGTAGAAAGTTGAACTTATGGTGGGGTGGTATTGATTCTAAAAGCTCATTGACTGCCTATCATGGTTTTGTTTTTCACCCAGGTGCCCAATGGTCCAATGAACTATGTAGCTACTGTTGAAGCTGGTAGACAAATACAGACATGGCAAGGATCGTCTATTACTAGGGACAGTACAATGAGGTAAGAGCAATCCTGCTGTAGTACATGATGGGATTGGGGGGCACTATCTAATACTGTACTGTTTCTCTAGGGTGACTGTGCAATGCAACGTCATTGAAACGGGTATTGTGCCGCTGCTGAGTTTTACAGTCAACACTTTGCCACCACCTCTTCCTGTCAGTACATCTGGTCCACTTGAGCTGGAGATGAGGATTGCACAAGGTGAGAAGTCTTCAGCTTTCTAGAAGTAAGCCAACATTCTTCCACTAGTCTAGTGCCCATTTATAATCTAAGATTTATAGCGAACAGTACTAATTACTATGGCTTGCATGGTTGTGCGCCCCCCCCTTCCCTCTGCAATATAAAGGTGCTTTGGTGTCCAGACTGCCCACCCATTATCTAGATGAGAATTGCCTGTCCTCCTACAATGTCTATCCCAGGAGGCTTCAGTTTCCATGCAGCACTGGAGGTGTAGAGCCTATTTGGGATGGAGTGAGAGATGTATGGGTCTTCTGAACCTAGGAAGACAGCTGGGCTTCTGACCGGAAATGGTGATGCAGGGCCACACTAGATTCACAAGACTGAAGCTTGTGCAGCCAGAAAGAAGCCTTTCTCTTGGATTGTAATAAGGATCCTTCTCAAATTGACACATTTGTTTAAAAGGCCAGATAGGGTTGCCAACTCAATATAATTTAGTGGTACATGGAACTCTACCCCCGCCCCATTATAAAGGACCTGGGACATTTGGGTACCCCAAGGAGAGTAGTAATTTGGCAAACAGTTGGTGTGGCCATATTGCTTTTCTTGACATCACACCACCCTTTAGTGATGCCAAACCTGCCCCCAGATGGCCACCCACAACTCCTGGACAGTAACAGATTTGTGTGCGTCTCTCTCGGTTACAGGCGGACTGAAACCCAGACTGTCCAGGTTAATCCTGGACAGGTGGCAACCCCAAGGCCATACCAGTCTACTGACCACTCCAAAACATACGCATTTAAAGAATCTGTTCTGCCCCATGAGCTTCCCTCTGCTCTTAAACTAGCAGAAGGCGCAACTTGCAGTCAATGGGCAACTGATGAACATGTGGTGGTGCTCAGGGCAGCCATCGAATTGTGGGGGGCCCCTTGCACAGCTTTTAGGCCTGGGCCTGACCACCAACATTCCTAAGGGCCCACTAACTGTTCCACCAAGTCCTTCAGTGCCTCAGCCCCCCTCACACCTGTAGGCACACAGAGCCTGATGTGAGCTCAATGACATGCTGCCAACTCGCTCATACAGAAGCATCCACAGAGCTCCCCTGAACCCACACCTGCGATCTCCCATCTCCACCAGGCTCTGAGATGCTCAGGCCCCTTACAAGTGTATGGGCTGTACCCCCCCCCCCCCATACCTCCTGATGGCTGTGCGTGTGGCTCAACATCTCTAGATGTATCAGATCTTCTCTTGCCAGCTGCATGGCTGGACTGAACACAAGGGTGTGCTGCAGTGGCGGCTGGTGCTCAAAATTTTTGGGGGGGCGCAAACAAACAGCCTCACTGTGCCCATCAAACGCTGCCACTGTGCCCATCAAACGCTGCCACTGTGCCCCTTAAGTTCTGCCACTGTGCCCCTTAAGTGCTGCCACTGTGCCCCTTAAGTGCTGCCATTGTGCCCCCTGCCTGCCCTCTGCACTTACCTTGTCCAGCTGGTGACGGCGTCAGGCGACGAGCGGTGTCTCCGTCGGATGTCTTCTCCCGGTCTTCTTCTGCTGTGATTGGACGCTAGGTGATTGGACGCCTAGCGTCCAATCACAGCGCCTGTGACTTCAGCCAATCAGGTGACAGGTAACAGACCTGGCAACCTGATTGGCTGAGAGGCGGGTCTGTGTTAGGGAAGCGATGTATTCGCTTCCCTAACACAGTACTGTGTAATCAGCGAACGCACAGCCGTGCGCCCACTGTTTACACTTAGGGAAGCCTATTAGAGCACACCGCTCTAATAGGGTCCCCTATTAGAGCTTACAGCTCTAATAGGGGCGCTTCCAGCAACACCCCCCCCCCCCCCACTGTAATTCAGATGCCCGGCGCCCGATCAGGGGCCGGACACCTGAATAGGGGGCGGCAGCGGTGACAATAGATAGATTCATGCAATGCATGAATCTATTGGTGATAGAGCGGTGCAGGAGAGGGGGGGCGGCGCTCCTGCGCCCTCTATGCACGCACCGCCACTGGTGTGCTGTTGTGGCAAGGCTTTGTACTGAACCAATTTGCATCAGAACACCATAAAGGACATGACACCTAAACATGTTGTATAACTTAAATTTCAAAGGGTGTAGAAACTGCCAGAAACTCGCAAGTAGTTGGTGGTATCAGATGCTAGTGGGGCATGTTATCAGACTGTGTGTGTGTATATGTGTGTGTGTGTGTGTGTGTATATGTGTATATATATATATATATATATATATATATATATATATATATATATATATATATATATATATATATATATATATATTAGTATGGGCTAGCTTCCCCAGGGTCAAGAGGTGTTCGTTGAGTTGCCTTTTGTTAAGCAATAGGCACGTCCTTTCCAGGGTCCCTGAACCCAGCCATTCAGAAATGTAAACACTTGTTGCCCTGCATTTATAATATGTTCGTTATGTAATGCAGATCTCAACTATGCCTCATACTACGCTGATGAACAGTACCCTGTGGTCAAAGTGCTCAGAGACCCAGTCTACCTGGAGGTTCGCATCATCGGCAGAACAGATCCAGACCTGGTCCTTGTCCTAAATGACTGCTGGGCCACCAGCTCTGCCAATCCTACACTCCTTCCTCAATGGCCCATCTTGTTTGACAGGTGAGTAAACTGTAGAATGGAAGTTATCCCGTCTACCTTGTGTAGGTCTCAATTTTGAATTTGGTTTTTCAGTTGCCCTTTCAATGGAGACAACTACTTGAGCCAGCTGATTCCTGTTGGAGCTCCTTCACAGGCTGTACCTATACCAAGCTACTACCAGCGCTTTATAGTCAGCACCTTCACATTTGTGGACTCCACCACCCAGCTTGCCCTTGATGGCCTGGTAAATGAATGGAATGTTATGTACCGGTATGTCTTTTTTATCTAATGCTTTGCTGTTACTAACTGTTTAAAAACTTGTCTTCAGGTATACTTCCACTGCAGTGCTTCTGTCTGTGTTCCATCTGCCGTGGACAACTGTGTGGTTTCTTGTGGTGTAAGGAGAAGTGAGTATAATCAAATGTCAAACTATGACTGGTGGCCGAATCTTGGGTTTTTCACAAACTCTTTTAAAAGATTAGCTTTTTATTTAAAGAACATCTACTAAGGAGTTTAGATCCTAGCTTTTTTTTTTTTTTTTTTCTTTTTTTAGGGAGAATGGCTGACCTTCAGTCTCTGAAGAACACAGTGACTTCTCAAGGACCTGTTGCATTTGTTTCTGTGGATGATAAAGAAATTCTAAAACTGGAAGGTAATCAATCTGGGGAGGGGGGGTTGGGTTTTCAGTTGAGATTCAAGACTTAAACTTATTTTTTTTTTTTCTTCCTAGGTACTGATCCATCCGATTACTCCACATTGGACCTGGATAGAGCACTAGTCACTGCTGGGGTTGTTGGGTCTGTGGCAGTTGCTGTTCTAGGATTGTGGATTTACCGCAGGAGTCAGACATGTAACCTTAAAGCTGCAAATGTTTAAATAAACCATTTTTTAAATCTCTCTACTAGCTTTATTCCCAACATAATTCCAGAAAGTGTAAAAAAGAACTCTGTGGCAAAAAAAAATTATATAGTAGTGTAACCCAAAAACATGGGAAACTATAAAGTTAAAGCTGCTCCCCCCCCCCCCCCCCCCCCTGATTGCACAATGTAAACAAGAGTTGAAAATGCCAATTATACTCGGGTATAAGCTAAGTTGTTTTTTTTTTTTTTTTTTTTTTTTTTTCTCTTTCAGCATATTTTTTTGTGCTGAAAGTGTCCCCCCTCAGCTTATACTTGAGTCAAGCACTTTTCTGCAGCAGAAAATTACATTTTCCAAATCGATTTTGGGGCCCCTGTATCTCGGGGCCACTTGGTGCTAGGAACCCACAATGTTGTGTGCAAACCCAGTGGAACTAGCGCCACAACATATGGGGTTCCTAGCACCAAGTGGCCCAAGATACGAGGCCCCAAATTCGGTTTGGAAAATGTCATTCTTTGCTGCATTAAAGTATGTCATTTTCCAAACTGACTTTGGGGCCACTTAATACTGGGTTTGCACACTGAATTTTGGGTTCCTAGCACCAAGTGGCCATGAGATATGGGGCCCCAAATTCGGTCAACTGTGTCCATCTGCAGCAATGTAATTTTGGGTTCTGAGACCCCAAATTTTGGCTGCAGCTAGGGGGCATCTAGGAACCCTTAACTACAGAGTTTGAATGGGCACAGTGAGACTGCAAATGGGCATTGTTGACCCTCTTTTCCACTTGCAGTAGCTGCGCATCTCTCCAGATAGAGGATCATGATGGGAGGGATACCAGAGGTTAGGCAAGGTCACCTGACCAAGGTGATGCTCTGAACGTACGTTTCGTTGTGACCGTCTTCAGGGACGCATCTTTGTTTTTAATAAACTTGGTTACGCTATGGAATCGTATTTTATTTTCCCTCTTCGTCTTTCAGGACAGCCTACTTTGAGATGTAGTCTCCTCCCCTTCCTTCAGGAAACACTGCGCCAGCCCATAAATCTTTCTTTCCCCCCCCTGCCGGACTTCAGTTTTAGTGTTTCCTCCGGTGGGGAGACACTGTGCTCAGGAACCTGGTCGCTTCAGTCAGAGGACTGTGACCTATTTTGTGTTTCACTGCAGGGGAAGCAGGGGCTTCTTGTGTGGTACTCACCCACCATGGCTAGCCACACCATCCCAGCGGCGGTCCTTTATCGTGTCCTCCGGGACACTGCTGGGAGACGGCTCCGCTCTCCCTGTGCTTGCATAGGCCGCAATGTTTGGAACTCGCAGGCTGGGCGACGTAACTTCCGGTAGGGGGTGGAGGTTGACTCTTTGACCCGCGACTTCCGGGTCGCGGAGCCGATAAAAGGACCGGGCACAGGCTGGAGATGGGTCGTGAGTGCCCACAGGCAGCGCAAGACTTAAGGAACAACCACCTCAAGATGTCCGAAGCTGAGCCTCAAACGGACGTTCCCTCCAGCCTTCCAAAGGTAAGAGCGCCCTGGGGAAGGTAGCTCTATACCCAAGGACTGTCCCTCCTATGCTTGGTTCCGGTTTTAGGGGGGCAGACCCCCCTAGGGGGTGGGGAGGCCCAGATTCCTGCACATAAAAAAGGGTCTAGGGCACTCCCTGGTGGTATCCTGTTTTTTTTTTTTTGTTTCCTTACTATGTTTCAGAAAGCTACGGAAAAGTCTAAATCTACTCGCAGTTCCAGGAGGAAGTGTGCCTCCTGTAGGGAGATTCTAGGGGAGACATGGACAAAGGTCCTTTGTAAGAGCTGTATAGATTCCCTAGTCAGGGAAAGAGACTCTGAGCAGGAATCAGGTCTCGCAGCCTCAGTCAAGGAGCTTTCATCCACTTTCTCCTCATTCAAAACTTTGTTTGACAGTTTCCAGCTCCCCACCAGTCTCCCTACTCAGGATACCACCCCGCCACAGGCTCAGGATTCCACACCTGCTAGATCTGCCACTAAGATTAGAGCAGGGGAAGTTTCAGGCCCTTCTGAGGTGGAGCCCAGGCAGCCAGACAGTACCTCCTCCGATTCACAGGAGGGGTCTGAGGGGGAGGACCAGGACGAGGAGTCCAGAAAGCCCTCCAGATACAAATTGTCCCTGGATGAGGTAGATGACTTCTTGGGAGAAATACATACTACCTTCGGTATTCAGGCGGACAGAAAGCCCCTAACCCTACATGATCAGATATACAAGGGCTTGGGGGGGGGGGGGGGGGGAACCAAAGAAAAGAGTTTCCTGTGCACGAGGTGCTAATGGAAACAATCAAGGAGTGGCAGGATCCGGCAAGAAAGCCGCCCTTCTCCAGATCTTTGAAGAGAAGGTTCCCTTTCTCAGAGGATCCTGATTCTATTTGGAATAAAAATCCCAAATTAGACGCTGCCTTCAGTCAAGTTGCCAGACACACAGATCTGGCATCTGAGGACATGGGGGGGGGGGGGGGGGCTTGGCAGACGTAATGTACAAGAGGATAGCTTCCCTTCTCAACCACTTTCAGACCGGACCAATTTGCAGCCAAAGGACCAGGCCCCTTTTTGCAATTCGGCACTGCGTCGCTTTAACTGACAATTGCGCGGTCGTGTGACGTGGCTCCCAAACAAAATTGGCGTCCTTTTTTTTTCCCCACAAATAGAGCTTTCTTTTGGTGGTATTTGATCACCCCTGCGGTTTTATTTTTTGCGCTATAAACAATAGAGCGACAATTTTGAAAAAAAATGCATTTTTTGCTATAATAAATATCCCCAAAAAACATATTTTTTTCCTCAGTTTAGGCCAATGCGATTTTTTTTTTTTTTTTTTTTTTTTTTTTTTTTTTTTTTTCCTCTGCAACATTAAGGCGGACACATCAGACATTTTTGGGACCATTGTCATTTTTACAGCAATTAATTCTATTTAAATGACACTGGCAGTGAAGGGGTTAACCACAAGGGGGCAGTGTAAGCCTAAGTATGCCTAGGGGTGTGTTTCTTACTGTGGGGGGGCGTGGCCGTCAGCTAGTGAATGCTGATCTCTGCTCCAATCACAGGGAGCAGAGATCGGCGTTGCTAGGCAGAACGGGGAGATGCTGTTTATCTCGGCATCTCCCCATTCAGCCTTTCCGTGAGACGATCGCGGGGGTCCCCGCGGCGATCGAGCCCGCGGGGACCGCGATCGGACTCATGGGGGTCCCGACCCGTGTGGGAGCGCGCCGCTCCCGATGGCACGGACAGGCTAAAGGAGGGACTTGTATATACGCCCTCCTGCCTGTACGTGCCATTCTGTCGACGTCTATCGTCGTGCGCCGGTCGGCAAGTGGTTAAAAAGACTTGGGACTCTACAGTGGGTAATTTAAAACCCGAGATGGCCGTTACTGTGGTGGCCCGCAACCTTGAGCACTGGCTCTCCCAAATACAGGAGCACATTGAGGCGGGCACTGCTAAGGGCACTAGCCTCCTTTCCCACCATTCTGCGAGGAGTCGCGTACATTGCAGACGCCTCGGCAGAGTCAGTTCGGATGTCGGCCAGGTCTGCAGCACTGGCCAACTCCGCTAGATGAGCGCTTTGGCTCAAAACTTGGCCTGGCGACAGCGCCTCCAAGGCCAAGTTATGTGGAATTCCCTTAACAGGGGACCTGCTTTTTGGCCCAGGTTTAGACACAGTCCTTGACCGCACGGCAGACCAGAAAAAGTCCTTTCCAGTCAAACGTAAGGCTCCAGCTCAGGCTAAAAAGGGTTTTGCCCTCAAAAACGCAGGGAAATTTAAAAGCCAGAAGGTCAAAAAAACCTGGGGGCAGAAAGGCAAGGGCAGAGGTGGGGCGATTTTTCGTCCTCCTGAACAGCCCCGTAAGAGCCAATGACCCGCCAAGCTTGGTGGGAAGAAGACTGGGGGCCTTTGTCTCCCAGTGGGAGACAATCTCTCACAACCAATTTATTCTGGGGGTCATAAGAAGGGGGTATCACTTGGAATGCTCTTCCACCCCCCCCCCCCCCTCAGAAGATTTCTGGTCACACACCTTCCCGGGTGCAGGGAAAAGGCCAATGCCCTAATGGGAGCCCTAAGCAATTTGGAACAGCAAAATGTAATTTGCAGAGGAAGGGATAGGGGTCTACTCGCACATATTCGTGGTGAGAAAACCCTCTGGAAAGTTCAGGCTAATTCTGAACTTAAAACCCCTGAACAAGGCAGTAACCTACAAAAAATTCCGTATGGATTCAATTTACTCCGTCAGATCCCTCCTGCCCCCCAACTGCTTTATGGTCTCACTGGACCTCAGGGACGCTTATCTACACGTCCCCATTGCCGAGAACTCCCAAAAGTTCCTGCGGCTAGCAGTAGACTTAGGGGACCTAATAGTGCACCTACAGTTCCAGGCACTGCCCTTCGGGCTATCCTACTCGCCCCGCATTTTCACAAAGGTGTTGGCGGAGGCTATGGCCTTTCTTCGTCTCCAGGGTGTGGCTGTAATAGCCTACCTAGACCATCTGCTTCTTTTTGCAATGTCTCCAGATCAACTAAAGGATCTCGAGGTAACAAAGAGTCTTGTTGAGCCTGGGGTGGCTACTGAATTTGAAAAAATCCAATTTGATCCCCTCTCAGCGCATCACATACCTAGGGTATTTGCTAGACTCAACACTATTAAGGGTTTTTCTTCCCCTAGAAAAGGTTCAGAAGCTGGAAAAGGCAGTGGCCTTCCTTCAGTGCAGCCATCCGGTCACTACTAACCTCCGCCTTCCCGGCTGTGCAGTGGGCAGCTCTGCACTTCAGGCCCCTTCAGTCTTTTATCCTAAAGGTATGGGACCACAGCCAGGAAGAGCTAGACAGACTGGTGTACGTCCCAGGCCAGGTAAAAAGATCCCTGTGGTGGTGGAGGAAGGTATCAAACCTGTCACAAGGTCGCCTGTGGATCATACCGACCTCGCAGGTGGTAACCACGGATGCAAGCGGCAGGGGCTGGGGAGCTCATCTGGGACCCCTGCTAGCCCAGGGCTCCTGGAAGGACGACGAGGTAGGAAGGTCGTCCAACTGGAAGGAATTGAGGGCAGTAGGGCTAGCCCTCAAGTATTTCGAAAAACTTTTTCAGGGCCACCACACTCGGTGCGGTCGGACAATTCATGCACCGTGGCCTACCTAAACAAACAGGGCGGCACAAGAAGCAGGGTCCTGTTAGCCCTAGCGTCAGAGATACTGAACTGGGCCGAGGCCAACACCCTCTCGTTATCGGCAGTATTCCTAAGAGGCGAGAAAAATACAATAGCAGATTTTCTCAGCCGAAGGAGTCTGAGAGAAGGCGACTGGGTCCTCAACCAGGAGGCCTTCGATCTCATCTCAGGAAGGTGGGGGCTTCCGGAGATAGGCCTCTTTGCATCAAAGACCAACGCAAAGACCCACTGTTTTTTCTCCCTAAACAGGGGAGAAGGAGCATTAAGGCGTCCACCCCCATCTCAAAGCTGGCACTTCAGGGTCTGCTATGCCTTTCCGCCTCCAGCCCTGTTGCCAGCTGTCCTGAGGAAATTTCAGATGGAGAACACGGATCTGATTTTAGTGGCACCACATTGGCCCAAGAGGGCTTGGTTCTCACTGCTAAAACAGTTGACAGTGGAACCTCCCCTCTTCCTTCCACCTCGAGAAGATCTTCTCTCCCAGGGCCCAGTCCTTTGTCCACAGGTCCATCGGTGGAAGCTTGCGGCCTGGCTACTGAGGAGGGCATACTAAGATCCCAAAGATTTTCAGAGAAATTAGTCTCTACCCTCCTCGGTAGCAGGAAAAAGGAAACGTGCAGGATATACAGGAAGGTCTGGCTCCGCTTTAATGCATGGTGCTTAGAGTTTTCCTTTTCAGCGCAGAATCCCACGGCCGTATTGGAATTCCTACAATGTGGGGCAGACAAGGGCCTGTCTATCAGCACCCTTAAGGGTCAGGTGTCAGCATTAAGCTCATACTTAGAAAAACCTCTGGCCTCCAACCCTTGGGCGGCCAGAATTTTCAGGGCTCTGTCCAGACAGAGACCAGTCAGGTCCACCTTTTCCTAAATGGGACCTGTCTTTGGTCTTGCAGACCCTGACGGGACCCCCCTTTGAACCTCTGGGAGAGTGTTCGCTAAGGGAACTTACCCTAAAAACAGCTTTTTTGGTTGCAGTAACTACTGCCAGGAGGGTTAGTGAAATTGAGTCATTATCAATTAGACCCCCCTTTTTTGTTGTTTTCCCGGATCGGATTATCTCTAAAACCGATCCGGCTTTTTTTTTTGTTTTCAAAACGTTTCATTAAAGAAAAAACTGAGTGTACAAGTCATAGATAGTAAACACGTTAAACAGTGTCATTGTCATATCATATGGTACAATAAATGGCATTATATCAACAATGTCAGTGTAATATATCCAAAGTCATTTGACAGAGAAGTAAAACGGAGAAATCCCTGCAACAGTAAGTTTAAGGTGGATTACTACCAATAGGATATGACCTTGATGAGGGAGGTGTATAACTAATAGAGATAGCGAGAGAAATAACAAAGGAAAAGGGGGGGGGGGAGAAGAGGGAGGAAAATAAGTAAAATGAGCAGGACAGCTCGGTCACTCTTGGAGTCTAAGAACAATCCAGGGGTTCCATTTTGCATCAAAGACAGGAATCGTATCATGTAAGGTATGAAATATCTTTTCGGCCAGCATTGTGTGGTCAATTCGTGCGACAACCTGTGCTAGGGGGACTACTGGGGATTTCCAGTGGAGGGCTGCTGTCCAGTGAACCGCTGTGCACATGGAGTGGATCAGTCTTACCAGGGGTTTTGCGGTATCAGGGGGGGACTGGAACAGGATACAGTGGTGTAGAGACAAGGTGATTGGATTACCTGCTACTTTGTCAATCAGCTTAAATAACTCTGACCAAGTTCCTTGGGCGATGGGGCAGTCCCAGAACAGATGTCTAAATGTACCTAGAGTATTACACCCTCTGTAGCAGTTGGGTGAGGTAAGGGGGTAGATTTTGTGCAAGCGAGATGGAGTATAGTACCATCTAGTGGTAAGTTTAATGGCTGTTTCCCTGATCGTAAGCGATTTGGTGCATTTTCTTAAGTTGGTCCAGCCTTTCTCCCAATCTATTGCATCATTATCTATGTTAAGCTCATGTTCCCAATCTGCCCTATATTTCAAGGGGAGAGATTCCTGCAATGCCTCTAAGGATTTGTAGACCCCTGATATCAGGCCTTTCTGTCGAGGGCTGGTGTGACATATGTCCTCGAAGGGGGTGTTGTTCGCAGCCTGGGAAACATTGTAATGCGAGAGGAAAAAGTGTCTGATCTGTAGGTAGTGGAAATATTCTGAATCCGGGATGTGGTGTAGGGCCTGCATGCTTTGGAATGAAACAGATTTCCCTCCCGCATAGAAGTCACCCAATTTAGTCAGATTTTGATCTGTCCAAAGGTGGAAGGCTTCAGGATCATGGAATGGGGAGGGGAACCTGGGGTCTCCTAGGAACGAGGCACCCAGGGGGGCGGGGGAAGTAAGGTCGTACTTGGATTTGTATTGATTCCATAGGCGCAGGCCTATTGCCACTATGTTGTTCTTCCTCTCAAGTTCAGAATAAGATAAGAGGGAGGACCACATAAGACCGGGTAGGTGTAGGGGGGTGATTGACTCTGATTCAAATTTGACCCAGGGTACCCTGGACTCGATCCGGCTTTTTTACCTAAAGTGACTTCCAGTTTTCACAGGAGTCAAGAGATAGTTTTACCTTCTTTTTGTTCTAACCCCTCAGGTGAAAGGGAGTTAAAATTTTAGTTTTTTGGACGGAAGGAGATGTATCCTTCACTATCTAGAACTGACTAAGGCATTTAGAAAGTCAGATTCCCTTTTTTGTTTTCGGGAACCAGAAAAGGGCACAAAGCGTCCCGACGCACTATCGCCAGGTGGCTCAGACTGACCATTAGCCAAGCTTTCACCCTAGCGGGGAAAGAAATCCCTACAGGTATAAAGGCACACTCTACCAGGGCCATAGCAGCCTCTTAAGCAGAGAAGGCTGGAGCAACGCCTGAACAGATATGCAGGGCAGCAACATGGTCCAGCTACTCCACCTTCCTAAGGCATTACAGGGTGGATCTGGTGTCAGCAGGCGAGCAAGCCTTTGGGCGAAAGGTTTTGCAAGCTGTAGTCCCACCCTAACTGGTAAGTACTCGTTTTTCATCTCAAAGTAGGCTGTCCTGAAAGACGAAGAGGGAAAATTAGAGTTACGTACCGGTAACATCCTTTTCCAGTAGTCTTTCAGGACAGCCCCAGTTACAAACCCGAAGATTCATGGGAGGGTCTTATACAAGACCAGAACGCAGCATGATAAATGTACTGTTAAGAATGTCATTAACGTGTTCTTGTGTCTCCCCAGCTGGCCGGAGGTGATCTTATAATAACTGAAGTCCGGCAGGGGGAAGAAAGATTTATGGGCTGGCGCAGTGTTTCCTGAAGGAAGGGGAGGAGACTACATCTCAAAGTAGGCTGCCCTGAAAGACTACTGGAAAAGGATGTTACCGGTACGTAACTCAAATTTTTTTTTTTTTCCCTTTAGGAAGAATGGCTGAACTTCAGTCTCTGAAGAACACAGTGACTTCTCAAGGACCTGTTGCATTTGTTTCTGTGGATAATGGAGAAATCCTAAAACTGGAAGGTAATCAATTTGGGATGGGGGGTTGGGTTTTCAGTTGAGATTCAAGGCTTAAACTTTTTTTTTTTTTTTTCTCTCTCTCCTAGGTACTGATCCATCAAATTACTCCACATTGGACCTGGCTAGATCACTAGTCACTGCTGGGGTTGTCGGGTCTGTGGCTGTTACTGTTCTAGAATTGTGGATTTACCGCAGGAGTCAAACATGTAACATTAAAATTGCAAATGTTTAAATATTAAATCTGTCTACTACTAGCTGTATTCCTAACATGGTTCCAGAAAGGCCAAAAAAAAAAATCTGCTTTTGTGTCTTGAAATTGAAGCTGCTGTAAAGATTTGTCAGTTGTTGATGCCACTGGGAATTTGCTCACCTTGTAAGCCAACTAGACTCAACCATGCTGACTCACCTACAGTGAGGGGGGGGGGGGGGGGCGGGCGGGCAAGAAAGTATTTGATCGCCCTGCTGATTTTGTACATTTGCCCATTTTCAAAAATGATCAGTCTATAATTTTTAATGGTAGGCTTATTTTATCAGTGAGCAATCAGAGATCAGACATTTCTTTTAGTTGGCCACTAGGTTTGCACACCTCCAGGAGAGGGGGGGGGCAGCCTTAGGGTTGCCACCTTTTCTTCAAGCCAAACCCGAACACTTTAGCAGTGCACAGCTTTTGTTTTGTAGTATAAACCAGGGGTCTCCAAGCCCCCAGCCTACCCAGATGGTGGCTGCGTTTTGATTTTTTTTTTTTTCCACATTTTGCACCACTGAGCATAATAGACCTCCCCCAGGTGACACCCCCCCCCCCCCCCCCCCCTTGAGACCCTGCTAGTTCTAAAATCCCATCAGACAGTGCCTGCCTACCTTCACCCCCATAGAGCAAGAAAAACCCTTACCTTTCAGGATCCACTGTAGGGATGTGGGGGCGGAGTCTAACACCATGCGCTCTCACTCATCGCGTCCCTCGTTGCTAGGAGACCGGACAGGTCCATGCACTGTCTATGGCTGGCATCGGCGGCTGGCACTGCCTGGGAGAGAGTGAGTGCAGTGTGACCCGGGCGTCTGCTGCAGGACATTGGTCATTCGAGGGGGGGCGGGTGCTGTGCTGCTGGCGGTAGAGGAGATCTGCAGCTGCACTAAGGGGGTTGTTCTTCCGGAGGGGGGGCGCGAGTCTGCTGGTGCGATAAAAAAATATATATTCAGACACTGACACATGGGGACCGTGGGGTGGTGATCTCACTGGAGCCTGGCTAGAGCGGAGCCTATACATTGCTGCTGTGTCCGGGTGACGGGAGAACACAAACCCGGGCACAGCTGTCAAAACCCGGACTGTCCGGGTCATTCCCGTACAGGTGGCAACCCTAGGCAGGATGTCAAGATTGGACAGTCTATTTTATGGCTTCTACAGAAAAAGCTGGTGGTGGAATTGCAACCAGCAACAATTGAATAAAATACCCCCTGAAAAGACACACACCCAGGCTGTTATCCCTGTAGTGGATGCATGGAAAGAAGCTGCGTTACAATGTAACTAATAGTGACATTTTCATACCTATTACAAGATGATGGTGTTTCTAAGGTAATATCTCAGGGACTTTTTTTTTTCCACTAATGCCCATTCAGCATCTGCCCCCTATGTCCTCTGAAATGCCCATAATGCCTTTATCCGAGGAATCTGCATCCAACAAGTGTCCAGAACCAAGAAAAAAATGCAACTCTAAGTTGTCTGATCTTCTCTCAGAAATTCATGTTTTGGAATCTCATAACAAATCATCTCCCAACCATGCCTACCCTTATTGGACTCGGGAGGCGGGGAATTGAGAGCGAACTTAGCGGATCGATATGATCGGCACCTCAGATTCATTAAACGTAATCACTATGCCAATAAGGCTGGAAAATATCTGGCCAATAAATTTAAAATTGCTTAGGCCAAATATAATCCATTCCACGCTCAAATCCAAGATCACAAACCTGCAGGGCATAACGGACCAGTTTGCTAATTATTACAGTGCCCTCTACAATCCCTGAGAAGACCCAACCCTCCTTACCTGACATCCAAAACTTCCTGAGCAAGCTGCATCTTCCCTGCCTCTCTGAAGAGCAGCTCCGGTTGCTCAATGCACCCATATCCAATTTGGAAATCTCCAGGACTATTAAATCCCTCCCAACTGTCAAATCCTCCAGGCCTGGATAGCCTGCCGAATGAATATTATAGGCTGTTCGCTCACATTCTCACTCCCCAACTGAACTCAGTATTTACTAAGGCTATGCAAACTACCTCCTTCGTCCCGGAGATGCTGAGAGCACAAGTGGTCACTACCCAGACCGAGCAAGGACCCTTCTACCGTGTATCCCCGAAAATAAGACCTAGCGGTAATATAAGCCCAATCCAGAAAATAAGCCCTAGTTTAAAATTCTTGTAAAATCCTATAATCCACTCTATTACAGTAGTATATAAAATGTACACTGTGTGTTTCTGTAATATAATTGTGGGGAAAAGAACTCCTGTGGGTCACAGAAGCTCAGAGTGGCCCTATAATGAAGGTATTTGGCACAATTATATTACAGAAACACACACATTGTACATTTTATATACTACTGTAATAGAGTGGATTATAGGATTTTAAACTAGGGCTTATTTTCGGGGTAGGGCTTATATTGCATTTTAACTCCGTTCACACTGGGGATTCCTGCCAGGCAGTAAGAGAGAGAGAAGACAGCACATTACATGGTAAGATCTACCCCGAAAACAAGCCCTACTGTGTCTTTTGCTGCCAAAATTAATATAAGACCCGTGCTTATTTTTGGGGAAAACGGTATGACTGCTAACTTTTCACCCGATATAATTTTTGAATACTGAAAGTCTATGTGAAACTCTTGGCACAAAGCTTAGCTTCTGTGTTGCCTTCCTTGGTTAAAAGAGATCAGATGAGGTTCATCCCAGGTAGACAAACCTCGGATGCAACGAGGTGCATACTCAATAATATACATCACACAGAGAAAATGTGAACGCCTTCTCTGTTGTTGTCCATTGACACAGAGAAGGCGTTCGACAGGGTACAGGGCTTTATATGACTTTATATGACACAGGTGTTAGAGAAATTTGGCTTCCAATGCAACATCATATCTGTCATTATGGCACTATACTCCACACCCTCAGCCCAAGTCAACGCATCTGGCCTGTTATCCAAACCCTTTAATATAACCAACGAAACACTGGTACCCCGTATCCCCATCCGTTTTTAATTTATTGATACAGATATCATGGGCTTCAACTTCTGTGACTCTGTTCACAAGATAAATCTTTTTGCAGATGCTATCATCCTCCTTGTGACTAACCCAGAGTCCTCGCTGCCACAGATATTACAAACCTTTACCCATTTTAGCCAAATCTCATACTATAAAATGAATGACGCCAAGTCGTTGGATTTTAGACCCAGGAGTGCAAGACTCCACCAAAGCTATGCTTCATAATTAATTCCCCTTCATTTGGAGCTTGGAAGTGATCCCTTACTTGGGCATTACCCTTACTTCTTCTCTTTCTCCTCTGGTAGCTGCCAACTTCAAGCCCCTGATCTCTAAATTGAGTAGCGATTTAAAACAAATGGCTCAATTTGAGCTCTCTTGGTGTGGCAGACTTGTGGCACTAAAAATCAATATTCTTCCTCAAATAATTTATATCTTCAGATTCCTACCCATCCACGTTCCATCAAACTTGGGGATCCTCGTCAGAGAGGTTATAAAGTCATATCTATGGAAAGGATTGAAGGCCAGATGCTCTCACTCTTGCTTGACCAGACACAGGTCCCTAGGCGGTGCTGGCTTCCCCGATATAAATGATTACTATTGGGCAGTTCAACTAGACCACTTTAAACACTGTTTTTTGCACAAAAGAAACCCCCTTACGGGTAGATTTCGAAAAGACATTTGCCCCTGTGGATAGTCTTTATATATTCCTTCTCAGTGACTGGTGGAGGCCTTGGGATCCCAAAACCTTGACAATGCCTATGCAAACATTGTTTCAGGCTTGGAGATTACGTAAAATTGTTATCAAATCCTTACCGTAATTTTCCTTTCTTGGCCTATCCTCACGTCAGCACACAATGGGTTAAAGCCTCCTCTGGAACCCACAGGACCACTTCTTACTAGCGAAATAAAAGACAGCTCCTCCCCCATTGAAGTGTTCAATAACCTAGCCTACAACAGGCCACTAGGGAGGGAGTCCTGTGCTGATGTGAGCATAGGCCAGCAAAGGAAAATTACAGTTAATATTTGATAAAAAAATTTCCATATTTCTGGCCCTACCTTGCGTCAGCCCACAATGGGATATAACTAGCTGAATAAATGGGAGGGAGAGAACACATGAAAAGAAACAATGACAATCAAAGAAAAGCTGGCAAAGACAAAACGTATTTATTAGACATGTGCAATTCGTTTAGTTTTTTTTTCGTTTTCCGTGAAAATTCGTTATATTCGTTATCGTACGAATGATTCGCTAAAAATTTTAACGAATGTTAGAATCGAATGAATATGAAAAACGAAAATTAGAAACAACGAAACTACACAAGAAGAAAATCCGAAAAACGAAAACAGGAACAACGGAAATCAAAATGAACGAAAAAATTCGCACATTCGTAACTTTTTTTTTTTTTTCGATTTGTAATTTTCCGTGTCTCTTACAATGGCGCTGGTTAACGTGCTTCGAATGTATTGACCTAAAAAATTCGTACATTCGTAACTTTTTTTTTTTTTTTCGATTTGTAATTTTCTGTGTCTCTTACAATGGCGCTGCTTAACGTGCTTCGAATGGATTGAACGAAAAAATTCGTACATTCGTAACTTTTTTTTTTTTTGATTCGTAATTTTCCGTGTCTCTTACAATGTAATAATAGCATACACATTACATAAAATTATGAATTATGCTCCGATTACGAATCTACGAAAACAATGTTACGAAAGTACGAATAAATCAATCTAACGAAAGTACGAATGTAACTAAATCTACGAAAATACGAATGCGTCCGAAATTCGAATAAACGAAAATTAAACGGAAAAACGAATCAACGAAAAAATAACTCTTACAAAAATACGAATCGTTACGAATACGAACACCGACGACTTACGAATTTATGAATCGTTAAGAATCAACTGAAACGAACAAAAACGAAACGAAAATAAACAAATTTTTCTATTGTGCACATGTCTATTATTTATATGTCTCGTCCCAAACTTTGCAGAACTTGCTGACTGCACGCCTAGCTTGTAAAGTTGAATGAAGGACTAGCTGTCTCACATATATCTTCCACTGAAATCCTGGTATAACTGCCCCAAAGGCTGCCACCCCTCAGGTCGAAGGAGCTTGCACATCTTCCTGAGCAGAAAAGGCCCACTTCCTGCATGCCGATCTAATCACCCTAGTAAACCAATAGAAGCTGACTCAGGAACCTGATAAAACAAAAAGATTGTCCACTTTCCTGCATCACCAACATAATCTACACTGCAACATCAAGAATAAATGTTCTCATTAGACTGTTGAACTGTGTTTGTGATTATTACAGCGGGGTGGATGAAGCGGGGGGTTTAAACCAGCAGTACTGTAATGAACTACCCAGCAGCTCCCAAGGGAGTAGTGCGCTTCATATGCTTCAGTGATGAATGGACACAGGAGTGATTGGTACTTATCGCTCACTGTGTTCATTCAGGAATGGAAGGGGCCAGTAAATTAACATTTTACCTTTTACCGGGCCCTTTCCCCCGCTCTCCATTCTTAAACATCCCCCTGTGTGCCCCTTTCCCCCGGTAGTGCTGCGGGGGGAAAGGGGCACACAGGGGGGCCCGGACAGCAGATGGAAGGGGTGCATGTGCTAGAACTACTCCAGCTACAGTGCAGCCAGTGGAAGAAAGAAGAGGAAAGGCTGGCAACGCTGCAAGGGGAGGCAGAAGCGGATCAGTTTCTGCAGTAAGGTAGTCCAGCCGGCCCTCCTGCTCAGCAGGTGCCTGGGCCCCCCCTTTTGAACTGATGGGGTCCGGCCACAGTACAGGATAGCTGGCTGTACTGCCTTATCAGCGGCCCTGGTCACTACCCCGCACCACCCCATCTCCCTGCCCTCTGTAAAATCATCCACCGCCACTCTCAGACTGATAATACAACCCCGGAGAGCAGTGCGGCACACTGCCCATACAAGACAGGAAAAACCCCAAAGAAGAGGCCAATGGTGACATTGCAGAGCTTTCTAATACCACACCTCTAGAATATTTGTGCTGTTTGAGCAATATTGCGGGGCCCGGCACACAGGGCACCCAGTAAGGAGGAGATATTCTAGGAGTGATTCATTCTTTTGTTTACTAAATGTTTTGTATATTTGTTTTTGAATGTTTGGTATATATGATTCTTAATGTATGTAAGGTTTCATGTTTCTATAAAAATTTATAAAAAATAATAATTGAAACCTGGAGGGACGGTGCGGTGGGGGGGGGGAAATACGTGCAGCAACCAAAGCTGGAGCATATCACTTTTGAGCCATTGTGGATCATTTGGGGCTGTATCACTACCACCCCCATTATGGACATGAGCTCCCCCATGCTCCTTTGTATACACCGAGCTGAAGGAAGTATTTAATAAATTAGCCTTCTCTTTGTCCCCGGTCACCCACTCTAGATTATTTTGTAAAGGGCCTACATGTTCAGACCTGACATTGCAGAGCTAACCCATACCACACCTGTAGACTATTCGTGCTGTTTGAGCAACATTGCCCGCGGCCCGGCACACAGGGCACCCAGTATCAGGAGGGTTTACCATCCAACATTCAGGATCTTCCAACTCCAGGAGAAGCTGAACCTGGAGGGCCGGCACGGTGGGGGGGGGGGGGGGATATACGCGCAGCAACCAAAGTACTTACCAACTGCAATCAACAGGTGGCCTGGAGTATGACCAAAAAAAGAACACTTCAGTGGGGGAGGGGCTGTCTTTTATTTAGCTCGGAAGAGCTGGTCCTGTGGGTTCCAGGGGAGGCGTTAACCCATTGTGTATTCTGACGTGAGGTAGGGCCAGGAAATTATTTTTTTAATCAAATAAGTAATAAAATAATAACTTTTAAAGTGCATTTAAAGCACCCCCGTACGAATACATAGGTCACACACACATACATAAACAGCATTCGGATCACACGTGAGATATCGCCATGGATATTATAGTGAGAGCAATAATTCCAGCACCAGATCTCCTGTGTAACTGTAAACTGGTAACCTGTAAAGCATAGGTGCTCAACCTGTGGCCCTCCAGCTGTTGTTGAACTACAATTACCATCATGCCTCTGCCTTTGGGAGTCATGCTCGTAACTATAAGCTTTGCAATGCCTCATGGGACTTGTAGTTCTACAACAGCTGGAGGGCCACAGGTCGAGCACCCATACTGTTGTAGCACCCTCTACTTAGGTAAGTGCTAGAAGGGAGACTTTTGGTAAGTGCAGGTAAATTTAGGCAGGCCTAGCTGGTAGCTCAGTTACCTCCCTCTGGCTTCTAGAGGATTCTAGAAGAGAGGAGGGGAAGAGAGGTGGAGCTTCCATTGGCGTTCTAAGGAGCCCTGACCAATCCCCAACCTGGATTGGCAGAGGGCAGGCCTCCTTAACCACTTCAGCCCCGGACCAATTGGCAGCCAAAGGACCAGGCCCCCTTTTTGCGATTCGGCACTGCGTCGATTTAACTGACAATTGCGCGGTCGTGCGACGTGGCTCCCAAACAAAATTGGCGTCCTTTTTTTCCCACAAATAGAGCTTTCTTTTGGTGGTATTTGATCGCCCCTGCGGTTTTTAATTTTTGCGCTATAAACAAAAATAGAGCGACAATTTTGCTATAAGAAATATCCCCAAAAAATATATAAAAAAACTTTTTTTTTCTCAGTTAGGCCGATACGTATTCTTCTACATATTTTTGGTAAAAAAAATCGCAATTAGCGATTATTGATTGGTTTGCGCAAAAGTTATAGCGTTTACAAAATAGGGGATAGTTTTATAGCATTTTTATTAATATATTTTTTTTTTACTAGTAATGGTAATTACAGCGATTTTTATTGTGACTGCAACATTATGGCGGACACATCGGACATTTTTGACACATTTTTGGGACCATTGTCATTTATAAAGCAATCAATGCTATTTAAATGCATTGATTCCTGTATAAATGACAGTTGTAGTGAAATAGTTAACCACTAGGGGGAGGGGAGGGGTTATGGGCTCTGACGTGTGTGTGTTTTTTTCCATTAGGGGGCGGGGCTGACGTCTGACATCATTGATCGGCTTTCCCGATGACCGGGAACAGCCAATCAATGACAGGCAGAGTAGGAAGCGCGGGGAGAGGTTTGTTTGCACATACCTCTCCCCGTTCTTCAGCTCCGTGACCCGATCGCGGGACACCAGCGGCGGCGATTGGGTCCGCTGGTCCCGCGGCCGGGGTCACGGAGCTCCCGACCGGGTTGCGAGCGCGCTGCTGGCGGCGCGCGCGCGACCCACGGGCAGGCAATTTAAAGGGGACATACAGGTACGTGCTTTTGCCTGCCCGTGCCATTCTGCTGACGTATATATGCAGTGGGCGGTCGGGAAGCGGTTAAATACCCAGGGTCAGCCCAGCTGAGTTATTGTCGGGTGGAAGAACTGAGGATTGAGTGCTAGGCTGACAGGGCCTTTGAGGCCGCTCCCCAGTCTGGGGTGACCCTGGGCCTGGGGCTGGGGTGCAGGAAGGATTCATTCAAGAACGCATGAAGGATCTGGACAGGAGGCACAGAGTGAAGTCATGGAGGACAGCAGGAGCTAGTACTGCCGGGAAAGTCTTCAGGGGGGATCCACCGGTGTGTGTGAGGCCAGGAGGGCCAGTGAGTGGCAGGCACAGTCGGGAGAACTGGGGAGGCACGCCTGAGAGGACTGGGAGTGTGCCGTTTGGATGGGTGCAGAGCCAGCGGTAAGGACTGTGATGTCACGGACAGTGGAGTCAGGCAGCTGCAGCAAGGTGGGCTGGCAGGGCCTGAAGAGGGATTACTGGGAGCAGTAGTCCACCATAGGACAGCTAGCACCACCCACTTTCTATTTTATTTTTGCTGCACCAAAAGGGACCCGGTCCCTGCCTGCAAATGGCAATTTCTAAGGCCTGACTGAGTCAGAGTTGGGCCTAACCATGTGCAAGCTGTACCTGGAAGCAAGTGTTGTGCAGGAGGAGTTTGGAGAAGTGTCTTGTACAGAGAGTGTATATAGTTCTGTCCCAAATAGACTGTTCTGAAATTCTACTGGGCATCCCATATATTCCCATCCCTATCCAAGTTCAAATCCCTCAATAAAAATACAAAAACAGGTACATGGACTGTTCATTGTCTCCAAGGTAGTTGGGAAGCGAATTCCGGGGTGACAGGTGGACCACAACTTTCAGCAGCCCCTATGGGGGTACCGCTACTTTGTAAAGGCTTATAAAGTGTCGCCTATGAATATTGTTAAGCACCATAATTTGTCATCATTCCACGAGTGGGCACAATTTTAACCTCTCCACACCCGCACTATAGCCGAAACACGGCTACAGCGTGGGCCTAAATTGCTGGGAGTGTCATGTATGTCATCCCGATCCCAGCCCTTTGCCACAGAATCAGCTGTCAGCCAATGACAGCTGATCACAGGATGTAAACTGATGCCGGTAATCTGCTTTTTTTTCCTCATGCTGACAGCGTGAGGAGAAAAAAAAAATAAGCCAATTACCGGCTTGTGTAAACGAGATATCGGTCCCACACACTGACAGTCACTGCTGCTAAACAGTGTCCACCAGTGCCACCTACCAGTGCCCATCAGTACTACTAAGCAGTGCCCACCAGTGCTGCCAAATCAGTGCCCATTAGTGCCTTAACATCAGTGTCATCTACCAGTGCCTATCAGAGCCCATCAGTGCCACCTATAAGTGCAGCTTTATCAGTGCCTCCTGATCAGTGCTCACCAGTGCCGCCTCATTAGTGCCACCTATCAGTGCAGCCTCATCAACACACATCAATGAAAGAGAAAAATTACCTGTTTGCAAAATGTTTATAACAAACTATGAAAACTGTTTTTTTTTTTAAATTCCCACTTGTGCCCCATCAAATGTAGCCACTGTGCCATCATATGCAGCCATTGTGCCTATCTAATGCAATCATTTGTGCCCATCATATGCAGCCACTTGTGCCCATCAAATGCAGCCACTTGTGCCCATCAAATGCAGCCACTGTGCCCATCAAATGCAGTCACTGTGCCCATCATATGCAGCTATTGTGCCCATCATATGCAGCTATTGTGCCCATCATATGCAGCCACTTGTGCCCCATCATATGCAGCCACTGTGCCCATCATATGCAGCCACTTGTGCCCATTATATGCAGCCACTGTGCCCATCATATGCAGCTATTGTGCCCATCATATGCAGCTATTGTGCCCATCATATGCAGCCACTTGTGCCCCATCATATGCAGCCACTGTGCCCATCATATGCAGCCACTTGTGCCCCATTATATGCAGCCATTTGTGCGTATCAAATGCAGCCACTTGTGCCCATTAAATGCAGCCAATTGTGCCTGTCAAATGCAGCCACTTGTGTCCATCATATGCAGCCAATTGTGCGTATCAAATGCAGCCACTTGTGCCCATAAAATGCAGCCAATTGTGCCCATCAAATGCAGCCAATTGTGCCCATCAAATGCAGCCAATTGTGCCCATCAAATGCAGCCATTGTGCCTATCTAATGCAATCATTTGTGCCCATCATATGCAGCCACTTGTGCCCATCAAATGCAGCCACTTGTGCCCATCAAATGCAGCCACTGTGCCCATCATATGCAGCTATTGTGCCCATCATATGCAGCTATTGTGCCCATCATATGCAGCCACTTGTGCCCATCATATGCAGCCTCTTGTGCCCAACAAATGCAGCCACTTGTGCCCATTATATGCAGCCACTTGTGCCCGTCAAATGCAGCCAATTGTGCCCATCATATGCAGCCACTTGTGCCCATCATATGCAGCCAATTGTGCCCATCATTTGCAGCCACTTATGCCCATCATATGCAGCCACTTGTGCCTGTCGAATGCAGCCACTTGTGCCCATTAAAATGCAGCCACTTGTGCCCATCATATGAAGCCACTTGTGCCCATTCAAATGCAGCCACTTGTGTCCATCAAATGCAGCCACTTGTGCCCATAAAATGCAGCCAATTGTGCCCATCAAATGCAGCCATTGTGCCTATCTAATGCAATCATTTGTGCCCATCATATGCAGCCACTTGTGCCCATCAAATGCAGCCACTTGTGCCCATCAAATGCAGCCACTGTGCCCATCATATGCAGCTATTGTGCCCATCATATGCAGCTATTGTGCCCATCATATGCAGCCACTTGTGCCCCATCATATGCAGCCACTAGTGCCCATCATATGCAGCCACTTGTGCCCATTATATGCAGCCACTGTGCCCATCATATGCAGCTATTGTGCCCATCATATGCAGCTATTGTGCCCATCATATGCAGCCACTTATGCCCCATCATATGCAGCCACTGTGCCCATCATATGCAGCCACTTGTGCCCATTATATGCAGCCATTTGTGCGTATCAAATGCAGCCACTTGTGCCCATTAAAATGCAGCCAATTGTGCCTGTCAAATGCAGCCACTTGTGCCCATCATATGCAGCCAATTGTGCGTATCAAATGCAGCCACTTGTGCCCATAAAATGCAGCCAATTGTGCCCATCAAATGCAGCCATTGTGCCTATCTAATGCAATCATTTGTGCCCATCATATGCAGCCACTTGTGCCCATCAAATGCAGCCACTTGTGCCATCAAATGCAGCCACTGTGCCCATCATATGCAGCTATTGTGCCCATCATATGCAGCTATTGTGCCCATCATATGCAGCCACTTGTGCCCCATCATATGCAGCCACTGTGCCCATCATATGCAGCCACTTGTGCCCATTATATGCAGCCACTGTGCCCATCATATGCAGCTATTGTGCCCATCATATTCAGCTATTGTGCCCATCATATGCAGCCACTTGTGCCCCATCATATGCAGCCACGGTGCCCATCATATGCAGCCACTTGTGCCCATTATATGCAGCCATTTGTGCGTATCAAATGCAGCCACTTGTGCCCATTAAATGCAGCCAATTGTGCCTGTCAAATGCAGCCACTTGTGCCCATCATATGCAGCCAATTGTGCGTATCAAATGCAGCCACTTGTGCCCATAAAATGCAGCCAATTGTGCCCATCAAATGCAGCCATTTTGCCTATCTAATGCAATCATTTGTGCCCATCATATGCAGCCACTTGTGCCCATCAAATGCAGCCACTTGTGCCCATCAAATGCAGCCACTGTGCCCATCATATGCAGCTATTGTGCCCATCATATGCAGCCACTTGTGCCCCATCATATGCAGCCACTGTGCCCATCATATGCAGCCACTTGTGCCCATTATATGCAGCCATTTGTGCGTATCAAATGCAGCCACTTGTGCCCATTAAATTCAGCCAATTGTGCCTGTCAAATGCAGCCACTTGTGCCCATCATATGCAGCCAATTGTGCGTATCAAATGCAGCCACTTGTGCCCAAAAAATGCAGCCAATTGTGCCTGTCAAATGCAGCCAATTGTGCCTGTCAAATGCAGCCACTTGTGCCCATCATATGCAGCCACTTTTGCGTATCAAATGCAGCCAATTGTGCCCATCAAATGCAGCCAATTGTGCCCATCAAATTCAGCCAATTGTGCCCATCAAATGCAGCCACTTGTGTGTATCAAATGCAGCCAATTGTGCCCATCAAATGCAGCCAATTGTGCCCATCAAATTCAGCCAATTGTGCCCATCAAATGCAGCCACTTGTGTGTATCAAATGCAGCCACTTGTGCGTATCAAATGCAGCCACTTGTGCCCATAAAATGCAGCCAATTGTGCCCATCAAATGCAGCCACTTGTGCCCATCATATGCAGCCACTTGTTCTCATTAAATGCAACCACTTATACCCAGTATATGCAGCCACTTGTGCCTGTCAAATGCAGCCACTTGTGCCCTGTCAAATGCAGCCACTTGTGCCCATCATATGCAGCCACTTGTGCCCCATCATATGCAGCCTCTTGTGCCCAACAAATGCAGCCACTTGTGCCCATTATATGCAGCCACTTGTGCCCGTCAAATGCAGCCAATTGTGCCCATCATATGCAGCCACTTGTGCCCATCATATGCAGCCAATTGTGCCCATCATTTGCAGCCACTTATGCCCATCATATGCAACCACTTGTGCCTGTCAAATGCAGCCACTTGTGCCCATAAAATGCAGCCACTTGTGCCCATCATATGAAGCCACTTGTGCCCATCAAATGCAGCCACTTGTGTCCATCATATGCAGCCACTTATGCCCATCAAATGCAGCCACTTGTGCCCATCAAATGCAGCCACTTGTGCCCGTCATATGCAGCCATTTGTGCCCATAAAATGCAGCCACTTGTGCCTATAATATGCAGCCACTTGTGCCCACCATATGCAGCCACCCATGCCCATCAAATGCCACCACTTGTGCCCATCAAATGCTGCCATTTTAAACCTCGCCCACCCTTAATGGACAGGCCGCCCCTGGGTTAAAACATGACATGTTAGGTATCTATTTACTCAGAGTTACGCCATTTTTTATATTTTACCCAAAAATATGGGTATTATATTGTGTTTGTGTGCACTGAAATTCAGGCTGGGTTCAAACTGCAGCATGAAGCGGCTCACAGCAGGAGTCCGGTGTGTCCCCGTTCACCATCATAGGTCTGATCTCATTCTGAATTTTTGGCTGACTTTGGACCTAAAACGGACAAATTGCACAGGAGTCCTCTGCGTCTTGCACAAGACTCCTGTGCAATTTGCACTGGAGCCGTTCCAGAGATGTGTGAACCGTCTCCATAGTGAGCTGGTCAAATCTCGCGAACTGGATGCGTAGAAATTCACATCCAATTAGCTATAGTGTGAACCCGGCATGAAGTGTATTTTTTTCAAAACAATCCGCATTTAAAAAACTGCTGCACAAATATTGTGTGACATAAAAAAAATTGCAAAACCCGCCATTTTATTCTTTAGGGCCTCTGCAAAAAAATATATAATCTTTGGGGGTTTTGAGTAATTTTTTTAGTAAATAAATGATGATTTTTACATGTAGGAGAGGAATGTCAGGATTGGTCGGGGTGGGAAGTAGATAAATCCCAGCTGGTAACGGCTCTGCAGCTTTTACTTTTGTAAATTGCTACATAATGAAAAAAAAAGTGTTTCCACAATAATACAAAATGTACACGACACCTCAGAACCCCTAAGGGCTCCACATTGAGAACTGGAAGCTAAACCAAAAACTGATCTCTTGGGTGAGATTATTGGCTGCTATGGATAAGAGCCCCATTTTGTTTGCTTTCTTTGCTCCAGTTTTCATAAATCAGCCCCCATTTTTGCACATTTATGGAACATATAAAAAAAAAGGTGCAACAAATATAATAAAATTTAAAAAAAGCAAAAAAAAATACAAAGTAATAACAAATGATGCTCCTTTTTTTTTTATTCATCCCAGAACATGAACCTTGATTGGTTTGAAGAGACCCACAATCAGCAGTTCTTGGTCACCTTTGCAAGTATTAGGATCACCTGTGTGCATAGCAGTCCCTGACCAATCAGCATGAAGCCCCGCCCTCTCTCCAGGGTATAAATCTCAGGTCAGGGCTGAGGGTCAGTACTGCAAGTGATCATCAAGATGGGTTCTTCCAGGGTAGGAATGGGCTTAGCACTGCTGTTGTGGAGCTTCAGTTTGTCCTGGTTGCTGTGTGATGCCAATGGGCACTTTGAAAGCTCCTCTCTCCTCCACTGTGCTCTGGACAAGATGGAATTGTCCTTTTCTATGCCTACTGAAGGGGTGACCTCTTCCCTGAGAGTGTTGGGTGAGTCCTTTTTTTTTAATTTTTTTTTTAATTATTTTTTTTAATTGCTTTCATTTTTAACTGCTTGTGGTTTAAGGGTGGGAATTGCCAAAAGTAGGGATGCTGTTCCTACTAATTGTCTGGTAGCTCACAGAACATGGTGGATGGGAGTAGCACGTGTAGAATAGGGATCAGTGTGATATTATCCAGGATATGCACTAGAATGTAGCCGGTGTCCTGAGATATTAAAGATCTAATGACTGGATGGGTATACCTCCTTTCAGAGTGGAACTGAAGATTATTTCTCCTACCCTTACCACCCCCTAATCTGTCCCTTTTTGGGGAGATTTCCTTTCACTTCCTGTACCACTGGGGGGGGGGGGGCTCCCTGGAGTCTGGTGGGCTGCCCTATCCATGAAAATCTAGTGAGGAGCTGGGTCAGCACAGAATTAAGCATTCTCAAATGAGGGGAATGGACTCACTTTGACTCTTGGTTGAATGGTGTAATGTATTGGGAAGCTCTCACATCGGGTGTTAAACCCCAGTGCTTGAGATTCCAGTAGGCTCCGGCATACCATCCAGCAGCTTTCAGCCTCTTAGAATTTTACAGGATGGTGTTCTGATGCCGTCTGCCTGCACCAAAAGCCAAGTTCTCGACATGAACAGATGGATCTGACTTGATGTACAACTAAAGACAAAACTTTTTTTTTTTTTTTTTTTTTTTTTTTAAATATAGAGGGGAAGGACTAGAACACCTCTCTGGAGAGATTAACCCTCTTTACTGTTATTCATTGAAAGTAAAAGGAAAATCTTGAGTTGTCCCATGGGGGAAATCCTCCAATGGGGGACACTAGTTCTGGTGACCTGGGGGTTCCCTTAATTTGCAGGGTTTCCTCACTTCCTGTTATGGGACACAGATGGCTAAAAGGGGTTATAACCCTTCCTCTATCCAAAATGGGGGGGATGTCATTCTCTGCTGCAGAAATGTACTTGACTCCAGTATAAGCCTAGGGGGGGGGGGGGGGGGGGGGGGGGGGGGTGTTTTCAGCACAAAAAAATGTGTTGGAAAAACTTGGCTTGTACTCGAGTGTATATATGGTAAATATTCCATCCTATTTAGTTCCTGGCCTAGATCTAAATGTTGTCAACCCATGGGAGGAGGGGCTTTCTCAGCTGAGCACATCTGCCTGGGTTAAGGGTAAATGGATTCCAGGAAATGCATGATTCATCTGTCCATAAAGTGTTACTATGATCCTGCATGCCCTATTTCTGTTCTCCCACAGTACATGGGGAATTACATTTTATTAGTAAATATAAACTGCTAAATGCATTTTGTCTCAGCAGTCTTGTGATTTCTGTCAGTGACTTGTTAAAGCTTGCAGAAGGAGCTTTCATTCTCGCAGGGCCCCTGACCCTGGACAGGGCTCATCACATGCCCTCTCCTAAGAGAAACTCTAGCAATGCATACCAAACTGAGCATGTGCAGCTTGTCCTCTACCCTCATTTCTAGAAGGAAATGGTTTGGGGACAGCGCAAGAAGGGGAGGATCAGACTGTTTTTTTTTTTTTTCCACATTTGCCATTTCCCATTTGGGCTGTTGAACTAAATTTCTCCACTCAGACAAACATTTAAAGTAAAACTTTAAAAAAACTGTTTTTGGATTTTTTTATTTTTTTTAAAGGACTTTCCATGGTTTGGCTGGTCTGACAAACTTGTGCTAATCTGCCTTCAGAAGTGAATGTGACACTTGGTTTGGTATAATGGGCCTTAGTAAGAAATCAATTAACTTTTTGTGTTCAGATTTCCAGGATAAATTTCAGGATCCTGCCAATGATTCTGCTTGTGGGATCTGGGTAAGACATGGACCCAATAACACAATGGTGATTGCTGCTGCCTATGATGGATGCTACGTAAGGGAAGAGGTAAGCCTGACATCACTGACTTGGGCTTTTTAATGCAGTTATGGGACAACTCATTTCAAAGTTCTAGGGTCCCCAGAGAACAGATTTATAGTTTTAGGATTCTATATGCTAGTAATGCAGTCATTGGGTGTATGTATAGCCAGAACTTTAGTTCTGTAGAGCAAAGAATGCCAAGGTTTGCTTGTCCCCTTAATGCAGGGATCCTCAAACTACGGCCCTCCAGCTGTTGCAAAACTACACATCCCATGAGGCATTGTAAAACTCTGACATTCACAGACATGACTAGGCATGATGGGAATTGTAGTTCCTGAACGACTGGAGGGCCATAGTTTGAAGACCCATGCCTTAATGGGTCATCTGTTTGGCAACCATTGCCACAAATGAGATCATGTAGAGGTTGCCACAACAAGCGGTGAAGGGAAATCAAATGGCAATGTCCTGTTCTGGTGGCATATCTCAAAGGCAATGCGCTCCCTTTTTTAGAAGCTTTCACCTTGTAGCATCTTCAGGACAGAAGTGAGAACTTCCGAACTGGATAGTACTCTAACCAGTGTTGCCAACCGTCAGTATCTTTACTGGCAGCCAGTAAAAAAAAACAGGCAATTTTCTCTTGCCAGTAAAAAATAAGGCTGTGACCATCTAATTGCCTGCTACAGTGTGATTGGGCGGCTCTGGAGGCGGTGCCTGAGCATGGCATGTGATGTCATGGTGCAATGAAGCCAAGCAGAGCGGCCAGAGCCTCATGTGTGGGCCTGCGATATGGGAGCAAGGCAGGCTGGGACCGTCAGTGCTGTCTGGACTGGAGGGACCACTTGGCTTGGAGAGAAACTTTCACTGTGACTCAGGAGGGCACATTTTGTGTCAGCGAGGTCTCATCATCATCTGTGCTGCTGTCAGTGTCGGTGAGTAAATTTTATGTGCCACCCATTCTAAATTCTTGCCCTCCTGAGTCCTGTCCCTGAGCTACTTACTATATCAAAAATAAAACAATTTTTTTTGCCTTATCTACCTTAAAACATATTGCATTTGTTTGTAGCCTAAATACTGTAATTTGCACATAAATTTGTTACTTTTGGCAATGTCAGTAAAAACGTGTCTGTGCCAGTAAATTTTGGGTGTTGTGTCCAGTAAATTTCAATCTGGTAGGTTGGCAACACTGACTCTAACCCTTCGTTACCCCAAAAACAAATTTGTCTCTACGCATGCTTGACTTGTGCTGGCTATAAGTGGAAAGCTCCTGGTAACTTTGTTAAAAAAAAAAAAAAAAAAAAATGCCTGAATCCTTGGTAGGTAGGTTTAGACATGGATTGGCAGAATGGACTGAGACACCTGCATTTCACCAAACCATCTGCAGGCTTTTGGGACACTAATCCTCCCAGTAACCACAAAGTCTACAGCTTTATTTACTCCTACCAATGCCGGGGCATCTTCTACTCCCACTGACTGCCCCCCCCCCTAAGTTTGAAAGGAAGCCAACTGGCCCTTTGTTTCAGAAGTTGGGGGACCCCCTGGTGTAATGCATGCTGAGTCCTTTCTTTTTTTATTTTTCTCTAGGATGGGAAATATATGATGGTTCTGCTTCTGGAAGAAAATTATGATGGTGCAGTTGACCAGTACAAGACGGAGAAGAGATGTCCAATACAGAATGGTAACATGTCTAATCTTCTAAATGGGAATGGGCATTGTCCCCTGGCACAAGAGCACGATGTAGCTTTATTACTATTGGGGGGGGGGGGGCTACTTGGTCAGGGTATGTCTCTCCTAGTTTCAAGCCCTAAATAAAAAAAAAAAAAAAATCTAGATGTACTGCATGTTGCTATACACTCTCCTTTCTTGTATAGAAGCCCTGGATGCCCCCAGCCCTGATGTCTGCTATGCTGTTGCTAATGAGGACAAACTGGCCTGCGCTGAATCTCCTGTAACCAGTGACTCCTGTGCTGCAATGGGATGCTGCTACTCCCCGAGCGATGAGACAATGCCCTGTTTCTTTGGCAACAAGTGTAAGTAGGGTGTTGTTGGGTAGCCATATCGGCCTGAACATACTATGGTCAGTCTGTAGGTTAAACATAATAACCTGCTTATTGGCAGGTAAGGTTGCTAGTACCTTGGCCATAGCTAAAGGCATTTTTAAGATTGCATTTTATTTTTTGACTAAGCCACACTTTGGTGACCCTTTGGGTACAATGGACATGGGTGTCCATAAGACTTATGGTCTGCTCTGTATAATTTTGCACTCTTCACTGCATACCCAACCTGTACAGATGTGAGTTGGATTAGACTATTCATAAATACTGCAGTGGGCACATTATTGGTGACTAGATAATTGCATGTCTGATCTACATGGTGAAAATCCAATTTTTGTTTTCTACAGTGACCACACAGTGTGGATTTGATGGCAACATGGTGATTGCATTGTCCAGTGAATTGACCGTGCCATCTCTGCAACTGGACTCCGTCAGGGGGATTGGCTTGGAAACGTGCACTGGGCTGACAGTAGATTACAGTACCTCATTTATGGTGTTCAGGTTCCCATTATCCTGCGCTACAGCATATCAGGTAGGTATTGCCATACAGTCTGACTATAGCAGTCTGACCCTTATGGTGCTAGCAAGGCTAATCCTTTGCACATTCTCTATCATACATATGAAATTTGAGACATTAGGACTGATGCTTGCAGTTCTTAGACTGTAAACTCTTGCATTTGGACAAACGCTGCTAGTAACACACTATCTTATTTATTTCCCAAGAATCAGGAATGCTAACATAAAGTATTAAAAGACATTACAATATCACAAAGCTTACAATCAAATCGTATAATACAACATCAAAGATGCTTATCGCAGGGCCCTACGTGAGGCTTGTAGCACCGGCTAGACTCAGATGACCGAGAGAGGGCTGTCGCCATGATCCATAAGGGAAGGCCCCCCCCCCCCACCCCCCCCCAGCAAACAGACTGAATTCCTGTGTGTGAAAACTCTTCATTCAAACCTACATGCCCACTCATAGCCACTCCCCCCCCCCCCCCCCCCCATTTGCCTTCCATCCAGTAGTTAGTGGTTGTGAAATCAGAGTAAGCATTGTAATGCAGATCATCCCTCATAGATATAACATAGTTGTTTAACCATCAGTTTTGCTGATTTTACATGAGTTCTTATTGAATCCAACAGTATGCATGTAGCATACACCAGTAGTTGTGGTGTGAAATGCATTAGTTATCTGTTCTATCAGTTTTGCTGTTTAGACTCATTAGAGAGATTTGTTGGAGTGCGGCCATCTGAACTACTTCTGCTATATGCTCCCTTGTGGTTTGGCTGGGCAGCTGTGATCAGCAGTCACAAGCCTGAATGAGCACACATGCTCCGAATGCAAGCTCAACCATGTCCACTAGCACTGATGTGAGACCACCAGAGCGGCCAGGGATTGCCCGAGACGCAAGGGAGCCTTATGGTCAATCTACTATGAATGCTTGCCTATACCAACTCAAATGTGAGTTTAACTTATCACTATTTAAATGTGACAAATAACATACTGCACTCAGAGTGGCGTCGCGCGCTCTCCTTTCTGCCTACCAGAGTTACTTCTGCTCTACAGCTGGCTGCCAACACTGACCAGAACCTCTAACACTGGTCTGGTTTCAGTAACATATGAACTTCCTGCAGAGCATACCCCTGACTGATGGAACTATTTTAAATCCCACTAGCTGCCTATTTAGCTGCATTTTCTTACCCTAACGCCTCCCAGAGTAGCATTCCCTTAAAAGCCAGTGCCCATAGGCAAGAGGCCAACCTGCAGGCCCCTGTCCTGGTTGGGTCACTCCAGTCCAGCATAAAATTTAAATCTGGCTATAGACCAGCTGTAATTTAGTATGGCTGTTCCATTCATGAGTGATCTAACTAGTTCCTTCATGAACTGGCTTAATTGATACTCTACTGCACCCTCAACCCTACTCCTATGCTTATCTAAAACCTGCTTAACAGAACCTTCTGTAGGTTTCTTGTGGTGTACAAAAATTCACCCTTTGCAACTTTCTGTACCATATTGAAATATAAACACTTATGGTGGGTGGTATTGCTTTTAAAAGCTAAGACTACCTATCCTTGTTGGAATTCAACTTTTCTTCACCCAGGTGCCCAATGGTCCAATGAACTATGTAGCTACTATTGAAGCTGGTAGACAAATACAGACATGGCAAGGATCTTCTATTACTAGGGACAGTACAATGAGGTAAGATGAGCAATCCTGCTGAAATATATGTGTGGGGGGGGGGGGGGGTGTCATTAGAACTAACTTTATCTAATACTGTACTGTTTCTCTAGGGTGACTGTGCAATGCAACGTCATTCAAACTGGTATTGTGCCGCTGCTGAGTTTTACAGTCAACACTTTGCCACCACCTTTTCCTGTCAGTACATCTGGTCCTCTTGAGCTGGAGATGAGGATTGCACAAGGTGAGAATACAAGTCTTCGGCTTGCTAGCCAATATCCTTCCACTGTCTTGTGTGATAATCTAATAAGGGTCACCCCCCCCCCCCCTTCCCTGCTGGGTCCCTAGCTTGGCACTCGGATACTCAAGCGTTGGTCCCTGGCTTGGCACACAATGGTGCTCTACAAGCTTGACACCTGCTGAATTTTCCCAATTCTTCACCATCCCCCAGTTGGTGAATACTGCTTCTGTACTTGCTGTGGTCCCTGGTAATATTGTGGTTGGTCCCTTAGTGGTGTCAGCTTCCCCCTCTACCTCCAACCACATCAGGTTCTCTGGCTGGCAGAACTGTTACTTATGGTTAGACTGCAGTCCCAACGCTACGCTGCCCTCTGACAGCCTAGCAGCCAGATGTCCCTGGGATAGGCCTCAGACTCTGGCGTAGCAGCCTGGGACAGCATGTCTACCCAGACAGCCATCCAAGTTGCAAAGAACCCCCCCCCCCCCCCCAATCACCTGACCTCAACCAAAAAGGCTCTGCCGGCAGGCCAAGGGACCCAAGATCCCAGTCTACTGGCTGAGATGCCCCCATCTATTCCTAATCTGTCCTTGCAATGCCCTTATCTAATGTCACCAGACACCCGGCCATCTAGTGACAGAAGTGAGTGCAGCAATTGTAGCACTGGGGTGGAATTGATCTAGCAATTGGCCAAGGCAACTATACCTGGCAGGCAAATTTACTAGCAACCCTGCCTAACCATCAAGGTGCTACTCGTGGAAAAGGGGGCAAGGTATGTAGAGTAATGCCTAGGAATAGGAACGGTGAATATTCAAAGCTGTGCCACAACTTCACAACCCTATTATGACTGTCCAAAGTCAGAATGGGTGTTCTCAGGTCCTAACATGGAGCTCTGTCAGAGGGAGGTTCTTGCTGTTTCCATTTAAGTGCTATTAAACTCAATGCCGTGAGGGTGTGATGGCAGCCTAGTTCTTACTGCTAACCTGTAGACATGTGCAATTCGTTTAGTTACAAATTCATTTTTTTCAGAAATTTAAAAACTATTAAATTATAGGTATTGGAATTTCCTTTCAAATTTAGCTGTTGGTGAATGTAAATAGTACACCTTTATCCAAAGTTCCGCAATATCTGAAATGACAAATGCTGCATCTAAAAATATAACGATCTAATTAACAACTTTTTTTTTATTTGTTTAGATGCAGCATTCGTTATTTTGGATAATTCGTTACTTCAGATAAATTTGTATTCATAATGTTCAGTAACAGACGAATTTGAAAGGAAATTCCAATACCTATAATTGTTTGAATCTTACTGTGTCCCCCCCCCCCCCCCCCCCCCCCTACTAACCTGTTCTCTGCCTCATGAATTCCCTAGCAGCTCATGCTGGCTTCCCTCGGCTTTGGCAACACATTGCAGCATTTGTTAGTCTATGGGCCACTGTTGTAGTTTAGCTAGGGGTTATGGACATGTGGCGGTGTTTGTGGCTGGACCATTTCCATTCCCAGAAGTACCAGGTAGCTTTGCACTGAACTCCTTTGCATCAAAACACCCCAAAGGACACGACCGCTAACAAAACGGGCCATATAACTTGTACAGTTTGTGGCATCACCTCAAAGGGGTGTGACAATGCCAAGGCTTACCATAATCTCAAAGCAAGTGATCGGTTACCAGTCTGGCATGCTAACTGGGCTCTTGGCAATGTCTGCATCTGGGCATTTACTCGTATCACATTTTATGCTTGTGGTAGTGGGTGGGGGTCCATTACTTCAAGTCATGACTTGCAAATGTGTAGGTTTCCAAATTGGCAGCTTTTAAGGACTGCTTGTAGTTCAGTTCACTTCTGGTTTGTTGCCAGTTAAGCCCTGATGAAGGGGGGCACTTGGACTCCCCCCAAAACACTACTTCAGCTCTTCAATAAGGCCTTGTGCCTTCCTCTTAGGGCTAGCTTCCCCAGGGTTTGGAAGCAATTGTAGCGCGTGCGCAACCCCCCCCCCCCCCCCCCCCCCCCCCCCCCCCCCAGGGTTGAGGTGCTTGTTCGTTAAAAGAATTTCCTTTAACAAGCAAAAGGGACACCTTTTCAAGGGTCGCTGAACCTAACCACTCAAGAACTTTTATTAAAAAAAAAAAAAAAAAAACTTGTTGCCCATATCTTACATTTTTGTTTTATGTAATGCAGATCTCAACTATGCCTCATACTACACTGATGAACAGTACCCTGTGGTCAAAGTGCTCAGAGACCCAGTCTACCTGGAGGTTCGCATCATCGGCAGAACAGATCCAGACCTGGTCCTTGTCCTAAATGACTGCTGGGCCACCAGCTCTGCCAACCCTACACTCCTTCCTCAATGGCCCATCTTGTTTGACAGGTGAGTAAACTGTAGAATGGAAGTTATCCCGTCTACCTTGTGTGGATCTCAATTCTGAATTTGGTTTTTTCAGTTGCCCTTTCAATGGAGACAACTACTTGAGCCAGCTGATTCCTGTTGGAGCTCCTTCACAGGCTGTACCTATACCAAGCTACTACCAGCGCTTTATAGTCAGCACCTTCACATTTGTGGACTCCACCACCCAGCTTGCCCTTGATGGCCTGGTAAATGAATACAATGTATTGTTTGTCTTTATTTAATGTGTTGCTGGGATTTAACTGTCAACGTGTCTTCAGGTATACTTCCACTGCAGTGCTTCTGTCTGTGTTCCATCTGCCGGGGACAGCTGTGTGGTTTCTTGTGGTCCAAGGAGAAGTGAGTATTTTATATTCAGGTGTCAGGATTATGACTGGTGGCTTTTTTTTTTTTTCACAAAACTCGCCTTAAATAAAAAAGCAAAAATTATTTTATTTTAAATTTTTTTTATTTTAAACTTGATCCTAATTCTTTTTTTTTTTTTTTTTTTTTTAGGGCGAATGGCTGAACTTCAGTCTCTGAAGAACACAGTGACTTCTCAGGGACCTGTTGCATTTGTTTCTGTGGATAATGAAGAAATCCTAAAACTGGAAGGTAATCAATCCTGGGCGTGGGGATGGCTTCAGTTGAGATTCAAGACTGACTTTTTTTTTTTTTTTTTTTTTTTTTCTCCCCTCTCCTAGGTACTGATCCATCCGATTACTCCACATTGGACCTGGCTAGAGCACTAGTCACTGCTGGGGTTGTTGGGTCTGTGGTTGTTGCTGTTCTGGGCTTATGGATTTACCGCAGGAGTCAAACATGTAACCTTAAAACTGCAAATGTTTAAATAAACAATTTTTCTAAATCTGTCTCCTAGTTTTATTCCCAACATGGTTCTAGAAAGGTCTAAAATCAGTTTTGTGACTTGAAAAATTTAAGCTGGTCAAATGGTTTCCCACCCAAACATACACAACAGGTTATGCTTTAAAATGGTCTAGGATAGGACTGTTACCTGCCAGCTCGGCTATTATCCTGCCTCACTTTGTTTATGTATTGGGCCAATCATGTGATGAGCCTGAATGCTTAACGCTGCTCTCAAGCAGCTTTTAGTTGCTGTAAAAGGATTTGTCAGTCGGTGAAACCACTGAGAATTTGTTCACCTTGTGAGTCAACTAAGGGACATAATCATGCTGTCCCTGTTACCTAAAAGAGGGTTTGAAAGGAAAAACCTCACAGATTTGGGATTTTAAGGGCAATTAATGAAGGATAACATATGAGGAAAGAAATATTTATTAAAAATAATATAGCAAAGGTGCAAAAAGTTGTTAAACAATTACATATGTCATTGACAAAATGGTAGTACCATTGTAATCAATGGACGATGATTATCCATAGGTGGCTTGTCCTATAAGAGGGTTGGGACAACAGGAAGATCTACAGACCTTGTTCTCAAGGTGTAGCTATTACTCAGTGTGTAAGCCTTGTGTTCATTTAAACTAGGAATGGGTGAATTGTTTAGGCTGAACTTCTGCTATTCAGACATTCAAACAGGTCGTTCAACCATTTCTTCACACCCCCCAACCCCATTGCTGTGCTAAAAAGTGCATTGCAAGCCCTAATTGGCTGAAGCTTTCATTGCTTCAGCCTATAAGGGCACAGAGCACTGTCTGCCTTTAATGGCAGGCATTGTTTGGGGTTTATTTTTATTTTATGGAGAGAAAAAGGGCTCTGTTTAGTGCCATTATGCTTAAATTATCAGTGTAGAATATTAGTATAATAAAAGGATCATCGTTCGCTTTGCATAGTGTGCAGCTAGAATAGGGACAGCTCAGTTTCAGTGTAGTGAGACTGAACTGTCCCTACTCTAATGTATGAGTGATACAGATAGTGTCAGTGTACTGACAATTGAACACCATCTATTTACTTGCATTACTGCCAGTTTAACGCCATATAGTTCTGTACGTGGCATTTCATAGTGTATCCATGTAGTGAGTACTCAAATGTGCACCAAACAACTCTTTAGATTGATAAAATCTGTATTTAGATGCACTTTAAACTTCTTTACATTTGCTTATAAGCACTGCCCCGCCCAATGTCTAGGAGGACAACAAGGAGAGGCAGACATCCCCCTTGGCCCTGTAAGGGGGGGCCAGTAACAAATGTGTCCACAGGCAAAAATGGATGTGGTGGTCAGTCCTCAGGCAGGGCATCATTTCTGTTTAGTGAGTTTTCCCATGCAGAGGAGGCGGACTGGCTTACTAAACCATCCCCCCCCCCCCCTTGCCTCCTTGTCCACATCTATTCCTGCCCTAGCATCAGCCATTAAGGAGTCAGCTGAGTTATTTGACCACAGTATCAGCCACTTGCTCCTTGATGCCCAGCCATTACTGGATTCAGATGTTGGTTCTGAGGATGACAGGAACATGAGCCAAGGGAGCAACACTGGTAGACAAATTGGCATTCACCCCCCCCCCCCCCCCACAAGTTGCTGAGTTGTCTCCAGTTGTAATGATGAAGCTCACTGATGCAACTTAAGTGCCAGAGTAGAGGAGGAAACTGGAGGTGAGGTGGCACAACTCCCAAGGAGGCCAACATCCATAGCATTTTGCAGCGGTCATCTCCCAGTCCACTCCCCAAAGCTTAGCTGTCTGGGCCTTTTTTTTCCCCAGCAGATTGCACTGCTGCTATCTGCACAGGCACATCAAACATGGCAAAACACCAACCATATCACTTTTTTTTTTTTTATTTTTTTTTTTGGCCTTCATAAAGGGCACCTCCTATAGGGTTACAGTGGGAAGGTGCCCCAACACACCCAAAGAGTAATTCTTCTGCACCTGTTTGACAGGTGCATATCATTGCAGTTTGTTATTATAGCAAGGCCAATTCTTGCTTTCATCTAGACTAAGGGCCCCCCCGGCACTAGATTGGAAGGAATTTTTTATTTTTAGGCTTTCACTTTAAAAATAAATCACTGCTCATTTAAAAATTGTTTCTCACAAACTTTGTGACCTCTCTTTTCCTCTAGAGTAGGGATGAGCCGAACACCCCCGGGTTCGGTTCGCACCAGAGCCTTCGAACGGACCGAAAGTTCGCGCAAATTTTCGAACCCTATTCGCTACAATGGACGCGAACGTTCAAAATTGCTAATTACAACGGCCAATATGCATGTTAATGTCATAAAACAGGATTGGGAACCCGGGTCCTGCCCCAGGGGACATATATCAATGCAAAAACTTTTTTTTTCGGGAGCAGTCATTTTGGGGGGTGTCTAAAGTATGCCTGAGAAGTGGCATGTGTTTCCCGTGTTTAGAACTGTCCCTGCACAAAATGACATTTGTAAAGGAAAAAAAGCCATTTAAAACCACTTGCGGCTTTAATGTCATGTCTTGTCCTGGCCATATGGCTGAAAATCCCATGAGAAAAATGGCATGGCTACCCATCACCCCCCCCCCCCCGGCCATATGGCTGAAAATCCATGAGGAAAATGGCATGGCTACCCCATCACCAAACCCCCCCCCCCCCCCCAGCCCCTTTGGGTCTTGTATGGATATTAAGGGGGACCCCGCACCCAAAATAAAACCCTATACCTACAACCCTATATACTCTGAACAGCAGTATACAGGCGGTGCAAACAAGACACGGACTGTAGGTTTGTTCTTAAGTAGAATCTGAACAGGTACATTATGAAGTGTAGCTCCATCCCAAAACAATCTATTTTTAAGCTTTTTGGAGAACATAGGGAGGGGTTATCACCCCTGTAACATTTGCTGTCTTTGCACATCTGTTCAGAACATTTCACCTCACTTTCCGTCCCAATGACAAATGTTTTTTGGAAAAGTGGGGTTTTAATTGAAACAAGGATCAGTAGAGAGGAGATACCTTTTTCCCAAATTAAATCTAACAGGATCGAATTTCCCTTCCTAGGGGTAGATTTCCTCTCACTTCCTGTTTTCTCCTTCCGTTTGTGAGTAGGAGTCGTTTGTAAGTTGGATGTTTGAAAGTAGGGGCCTGCCGTATATACTCTGCAGAAATTTGCCCCATTAGATGTTGGTGTAGCCACAACGCTGTAAGCCCTCACAGTTACCCTTGGTGGGCACAGGAATGGGCCCTGCTGTGAGTTATTAGAGCAAGATTTGTAATTGCATGCACCTGTTGAACAGGGCAGAAAAATTGGGCCTTTGGTGGTGGACGGTATTGCCACAAGACTGTAAGCCCTCACAGTTACTCTTGGTGGGCGCAGGAATGGGCCCTGCTGTGAGTTATTAGATCAAGATTTGTAATTGCATGCACCTGTTGAACAGGGCAGAAAAATTGGGCCTTTGGTGGTGGACGGTGTTGCCACAAGACTGTAAGCCCTCACAGTTACTCTTGGTGGGCGCAGGAATGGGCCCTGCTGTGAGTTATTAGATCAAGATTTGTAATTGCATGCACCTGTTGAACAGGGCAGAAAAATTGGGCCTTTGGTGGTGGATGGTGTTGCCACAAGACTGTAAGCCCTCACAGTTACTCTTGGTGGGCGCAGGAATGGGCCCTGCTGTGAACTATTAGATCAATATTTGTAATTACACGCCCCTGTTAAACAGGGACTGAAAAATTGGGCCTTAGGCACTGGTGCTGGTACCACAAAACTGCAACCCATCACAGATACTGTACTCTGAGCACAGCAATGAGACCTGTTGCAAAGCATTGCATAAAAAATTGTAATTACACGCTCCTGTTATACAGGGGCTGAAAAATTGTGCCTTAGGCATTGGTGCTGGTGCCACAACACTGCAACCCCTCACAGATACTGTACTCTGAGCACAGCAGTGAGACCTGTTGCGAAGCATTGCCTAAAAAATTGTAATTACACGCCCCTGTTAAATAGGGGCTGAAAAATTGTGCCTTAGGCACTTGTGCTGGTGCCACAACACTGCAACCCCTCACAGATACTGTACTTGGAGCACAGCAGTCAGATGTGTTGCGAAGCATAGCTTAAAAAATTGTAATTACACGCCCCTGTTAAACAGGGGCTGAAAAATTGTGCCTTAGGCATTGGTGCTGTTGCCACAACACTGCAACCCCTCACAGATACTGTACTCTGAGCACAGCAATGAGACCTGTTGCAAAGCATTGCCTAAAAATTGTAATTACACGCCCCAACAGGGGCTGAAAAATTGTGCCTTAGGCACTGGTGCCACAACACTGCAACCCTCACAGATACTGTACTTGGAGCACAGCAGTCAGACCTGTTGCGAAGCATTGCTTAAAAAATTGTAATTACACGCCCCTGTTATACAGGGGCTGAAAAATTGTGCCTTAGGCACTGGTGTGGTGGCACCCAGAAACAAAAATGTTCTTCCAAGCTATCAAGGAATGGATCATTGAGGATGAGGAAGAGGATAGTCAGTGAACATAAGAGGACAGTCACTCAGCATCAGCATAGGCAGTCTTGAAGGGATGTGACATAAATTATTCAGTTATATCCGCTTCAGGTGCCTGGTAGCTGGTGGTGATCCAAGACTGATTCATTTTTATGAAGGTCAGTCGATCAACCGAGTCGGTGGACAGGCGCACCCTGTGATCGGTGACAAATCCTCCAGCAGCACTGAATGTGCGTTCGGAAAGAACGCTGGATGCAGGACAGGCCAGTAGCTCAATTGCATACTGTGCAAGCTCTGGCCAGTGATCCATCCTCAAGACCCAGTAAGCCAGAGGATTTTCGGTGGAAAGGTGTCCAAGTCTGACCTTGCCCCTAGGTATTCCTGCACCATATATATCAGACGCTGGGGATGGTTGCTGGAACCGATCATACCTTGGGGCTGCGGACTAAAAAATTGTCTGAACGCATCGGTCAGACGTCCACCTTCCCCACCGCTCCTTCTGCTACTGACCGAAGCCTCAGCAACTCGTCGTCCAGGACCAGGAGTTTGTAACCTCCCAGTTTCTGGGAATGCGTTGCACAGACCTTTCTGCAAGGCCTCCCTGAGATGTCTCATCCTCTGCTCCCTCTGCGATGGCAAGATAAGGTCCGCAACCTTACCCTTGTACCGTGGGTCAAGGAGAGTGGCCAGCCAGTAATGGTCCCTCTCCTTGATCCGAAGAATACGAGGATCCTTCCGCAGGCTTTGCAGGATCAGGGAGGCCATGCAACGTAGGTTAGCTGAGGCATTCGATCCGGAGTCTTCTGGGTCACTGAGGACGACATGATCGCCAGCCACCTCCTCCCAGCCACGTACAAGTCCACTGGTTTGTTGGGACTGTACATCATCCCTAAAAGACTGCTGCTGCGTGCCAGGCTCCACCTCCATGCTCACACAATCCTCCTCCTCCTCCTCTTCCTCCTCATCCTCTTCCTGTGTGATGGGTGGGACAGAAGGAACACTGTCTGGATATAGGGGGCCTTGAGAGGCAAGGAAGTCCTCCTCTTCCTGCCTCTGTTCTGCCTCAAGTGCCCTGTCCATTATCCCATGCAGCGTATGCTCCAACAGGTGGACAAGAGGTACAGTGTCACTGATGCATGCACTGTCACTGCTCACCATCCTCGTGGCCTCCTCAAATGGTGAGAGGACAGTGCATGCATCCCTGATCATGCTCCACTGGCGTGGGGAAAAAAAGCCAAGCTCCCCTGACCCTGTCCTGGTGCCGTAGTCGCAAAGGTACTTATTGATGGCCCTCTGCTGCGCGTGCAGTCGCTGCAGCATGGCTAACGTTGAGTTCCACCTGGATAATACAACAAACAACTCCGCGCTTAGGAGCAAGTAGTATAGGTGTGCAGCCTTTCCAAAAAATAGCCCCCTAGAGGACTATTTAAATGTGAGATGCAGGATAAAAGGAAAAAAATTGGCGCTACCTCTAATAAGAAATGCAGGGTTACCAAGGGTTAATGAGCAAAAAGGGGGGCGGTGTGAGTGTGCGTCAATAAAGCAAGTGGCCTCACCTGTTATCCTCCCCTCCTATAAATACATAAAGTAGTGAGAGATTGGGGAGGGTTTTTTAGGGGAACAAAGGGCCCACCCTTAAAAGTGGGGTAGAATCCCCAATTATCCAAACCCCAATCTCAGTGAGTGATAAATATAAAGGTATATATATGTAAGTATATAACATAAAGACCAAAAAACGTGTAACAGATCAATAAAAGTTAATTAAATGACAGTCCCAGTGAAACATAGAGTGAAAGTGATTGAAAATAAAATAAAATAAAAGTCCTGGGTATGGCACAAAAACAAGTCCAGTTTCAAGTGAAAAAAGAAAAAAATAACAATAAAAAACCATAAAAAACACTGTGTCAAAAACACGCTTTCTTCCAGAAGTGATTCAAAAGTGACTTTTGTGCTCCAGCAGTGATGGTGACTTTGGTGTTGCCCCCTCTGGCTCCCTCACTCACCAGATTGAAGTACCCCTGCAGGGGTAAACAGCTTTTTCAGATATCTTTATCTCGTCCCGTTTCTGGAAGGTATCCTGGCCAGTTATTCCCTCCGATGGATTCACCCAGGTTCCTTGGGAGATGTTTGAAGAGCCTCAAAGAATGAGGAATAATAGCATCCAGCGTGCCTCACCGAGTGTGGGGGGTAAAACTCCCAAAAAAAAAACAAGATAGAGGGAATAGGGTCGGTATACGGCTTGCACTCCAGCTGCGTACCAGACCTCTCGTTCCCACACCGGAAGTGACGTCACCTGGTGGGCATGTCACATATTAGGCGGTTCTTGGGCAGGTTCAACTCCTTTTGCAGCTCAGCCAGCCGAGCACTGGCATTATACGATCGTCGGAAATGCACACAGACTTTCCTGGCCTGCCTCAGGACATCCTGTAAGCCTGGGTACCTGCCCAAGAACCGCTGCACCACCAGGTTGAGGACCTGAGCCATACAGGGCACATGGGTGAGCTGCCCCTGTCGCAGGGCGGAGAGGGGGTTGGTGCCATTGTCAGAAACCACCATTCCTGGCTTAAGCTGGCGTGGCGTCAACCACCTCTCGGCCTGCCCCTGCAGAGCTGCCAGAACCTCTGCCCCAGTGTGGCTCCTGTCCCCCAAACACACCAGCGCAAGCACGGCATGGCATCTTTTTGCCTGCGTACTCGCGTAGCCCCTTGTACGCCTACGGCGCACCGCTGGTTCCGAGGACAGAGCACTCGAAGAGGCCATGGAGGAAGAAGAAGAGGAGGGGGTGGAGGAGTGAGGTGTGTCACAACCAGTAGTAGCATTTTGGAGGCGTGGTGGCGGAACAACCTCCAACACTACTGCACCTTGTCCTGCATCCCTCCCAGCTGCCAATATAGTGACCCAATGGGCCGTGAAAGACAGATAACGTCCCTGTCCATGCCTGCTGGACCATGAGTCAACGGTAATATGCACCTTACCGCTGACCGCCCTGTCCAGCGAGGCATGGACATTGCCTTCCACATGCCGGTAGAGAGACGGAATCGCCTTCCGTGAGAAAAAAGTGGCGTTTGGGAACCTGCCACTGAGGAACCGCACATTGAACAAACTCACGGAAGGGGGCCGAGTCTACCAACTGAAAAGGCAGCAGTTGAAGTGCTAGCAATTTAGCCAAGCTAGCATTCAACCGCTGGGCATGTGGATGGCTGGGAGTATACTTCTTTCGACGGTCCAGCAGCTGGGGCAGGGAAATTTGCCTGCTACAATCGGACGTCGGTGTACTGCAAGTACTTGGTTGTGACACACCTAATTCTACACCTTCAGTCCTCTCAGAGCAGCTTTCAGAGAGACTGAAGATATAGTGGGGATGGAGATCCCAGCTGATGAGGAGCAAGGAGAGGTCCGCTTTGTTCTTTGGTGTGGGTCTTTAATGTGCGCTTGCCAACGAGCTGCATGGCAGGTCGACATGTGTCTGGTCATGCTTGTGGTGCCCAAGCGGCTGATGTTTTGGCCACGCGGGATACACTTGAGACAAATATTGCAAATAGCAATAGCAGTGGTGCGATCTGATGTACTCGTCTCAAAAAAGGCCCACACCAAAGAACTTTTGTGATAACGTGCAGAGGCAGCGCCCTGCACAGGCGGAGCTCTGCGGTGTGATTCAGTTGGTGTGCTGGCCTCTAGCTGGCCTCCGGAGGGCATCCTGCCTCATTGGACATGTGCCGCCGCATCCTCCTCCTCCTCCTCCTCTCTCCCTTCAGGCACCCACGTGGAGTCAGTGACCTCATCATCCCCTCTCTCTTCACCACTAGAGCAAACCTGGCAGTAAGCTGCAGCTGGTGGAACATGACTGCCAGATTGCTGTCCTTCAGCATCCCCTCTCTCTGCGCGCACACTACTGCCTTCCTCAAGCTGGGTATCATCATCCGAGTCTTCAAATCGTTGGGCATCCTCCTGGAGCATGTACCCAACACTGTGCTCAAACAGTTCGGGGGACTCCTCAGGAGGACATGGTGGGTCTAGGGAAGAGGTGCCTGATGATGCCATTGAGTACACGTTGTCAGCTGCTCTGCCAGTACCCTGAGCCTGGGTGAGAGAGGATGAGGAGGATGAGGAGGGCTTGGTCATCCATTCTACCAAGCCTTCGGCATGATGCGGCTCAACATGTCCAGCTGCCGAAAACAAAGACAAGCGTGTCCCATGGCCACGTGCTGATGACGATGCACGACCAGCACTGTTGTCTCTAGAAACAGAGCCTGCTTGCCCTGTGTTCTTGCCTCGGGACTGTCTGCCTCTCCTTGGCAGTCTTCCAGCCGTTGTAGTGGGTAGTGTATATTGTGCTGGAGTCACACAGCACACACACTAACTCCTGCAGATGGATGCCTTAGATGACAGCAACAGGGCCCTATGGCAGATAGAGGCTGCCTTAGATGACAAGAACTGGGCTGACACACACACACACACACACACACTAGCTCCTATGTGTGCTGACACACACACACACACACTAGCTCCTATGTGTGCTGACACAAACACACTATAGCTCCTATGTGTGCTGAGAACACACTATAGCTCCTATGTGTGCTGACAAACAAATATAGCTCCTATGTGTGCTGACAACACACTATAGCTCCTATGTGTGCTGACACAAACACACTATAGCTCCTATGTGTGCTGACAACACACTATAGCTCCTATGTGTGCTGACAACACACTATAGTTCCTATGTGTGCTGACACAAACACACTATAGCTCCTTTGTGTGCTGACAACACACTATAGCTCCTATGTGTGCTGACAAAAAAATATAGCTCCTATGTGTGCTCACAACACACTATAGCTCCTATGTGTGCTGACACAAACACACTATAGCTCCTTTGTGTGCTGACAACACACTATAGCTCCTATGTGTGCTGACAACACACTATAGCTCCTATGTGTGCTGACACAAACACACTATAGCTCCTATGTGTGCTGACAACACACTATAGCTCCTATGTGTTCTGATAGCACACTATAGCTCCTATGTGTGCTGACAAAAAAATATAGCTCCTATGTGTGCTGACAACACACTATAGCTCCTATTTGTGCTGACACAAACACACTATAGCTCTTATGTGTGCTGACAACACACTATAGCTCCTATGTGTGCTGACAACACACTATAGCTCCTTTGTGTGCTGACACAAACACACTATAGCTCCTATGTGTGCTGACAACACACTATAGCTCCTATGTGTGCTGACAACACACTGTAGCTCCTATGTGTGCTGACAAAAAAATATAGCTCCTATGTGTGCTGACAACACACTATAGCTCCTATGTGTGCTGACAACACACTATAGCTCCTATGTGTGCTGACAAAAAAAATATAGCTCCTATGTGTGCTTACACAAACACACTATAGCTCCTATGTGTGCTGACAACACACTATAGCTCCTATGTGTGCTGACAACACACTATAGCTCCTATGTGTGCTGACAAAAAAATATAGCTCCTATGTGTGCTTACACAAACACACTATAGCTCCTTTGTGTGCTGACAACACACTATAGCTCCTATGTGTGCTGACAACACACTATAGCTCCTATGTGTGCTGACAAAAAAATATGTCCTATGTGTGCTTACACAAACACACTATAGCTCCTTTGTGTGCTGACAACACACTATAGCTCTTTTGTGTGCTGACACAAACACACTATAGCTCCTATGTAAGCTGACAACACACTATAGCTCCTATGTGTGCTGACAAAAAAATATAGCTCCTATGTGTGCTCACAACACAATATAGCTCCTATGTGTGCTGACACAAACACACTATAGCTCCTTTGTGTGCTGACAACACACTATAGCTCCTATGTGTGCTGACAAAAAAAATATAGCTTCTATGTGTGCTGACAACACACTATAGCTCCTATGTGTGCTGACACAAACACACTATAGCTCCTATGTGTGCTGACAACACACTATAGCTCCTATGTGTGCTGAAAAAAAAATATAGCTCCTATGTGTGCTTACACAAACACACTATAGCTCCTTTGTGTGCTGACAACACACTATAGCTCCTATGTGTGCTGACACAAACACACTATAGCTCCTATGTGTGCTGACAAAAAAATATAGCTCCTATGTGTGCTCACAACACAATATAGCTCCTATGTGTGCTGACACAAACACACTATAGCTCCTTTGTGTGCTGACAACACACTATAGCTCCTATGTGTGCTGACAACACACTATAGCTCCTATGTGTGCTGACAAAAAATATAGCTCCTATGTGTGCTCACAACACACTATAGCTCCTATGTGTGCTGACACAAACACACTATAGCTCCTATGTGTGCTGACAAAAAAATATAGCTCCTATGTGTGCTGACACAAACACAATATGGCTCCTATAAATCCCTGCCTGCCTGGGATGGGACAAAAGGTTGGGACAGAAGGTTGGGACTAACAGCACGCACACACCAGACTAATCCCCAGCAGCAGATAATGTCACACTCAGCAGTGCAATCAGCAGCAATGATCAGTATTGAATGAATCAGCAATGGTTTAGCAAAGAAGAAATCAATCAGCAGACTGCCTATTCACTCTTCTAAAAGCCGGAACACATGTGCCCTGGGCCGATGGCGTGGCGGCCTTTTATAGAGTGGGGCGTGTACTAAAGCCTCTGAGCTTTAATTGGCTACAGGCGTCCTGCCTGTAGACAATTATTGCTCACCTCGATGCCGGCGCTGTGATTGGCCAAGCATGTGGGGTCACAGTGCATGCTTGGCCAATCATCAGCCAGCAATGCACTGCGCCGGCCGCATTGCATTTACGGGCCGCTCGCATCACACGAATGTGATGCGAACGGCCCAAATAGTTCTGGGCTCGCCGAGCGGGCGAACGCCCGATGCTCGATTCGAATGTGGGTTCGAATCGAGCACCGGGCCAATCCCTACTTGCCGATGAGAAGGGTAGTTTGCCGGCAAGTACTGTGGGGGTTACATCCCCCAAGCACTATGTGCGCTTGGTGAGGGGCTGCTCTATTATTACTCTAACCAATGGGGCAGATCTGTTATAGCGTGTAAGCAAGGGCGGGTCTATTATTATTATATGGTGTAAGGGGCGGTCTATTATTATTATATCGTGTAAGGGGGGGATGGCTACAGAAAAGGGCGAATGTTAAATTAATGGGCAGAGCTCGATATATAACAATAATAATAAATGCGCCCCATGGTTACAGTAATACTAGACCCGGCCCTTAGTTACACGATAGACGCCCCTTGCAGAGTAGCACGAGCATCGGGAGCGTGCGGCATCGCCTCGTACAATTACATGTTAACTGCGCCTGCGCGGTGTAGAGTTCTCTCAGAGCTGTTTAGGTTCGCAATTTTCGGAAGCTCCGTAAGTCCTTCGTACTGCGCAAGTGCTGCACCTGCGCAGAACAGGGGGTCCTTATCCGGCGGGGGAACTTTTTTTGGCAGGACACCGGAATTACACTACTGCCATCTAGTGGCGGTAGATGTAATTGGGGTAACTAAGCCAAAGTAATGGGAACTGAGTTACCATGAGGGGAAAAGTAATCAGTTAGATTACTCGTTACCCTCTAAAGTAACTGCATTAGGTAACTTTGTTTATTTTAACTCAGTTACTTACATCACTGACTGTGCCCGCTCCCCCCTCTCAGGAGGGGATTTTGGGAAAATAGTGGCATGCAGAGCAAAATACTGTACCTTTTTAACGGTGTAGCTAAGAGGAAAATGGCGCTGCATCAGTGTCTTTGTTAATATACCTTAAATCAATTTGGATATATCAATAAAATACAATTTAAGCCTTCACTAACTCATACTTTAAAATATGTTTAATATAAAATCAATATATTGAAAAGATAAATATATCTAAAAGATGTCTTCTGAACTGGATTAGAACCCACAACTTCAACAAAATAATCCTGCCACTCTAACCACTGTGCTGTCACCTAAAACCACTTATCAGCTGCTTTTTATGTTTAATATAAGATTAATTCTCTGTGAAAAAACTGTAGTGGTCCAGACAAGTAATTGCTATGATTGATCCAATATGACCAGTCTCCTGAAATTGTGAACCTCCCCCGGGGGAAACTGAAAATGACACCCTAAGGCCCCTTTCACACTGGGGCGGTTTTCAGCGGTACAGCGCTAAAAATAGCGCCATGTACACCGCCTGAAAAAACCGGCCCCATTTACTCCAGTGTGAAAGCCGGCAGGCTTTTCACACTGGAGCGGTGCGCTAGCAGGACGGCGAAAAAAGTCCTGCTAGCAGCATCTTTGGAGCGGGATAGGAGCCGTGTATTCACCACTCCTATACCGCTCCTTCCCATTGATTTGAATGGGACACCGCGGTAATACCGCTGCAATACCGCCGCGACGGCGACGCTCTGCGGGGGATTTTAAACCCTTTTTCGGGCCGCTCGCGGGGGGTAAAACCGCACCGCGATCAGCCGAATCCCGTGGGCAAAACGACGGTAAAGCAGCGCTAAATGTAGCGCTGCTTTACTGTCACCGCGGCCCCCTGCCCCAGTGTGAAAGGGGCCTAATGCTCCCATCTGATCACCCTAATATATACACAGTTTTTTCTTTTAAATCTCTACTCTGTAATTTATAGTAGCCAGCAAATACTACAACATTGTGTGCTGAATATATCAGTGTGTCTTCGTTAATATACCTTGAAATCAATTTGGATATATTGATAAAATACAATTTAAGCCCTCACTATCTCATATTTAAAAAAAAAAATATATATATAAAAATGCACTGTCACCTGGATTAGAACCCACATCTACACCTATGTAAGCCTGCTACTCTAACCACTATACTAACTCACATTAGTTGTTTTAGTTTGCTTTTATGTTTAATATGAGGTCAATTATTTGTGAAACAACTTTATTAGTCCAGACAAGTAATTTCTATGATCAATTCGTTATGACCATAAAACACATTGTCCTGCTGCCTTCTAGCCATTCACAATTCCCTCATGTAGGGGCAATAGTGCAATGTTTACTACAAGTTGGGTGCAGAGCTTTGCTGGCCATTGTGTTCTGTTATCTATGGAAGCTGTGTAGACCCCTCCCCCCCCCACTCACACACAATACACACGTTTTCAGCACGGCTCTTTATGATGGAGCAGATGACAGAAAAGGACCAAGGAACTATTTATACAGTAGAGGAACCAGAGAACCCAGCACTGCCTGCTTCCCTATACTGTGTGCTGTAACTAAGATAGATTTACATATCCATATGCAGAGCAGAAGACATGTGCTCTGCAGAATGATGGTCTGTGGGTGTTACTACACTATTGCTCATTGACCCTAAAATCTTCCTAATAGAGAGACTACTATATTTATAAACTCAGAATTCTGACATTTAAATCTCAGAATTCTGACTTTAAATCTCAGAATTCTGACTTTAAATCTAAGAATTCTGACTTTGAATCTCAGAATTCTGACTTTAAATGTAAGAATTCTGACTTTGAATCTCAGAATTCTGACTTTGAATCTCAGAATTCTGACTTTAAATCTCAGAAATCTGACTTTGAAACTCAGAATTCTGACTTTAAATCTCAGAATTCTGACTTTAAATCTCAGAATTCGGACTTTGAATCTCAGAATTGTGACTTTGAATCTCAGAATTGTGACTTTGAATCTCAGAATTCTGACTTTGAATCTCAGAATTCTGACTTTGAAACTCAGAATTCTGACTTTTGAAACTCAGAATTCTGACTTGAATCTCAGAATTCTGACTTTGAAACTCAGAATTCTGACTTTGAAACTCAGAATTCTGACTTTGAATCTCAGAATTCTGACTTTAAATCTCAGAATTCTGACTTTGAAACTCAGAATTCTGACTTTAAATCTCAGAATTCTGACTTTAAATCTCAGAATTCTGACTTTGAATCTCAGAATTCTGACTTTAAATCTCAGAATTCTGTAAAAAATTTTCATAAACATAATTCTGTATTTTTTTTTATGATGGCCCCAGGGCTCTTCCATACACTGACAGGTGTGGGGAGCTCATATCTGCAAAAATATATGGAAAAAAAATCTGAATTCTCTCACCAAAAAAAAATAGTACACTGTCCCTTTAAGACCCTCTTACTTCAGAAGCAGTAGCAGGTGAGCTCAGGCAGCCCATCCAGAGGCAGACAGGAGACACAGAATCTGAGACAAAACCAGTCAGACTGTCTAACCCCCGGGAGCACAGCACAGGAGGAGCAAACAGCAACAAGTCTACCTCACAAGAGAAAAGTGTCAGCAGAGGAACTGGATTCTCTCCTAAGGCTGTTTAAGCTGCTTCTTGGTGACTGGCGGTCACTACCAGGGCTACCTGTTAGAAATCACGGGGCCCCATACAGCCTATGTCACAGGGCCCCCCTTCCCCCAGGCCGAAAGCGACTGAGGACATAGAATTATTAGTCCCTTTCTATGTATCCTCAGCTGTACAGATGAATGAATAGGAAGCTCTCTGAGGCTTCCTGCTCATTCACAAACTGAAGCATAGAAAACAGTTTCCTATGCTTCATCGAGGAATGGACACAGGAATGATTGGTACTCAGCGCTCACTGTGTTCATTCAGAAATGGTATGGGCCAATAAATTACATATTTACCGGCCTCTTCCCCCACTCTCCATCCTTAAACATCCCCCTGTGTGCCTGCAGCAGCTGCCAGTAGGAGAGAAGGGAAGCCGGCCGTGCTGAGAGAAAAGGGGCACACAGGGGGGCCTGGATAGCAGATGGAAGGGGCGCATGTGTTAGAACCCCTCCCCCTGCAATGCTGCCAGAGGGAGAAAGAATGCTGTAGGGGGAGGCAGAAGAGGAACGGTGTCTGAAATAAGACAGTACAGCCAGCTCTCCTGCTCAGCAGGTGCCCGCGCCCCTAGGGATGCACCAAATTGGGTTTTTTGGTGCCGATACCGAAAATGAAAAAATACACTAGACCGAAAACCGATACCGAAACAGCACCAATACTGAAAGTGACTGTTTTTAAAAATATTTTTATACAGGAGATGGTTAGAGACTGGGGACATGGTACAGGAGATGGTCAGAGACTGGGGACATGGTACAGGAGATGGTCAGAGGCTGGGGACATGGTACAGAGATGGTCAGAGACTGGGGACATGGTACAGGAGATGGTCAGAGACTGGGACATGGTACAGGAGATGGTCAGAGACTGGGGACATGGTACAGGAGATGGTCAGAGACTGGAGACATGGTACAGGAGATGGTCAGAGACTGGGGACATGGTACAGGAGATGGTCAGAGACTGGGGACATGTACAGGAGATGGTCAGAGACTGGGACATGGTACAGGAGATGGTCAGAGACTGGGGACATGGTACAGGAGATGGTCAGAGACTGGGACAATGGTACAGGAGATGGTCAGTGTTACGTACCTGGACGTAGAGCCTGACTTGTAGGAGAAGACCTCTCATACATCGCTGGTTCACGGTCCACTGGAGTGGGGACAGTGGTCACGTGAGCACAGTGGGGTAGGAGTGCCTGGATTGTTTGTAGAGGAAGGTGTTGGGATCAACAAGGAGGTCCTCCAGAAGTATCCGTACACGGGTGGCAGGGTGTAGGTCTGCAGCTGTGGATGGTGAAGCTGGATACAACAGAACCAGGCAGCAGGCGGATCAGACAAACAGAAATTGGCAAGGCAAGGTCAAACAGTCCGGTTTGGCAACAGCAGATCAATCCGATGAGAGGAGCAGGCAATGGCAGAGTCGGTAGGCAGGCAGGAGTCGGTAACAATAAGCAGATGTAGGCAGGGTCAGGCAGGCCGGGTCGGATAGGAGAAGGCAGGGTAGTCCAAAACAGAGCCGGGTCGATAACGGGAAATCACTGGTTCAGATCAGGTTTCAGGTAGTTGGCAAGCAGGATAGCTGAGACAACACAGCACTGGCTGAGTGTCACCGCTGGGCTTTTAAAGCCCGTTTTGGCGCCAATTGCGCCCTTGCGCATGCGCACGTGCGCGTGCGCCGCCGCGTATGCTAACGTGCACGCGCCCGCCACGCACCTGCGTGTGCACGGAGAGCTCGAAAAAAGTCTGCTAAGTCCTTGACATTGCCCCCCCACAAGGGGCAGCCTACGGATACCCAGGCGACTTGCTTTTTCAGGGTGGGAAGTCAGGTAGGTACGAACTAAACGTTTAGCATGTATGTTACTGTCCGGTTCCCAGGAATTACTTTCTGGGCCATACCCCTTCCATTTTACCAAAAATTGTACTTGCCCGTGTCTTTTTCTACAATTGAGGATCGCCTCCACCTCATATTCCTGGTTACCATCCACTAGAACAGGTTCAGGCGGGCTGGTTCCTCTGTCAGGGAAAGGATTAGGCACAGCAGGTTTCAACAAAGACACGTGGAAAACTGGGTGAACTTTAAGAGAGTCAGGCAAAGACAGTTCATAAGCAACTTCGTTAATTTTCCTCTTGACAGGAAAAGGTCCCATAAATTTAGGTGCAAGCTTCTTAAAGGGACAAATCAGCTTAATGTTGTCCGTAGACAGCCATACTTGATCTCCAGGTTGCAGAACCAGCTCCCCCCTCCTTCTTTGGTCGAAATTTCTCTTACTGTCCGTCTGGGCCTTGGACACAGCGTCTTGTAGCACCCGGTTGTTGCGGTTGAGGAATTCTACCGTCTCCTGGACTGCCGGAACTGGAGATTCTGAAACAAAATCTGGTAAAAAGGTTAGGTGGAAACCATAGTTGGCAAAAAAGGGGGATTGGTTAGTGGCTGAGTGACTGGTATTATTATAGGCGAATTCCGCTAGAGGCAGTAGGGAAACCCAATTGTCCTGTGTAAAAGAAGTAAAGCATCTGATGTACTGCTCGAGGGTTTGGTTGGTCCTCTCTGTCTGCCCGTTGGTTTGAGGGTGATAGGCCGAGGAGAGGGCCAGCTCGATCTTCAAGATCTCACAAAGTGCCTTCCAGAAGCGTGAGGTAAATTGCACCCCTCTGTCGGAGACTATATTTGCAGGTACTCTGTGTAGTCTGACGATCTCCTTGATGAACACATGGCCGTCTCCGCAGCAGATGGGGTTCCCTTCAAAGGCACGAAATGGGCCATTTTAGATAGGCGGTCCACAACCACGAAAATGGCTGTGCACCCTTCAGAGCGAGGTAATTCGACTATAAAGTCCATAGAAATCATCTTCCAGGGTCTGTCCGGTATAGGTAAAGGTTTCAGCAAGCCCCAGGCTCGGTTCCTTGAAGTCTTGTTCCGTATACAGACAGGACAGGAACTGACGTATCTTCCACAAAACTCTTTTAAGTTGGGCCACCAAAATGTACGTTGTATAAGTTCAAGGGTCTTCCGGACCCCGAAATGCCCTGCTAAGGGATGGTCATGAAGCAGTGTTAGTACCTTAACTCGGATACTTTCCGGCACAAAGATTTGACCTCCCTTCCATAGCAAGCCATCTCGTGATGTCAAGGTGGTTCCTGGGGGCCTTGGAGAGTTGGTGGAAGCTTCCTTGATCAGAGATAAGAGGTCTGTTTGTAAAAGCAAGAAGTTACTTGTGGGCAAAATAGTGTCAGGAGCAGGTGAGTCTTTTGGATTGTCATGCATGCGTGACAATGTGTCTGGTTTGACGTTCTTTGATCCAGGCCGATAGGTGATGTGGAAACAGAAGCGGGTGAAAAACAAGGCCCAACGAGCCTGCCGGGGTCTCAAGCGCTTGGCAGATCTCAGGTATTCTAAGTTTTTATGGTCGGTATATATTAATACAGGATGGACCGCGCCCTCTAACAGATACCTCCACTCTTCCAAAGCGGTCTTGATGGCAAGAAGTTCCCGATCCCCAACGTCATAATTTCTCTCAGCTGGAGATAATTTTCGAGAGAAAAATCCTACAGGGTGTATCAAGTCCTCCTTACCCTGTCTTTGAGAAATGACCGCTCCCACCGCTACTTCGGATGCGTCAACTTCTAGTAAAAAGGGCAAGGATGGATTAGGATGGTTGAGAATTGGAGCTGATGTAAAAAGTCTCTTAAGTCTCTCAAATGCATCCTGAGCCTCCGAACTCCAATGAAATCTGACGTTTTGTTGGGTCAATCGTGTAATAGGTGCGATGATGGCAGAGAATCCCTTGATAAATTTCCTGTAGAAGTTTGCGAAGCCAATGAAACGTTGTATGCCTTTCTTATCTACCGGTGCGGGCCAGTCTAAAACGGCAGACACTTTTTGAGGATCCATTTTAATACCGGTTGAGGAGATTATCAAGCCCAGAAATTGAATCTCTCGTTTCTCACCAAGGCCGTGCCCATCAGATGTAGCAGCCCACCAGTGCCCATCCCATTCAGCCTCACCAATGCCCATGCCCATCAGATGCAGCAGCCCACCAGTGCCCATGTTATGCAGCCTGCCAGTGCCCATGTTTTGCAGCCTGCCGGTGCCCATGTTATGCAGCCCGCCAGTGCCCATGAGGTACAGCCTACCAGTGCCTGGTAATGTGATGTCACGCTGTATGTCAGAGCTGGATCTGAAATGCTGTGCAGCCAGTTTCATCCCAGCACGCCCCTCAGTCTGACATGTTGGGTATCTATTTACTCGGAGTAACATCATCTTTTCTATTTTACCCAAAAAATGGGTATTATATTGTGTTTGTGTGCACTTAAATTCCTTCAGGCTGGGTTCAAACTGCAGTACGGAGCTGCGAACAGCAGGGGTCCGGTGCGTCCCCGTTCACCATTTCAGGTCCGATCTCAGTCCGAATTTTTGGCTCAATTTGGACCTGAAATGGACCAGAAGACACACAGGACTCCTGTGCAATTCACACCGGAGCCGCTCCAGAGATGTGTGAACCGTCTCCATAGAGAGCCGATCACAAACTCCTGACATGAGAATCGGATGCGGAGAAAACCCCCCACATCCAATTCACAATAGTGTGAACCCGGCCTGAAGTGTATTTTTTTCAAAACAATACGCATTTAAAAAACTGCTGCGCAAATATCGTGTGACATAAAAAAATGCAAAACCCGCCATTTTATTCTTTAGGGCCTCTGCAAAAAAATAAATAATGTTTTGAGTAATTTTTTTTGTAAATAAATGATGATTTTTTACATGTAGGAGAGGAATGTCAGGATTGGTCGGGGTGGGAAGTAGATAAATCCCAGCTGGTAACGGCTCTGCAGCTTTTACTTTTATAAATTGCTACATAATGAAAAAAGTGTTTCCACAATAATACAAAATGTACACGACACCTCAGAACCCCTAAGGGCTCCACATTGAAAACTGGAAGCTAAAACAAAAACTGATCTCTTGGGTGAGATTATTGGCTGCTATGGATAAGAGCCCCATTTTGTTTGCTTTCTTTGCTCCAGTTTTCATAAATCAGACCCCATTTTTGCACATTTATGGAACATATAAAAAAAAAGGTGCAACAAATATAATAAAATAAAAAAAAAAGGAAAAAATACAAAGTAATAACCAATTATGCTCTTTTTTTTTTTAATCATCCCAGAACATGAACCTTGATTGGTTTGAAGAGACCCACAATCAGCAGTTCTCGGGCACCTTTGCAAGTATTAGGATCACCTGTGTGCATAGCAGTCCCTGACCAATCAGCCTGAAGCCCCGCCCTCTCTCCAGGGTATAAATCTCAGGTCAGGGCTGAGGGTCAGTACTGCAAGTGATCATCAAGATGGGTTCTTCCAGGGTAGGAATGGGCTTAGCACTGCTGCTGTGGAGCTTCAGTTTGTCCTGGTTGCTGTGTGATGCCAATGGACACTTTGAAAGCTCCTCTCTCCTCCACTGTGCTCTGGACAAGATGGAATTGTCCTTTTCTATGCCTACTGAAGGGGTGACCTCTTCCCTGAGAGTGTTGGGTGAGTCCTTTTTTAAAATTGCTTTAATTTTTAACTTCTTGTGGTTTAAGGGTGGAAATTGCTAAAAGTAGGGATGCTGTTCCTACTAATTGTCTGGTGGCTCACAGAACATGGTGGATGGGAGTAGCACATGTAGAATAGGGATCAGTGTGATATTATCCAGGATATGCACTAGAATGTAGCCAGTGTCCTGAGATATTAAAGATCTAATGACTGGATGGGTATACCTCCTTATTACAAAGTGGAACTGAAGGTTATTCCTCCTACCCTTACCACCACCACACCCCCTAATCTGTCCCATTGGGGAGATTTCCCTTCACTTCCTGTACTATGGTGGGGGGGGGGGGGTGGCTGCTGCTGCTCCTCTCTGGAGTCTGGTGGGCTGCCCTACCCATGATGCATTTATATCTAGTGAGGAGCTGGGTCAGCACACAGAATGAATCGCTCTCAGAAGAGGGGGATGGGCTCACTTTGACTCTTGGTTGAATGGTGTATGTATTGGGAAGCTCTCACATCGGGTGTTTAGCCCCAGTGCTTGAGATTCCAGTAGGCACTGGTATACCATCCCAGCTGCAGCTTTCAGCCTCTTAGAATTATACAGGACGGTGTTCTGATGCCGTCTGCTGCACCAAAAGCCAAGATCTTGACATGAACAGATTGATCTGACCCAATGTACAACTAAAGGCAAAACTTTCTGTTTTTGTATAGAGGGGAGGGATTAGAACACCCGTCTGTAACATCCCCCCCCCCCCCCCCCCCGTTGGGGAGATTAACCCTCTTCACTGTTCTGCATTGAATGTATAAGGAAAATCTCGAGTTGTCCCAGGGGGGAATCTTCCAATGGGGACACTAGTTCTGGTGACCTGGGGTTCCCTTGACTTGTGGGGGGTTTCCTCACTTCCTGTGTTTGGTTATGGGACACGAAGGGAAATCTCCTCCTGAATGGCAAAAAAGCTGACAGGGGTTATAACCCTTCCTTACTCTATCCAAAATGGGGACAATTTTGCCTATAGTTCTAATTTTTACAGTAAATGTGCTATTATGGTTTCGTGAATTGGGGGGGGGGGGGTACATATACCTAAACTGTTCACAATCAGCATTACTATTTGAAGACATGTAAATATACCATTTTATTTAGTTCCTGGCTTAGATCAAAATGTTGTCATCCCAGGATAGGGGGGGCTTTCTCAGCTAAGGACATCTGCCTGGGTTAAGGGCAAATGGATTCCAGGAAGTAAATGCTACATGGATCCTCTGCCCCTAAAGTGTTACTATGCCAGGACTCTGCGTTCCCGATGTCTGTTCTCCCACAGTACATGGAAATTTTATTTTAGTAAAATATAAACTGCCTTTCTCAGCAGCCTTGTGCCTTCTATCAGTGTCTTGTTAAAGCTTGCAGAAGGAGCTTTCATTCTCGCAGGGCCCCTGACCCTGTATCTGGACAGTGCTCATCACATGCAATGCATACCAAACTGAGCATGTGCAGCTTGTCCTCTACCCTCTGTTCTAGAAGAAAATGGGTTGGGGACAGTGCCAGAAGGGGAGGAGAAGACGAGATCAAACTGCTTTTTTTTATTTTTTTCCACATTGCGGAGAATTACCCCCTTAAATTCCACAGCGAGTATAACCAGCGTGTTATTACTACAGGGGTAGGCAACCTGGTGCCCTCCAGTTGTTGAACTACATTTCCTATGAGGCATTGCAAGGCTGGCAGTTACAAATACTCCCAGAGGCATGATGGGACTTGTACTTCAGCAACAGCTGGAGGGCCCCAAGTTGCCTACCCCGGCTTTACTACATATACAGACTGTCTTACTGTTGTGGGTTTAGTAACACTTTAAGATGCCCTCAGCTGGAAATTCCAGGGTTTCAAAATCATTTTTAAGGCAACATTAAGTTTGGCTATATACCCCCCTCACTTCCTGTTTGGCTATATACCCCCCTCACTTCCTGTTTGGCTATATACCCCCCTCACTTCCTGTTTGGCTATATACCCCCCTCACTTCCTGTTTGGCTATATACCCCCCTCACTTCCTGTTTGGCTATATACCCCCCTCACTTCCTGTTTGGCTATATACTTGCCCCCCTACCCCTCACTTCCTGTTTGGCTATATACCCCCCTCACTTCCTGTTTGGCTATATACCCCCCTCACTTCCTGTTTGGCTATATACCCCCCTCACTTCCTGTTTGGCTATATACCCCCCCCCTCACTTCCTGTTTGGCTATATACCCCCCCCCTCTCACTTCCTGTTTGGCTATATACCCCCCCCCTCTCACTTCCTGTTTGGCTATATACCCCCCCCTCTCACTTCCTGTTTGGCTATATACCCCCCCTCTCACTTCCTGTTTGGCTATATACCCCCCCCTCTCACTTCCTGTTTGGCTATATACCCCCCCCCTCTCACTTCCTGTTTGGCTATATACCCCCCCCCTCTCACTTCCTGTTTGGCTATATACCCCCCCCTCTCACTTCCTGTTTGGCTATATACCCCCCCCCTCTCACTTCCTGTTTGGCTATATACCCCCCCCCTCTCACTTCCTGTTTGGCTATATACCCCCCCCCTCTCACTTCCTGTTTGGCTATATACCCCCCCCCTCTCACTTCCTGTTTGGCTATATACCCCCCCCTCTCACTTCCTGTTTGGCTATATACCCCCCCCTCTCACTTCCTGTTTGGCTATATACCCCCCCCTCTCACTTCCTGTTTGGCTATATACCCCCCCCCTCTCACTTCCTGTTTGGCTATATACCCCCCCCCTCTCACTTCCTGTTTGGCTATATACCCCCCCCTCTCACTTCCTGTTTGGCTATACCCCGCCCCCCTCTCACTTCCTGTTTGGCTATACCCCGCCCCCCTCTCACTTCCTGTTTGGCTTTGGGACAGGAAGTGAAAATAAATCCCTGGGGAATTAAGTGAATACTTTGGACCCCCAGGTCACCTGAAATAGTGTCCACTTTGTCTGGGAACAACCCACAATTTGGGTTTTTAATTTTCACTTTCAATGATCATGGTATGTAGGACAAATGGAGGGGGTGATTCCTAACAGGGCACAGATGGCAATAAAAATTGACAGGTGTTCTAATCCCCTCTCCACTCTGTAAAAAACCTGCGTTTTTAGTTGTACTTTAAATGATTGTCTAACAAGGACTTTCCATGGTTTGGCTGGTCTACCAAAATTGTGCTGATTTGCCTTGAGAAGTGAATGTGACCCTTGGTTTGGTATAATGGGCCTTAGTAAGAAATCATTTAACTTTTTGTGTTCAGATTTCCAGGATGAATTTCAGGATCCTGCCAATGATTCTTCTTGTGGGATCTGGGTAAGACATGGACCCAATAACACAATGGTGATTGCTGCTGCCTATGATGGATGCTACGTAAGGGAAGAGGTAAGCTTCACATCACTGACTTGGGTTTTTTGACTCATTTCAAAGTTCTAGGTTCCCAATAGAATCCTAAAACTATAAATCTGATCTGTTAGTAATGCTTCCATTGGGTGTATGTATAGCCAGAACTTTAGTAATGTAGAGCAAAGAATGACAAGGTTTATTGTTTATCCCTTTAATGGGTCGTCTGTCTGGCAACCATTGCCACAAATGGGAGATCATTTAGCTGTTGCCAGAACAAGCTGCGAGGAGAAATCAAATGGCAATGCCTGTTCTGGTGGCATATCTCGAAGATGCTTTCACTTGTAGCATCTTCAGGACAGAAGTGAGAACATCCAAATTGGGCAGTACTCTAACCCTTCATTACCCCCCCCCCCCCCCCCCCCCCCCCTAAACAAATTGTCTCCACGCATTCTTGACTTGTGCTGGCTATAAGTGGAAAGCTCCTGGTAACTTGTAAAATAAGTGCCTGAATCCTTGGTAGGTGGGGAGGTTTAGACCTCGATTAGTGGCTTTGGCAGAACGGACTGAGACAACTCAACTTGGGTTTGGAGATGCCTGCATTTCACCAAACCATCTGCAGGTAGAGTGGCCCTTGGGGGGCACTATTCCTCCCAGTAACCACAAAGCCTACAGCTTTATTTACTCCTACCAATGCTGGGGGATCTTCTACTCCCACTGACCACCCCTCCAAGTTTGAAAGGAAGTAAACTGGCCCTTGAGAAGTTGGGAGACCCCTGGTGTAATGCATGCTGAGGTGTGTTTTTTTTTTTTATTTTTTTTTTTTTTTTTTCTCTCTAGGATGGGGATAATATGATGGTTCTGCTTCTGGAAGAAAATCATGATGGTGCAGTTGACCAGTACAAGACAGAGAAGAGATGTCCAATACAGGATGGTAACATGTCTAATCTTCTAAATGGGAATTGGCATTGTCCCCTGGAACAAGAGCACAATATAGTTTTTTATTATGGGGGGGGGGGGGGGGGGGGGGGGGGGGGGAGCTACTGGGACAGGGTATCTCTCCTAGTTTCAAGCCCTAACTGAGAGAAAAATCTAGATGTACTGCATGTTGCTATATGCTCTCCTTTCTTGTATAGATGCCCCCAGCCCTGATGTCTGCTATGCTGTTGCTGAAGAGGACAAACTGGCCTGCGCTGAATCTCCTGTAACCAGTGACTCCTGTGCTGCAATGGGATGCTGCTACTCCCCGAGCGCTGAGACAATGCCCTGTTTCTTCGGCAACAAGTGTAAGTAGGATGTTGCTGGATGCGCTAAAGTTGGGTAGCTGTATCAGCCTGAACATACTATGGCCAGTCTGAAGGTAAAACATAATAACCTGCTTATTGGCAGGTAAGGTTGCTAGTACCTTGGCCATAGCTAAAGACATTTTAAGATTGCATTTCATAATTTGAGTGAATTGAAGCCCAGTCTAGAATGTACTTGTTAAAACAAAATATTTGGCTAATTGTGTTTAGAGCAAACTAGTCTTGCCAGCTTGATATTTTATTTTGCACTTTGGTGACCTTTTGGGTCCAATGGACAACCCTATAGGTGTCCATAAGACCTGTGGTCTGCTCTGTATAATTTTGCACTCTTCACTGCAATGAACCCTGTACAGATGTGAGTTGGATTAGACTATTCATAAATTCTGCAGTGGGCACATTATTGGTGACTAGATAATTGCATGTCTGATCTACATGGTGAAAACCCAAATTGTGTTTTCTACAGTGACCACACAGTGCAGCTTTGGCAACATGGTGATTGCAGTGTCCAGTGAACTGACCGTGCCATCTCTGCATCTGGACTCCGTCAGGATGATTGGATTGGACTCCTGCACCGGGCTGAAAGTGGCTACCAGTAACTCCTTTGTAGTGTTCAGGTTCCCATTATCCTGTGCTACAGCATATCAGGTAGGTAATGCAATACAGTCTGACTATAGCAGTCTGACCCTTATGGTGCTAGCAAGGCTAACCTTTGCACATTCTTTATTCCAAATATGATATTGGAGACATTAGGACTGATGCTTGCAGTTCTTAAACTTTATAAACTCTTGGCTACAATTCTGGTCTTTGGGCTGTGATATCACTTGGTGAAGGTGAATATTTAGTATCTTTGCCCAAAACGGTGAGGATGATGGCACCTTTTGAACTTCAGTGTTAAAGATCATTGTAATGGAACTGTCCAGCTTGGGTGCTCCCATCAGTATACATCTCCCTCCAGTCTGGTATTATAGCTGAGCACCCATAATAGACACTAGCTTGGATGCAAACTGGCACACTATTGACAACTTATAGCACAGATCAGGTAGAACCTGATCACATTACCCTAACAACACAAACTGTAAACAGGAATAAAGCTAAGGAACAGCCAACAAACATAATCATTAGACTAATTAAACAACTAGCCATCTAGGTGACTCGGTGTCCACCAAGCCCACAACTCTGGATACAATGTATATTGCACAATATCATAAGCATCCCACAATGGTTCCATAACAAGGTAAGTGGTTACATCTCCTCCAAGAGATCAGATGTGTGACACTTATCAATGGAATGCACACAAATGAGACCTACTGAACACCTTAATAAGCAGACTATAGAAGGAGACCCCAGTATCCTGTTTCTTTGAGTTGATCATATTTGCATTTGCTCAGTCTAAAATTGCTGGTTTGGGCACAAATCTGTTTTGAGGAGACCTGGATCCAAAGGAAGCCCACTCGAAGGGTCCCCCAGGCACACCTCCCAAAGTAGAGTGGTGCCACTTTGAGTGCAGTACGTTCGTTGCACAGTCAAGTTTAATAAATTAGACTCACCTTTGAGTAGGTATAGGCAAGCATTTGTAGTTTCAGTTAATGAGGCTTCCTTGCATTTGACTGAGCAGCGGTGATCAGCAATCGCAAGCCTGATGCAGGAGCACTCATGCTCCGAATGCAAGCTCAACCATGTCTGCTAGCATTGACGTGCCTGCCTTGTTGATCCACATCCGCCTCAGAGCAGCCAGGGATTGCTGACTGCAAGGGAGCCTTATGGACAATCTACTACGAATGCTTGCCTATAACTACTCGAATGTGAGTTAAACTTGACTTTGGAAGCATACTGCACTCAGAGTGGCATCACACACTCTCTCCTTCCTGCCTACCAGAGTTACTTCTGCTCTACAGCTGGCTGCCAACACTGACCAGAAAATCTAACGCAGGTCTGGTTTCAGTAACAGATTAACTTTGCCGCAGGGCATACCCCTGACTACTGGAACTATTTTTTTTTGGAGCCCACTAGCTGCCTATTTAGCGCTCAATTTTCTTACCCTAACACCTCCCCAGAGTAGCATTCCCTTAAAGCGGTAGTAAACCCGCTGAAACTTTTTTTTGTACACCTGTAAGGGTAAAGGCATAATGAGCTAGTATGCACCGCATACTAGCCTATTATCAAATGCTTACCTTAGCCTGAGGCGTCGGTAACTCACCTGGTCCGCGCCAACAAGCTGACGTGTTCCCTCTGCATGTCTTCCGGGTATCTTTACTCCAGCGCTGTGAGTGACTGGAGCCGCAATGTCGGTACTCCCGCATGGGAGACTCCTTCCCGGCAAGGTTTGGATTCTGCCAGCCTTTCATCGGAGAATCCCCCGTGCGCCGCTGCAGTCAGCGGCTCATTGCACGGGGAATATCGCCTAAACCGTACAGATTTAGGAGGTATATGTTTTTTTTTTTTTTAAAGCCAGTGCCCATAGTCGGTAGGCATAAGGCCACCCTGCAGGCCCCTGTCATGGTTGGGTCATTTCAGTTCAGCATAAATTAAATCTGGCTATAGACCAGCTGTAATTCAGCCAATTTAGTTTGGCTGTTCCATTGAGTGATATAACTATTGGCTTCATGATCTGACTTAATTGGTACGTTGATACTCTACTGCACCATCAACCCTACTCCTATGCTTATCTAAAACCTGCTTAACAGGTACTTCTGTAGGTTTCTTGTGGTATACAAAAAGCCACCCTTTATATTTCAATATGATACAGAAAGTTGCCAAGACTTATGGAGGGTGGTATTTGCTTTTAAAAGATCATAGACTACCTATCCTGGTTTGTTGGAATTCAACTTTTCTTCACCCAGGTGCCCAATGGTCCAATGAACTATGTAGCTACTATTGAAGCTGGTAGACAAATGCAGACATGGCAAGGATCTTCTATTACTAGGGACAGTACAATGAGGTAAGATGAGCAATTCTTCTGTAGTATATAGCGGGGGAGGGTCGGCATTAGAACGTTATCTAATACTGTACTGTTTCTCTAGGGTGACTGTGCAGTGCAACTTCATTGAAACTGGTATTGTGCCACTGCTGAGTTTTACAGTCAACACTTTGCCACCACCTCCTCCTGTCAGTACATCTGGTCCTCTTGAGCTGGAGATGAGAATTGCACAAGGTGAGAATACGAGTCTTCAGCTTGCTTAGAAGCAAGCCAATATGCTTCCACTAGTCTAGTGCCCATTGGTGTAATGCAAGGGTTGCCAATTTTGTCCTGGTATCTGTAGGAGTAAACTATGCCTCATTGGTATTTGGGGAAAGTAATGGTGCCCCACTGTCAGTGGGAGGAATAATGCCCATCGGTGTCAGTGGCAAACTGTTGCTGACAGTAGGGGAATAATGCTCCAAGGGCCAGATGAAGGCAAAGGGGCCACAGTTTGGAGACCACTAGTGCAATGCATCATGAATCTAGTCCGAGCAAAATCTGTACTAATTACATGACTTCACATGTTTGTGGCCCTCCTGCAATATAGATGCTTTTGGTTTACCTTAAACTTGTAGCAAGGTCCAGGGTCCCCTTTGGTCTAATGACTCCCTCCAGTGTTGGAGAGCTGACATCCTGTGTACAGTTGGTTACAAGGCATAGTGATAGGTAAATTCATGGGTGCCAGATTCTACTTGAATGCAGAGTATTTGTATATTATTTTTTTTTTTTGTAACAGGACTGGGAGAGGGTTTAGGGCCAGGACCCCCTTAAGTAGTTGCAATGATAATTGGCAGACAGACTTCTATAGGTAGATGGCCATGCAGGGGAAGGCACCCAGCAGGACACTACATCTACTTATGTAGGATTGCTGTCTCCTATGGCAACAGTCTTGTAACGGTTTCTAACACAAGTAACAAACTTCTATACTTCCTTTACAATCGCTTCTTGTAGATCTTCACCCAACAGGGCTCCTAGTCTCTTCTCACTTGACTTGCTGATGCACTGCCACTGGATCTCCAAAGCTTTCAACCTTCTCACTGAGTAGCTTCCTCGTGCGTCACCCCCGCTTCCCTGCTGGTTCCCTAGCTTGGCACACAAGGCTGCTCTGCAAGCATCACCTCTGCTGGCTTGACACCTGCTGAAGTTTCACAATTCTTCACCGACCCCAGTTGGTGAATACTGCTTCAGTAGTTGCTTCAGCTAGTAATAAGGTGGTTGGTCCCTCCCCCCCCCCCCCCCCCCCCCCCCCCCCACCAACGACAGGTTCTCCAGTCGGCCAAACCGTTATGGTTAGCAGTGGGGCTCAAATTTCTAGTGTGTGTTGAAAAATACTGAGTGGCTGTTCTCAGATCCTAACATGGAGCTCTGTCAGAGGGAGGTTTTTGATGTTTCCTTTTAAGTGCTACTAAACATGTTGATGTGAGAAGGTGTGATGGCAGCCTAGTTCTTACTGCTAACCTGTTCTCTGCTTCATGAATTCCCTAGCAGCTCATGCTAGCTTCCCATGGCTCTTTGGCAACAACAGTGGCCCATAAACTAACAAATGCTGCAGTTTAGTTGGGGGTTATGGACATGTGGTGGTGATTGTGGCTGGACCATCTGCAGAAGTACCACTTTTCTTTATTTGGCACAGAACTCCTTTGCATTAAAACTCCACAAAGGACAAACCTGCCAGTTTGTGGCATCGCCTCCAAAAGGGGGTGAAAATGGCATGGCTCACCATAATCTCCAAGAAAGTGATTGACTACCAGTCTGGCATGCTAACTGGCCTCTTGTCAACATATGGTTGCATCTGGGGAATTTACTCCTATCGCATGTTATGCTTGTGTGGTCCACCATGACTTCACAAAAGTCATGACTTGCATATATAGGTTTCCAAACCAGCTGCTTTTAAGGACTGCTTGTAGTTCACTTCTGGTTTGTTGTCAGTCAAGCCCTGATGAAGGGGGCACTTGGACCCACAACGCTGCCTTTCATTTTTGTACCCCCCCCCCCCCCCCCCTGACTTGATAAAACAATATTGTATCTAGACCTCTTGGCAGTGGCATGAAGCTTCAACTTCAAGGCTCATCACATGACTTGCATAGTTTTCCATAAAATGTTTACAGTTTTAGGATCTAAAACTTCAGCTGTTCAATAAGGCCTTATGCCTTCCTCTTAGGGCTAGCTTTCCCAGGGTTAAGAGGTGTTCGTTCATTAGAAGAATTTCCTTTTTTGTCAAGCAAAAGGGACATCTATTCAAGGGTCACTGAACCCAACCACTTAAACGTGTGTGTGTGTGTGTGTGTGTGTGTATATATATAATATATATATATATATATATATATATACACTTGTTGACAATGTTACACTTTTTTTTTATGTAATGCAGATCTCAACTATGGCTCATACTACGCTGATGAACAGTACCCCGTGGTCAAAGTGCTGAGAGACCCAGTCTACCTGGAGGTTCGCATCATCGGCAGAACAGATCCAGACCTGGTCCTTGTCCTAAATGACTGCTGGGCCACCAGCTCTGCCAACCCTACACTCCTTCCTCAATGGCCCATCTTGTTTGACAGGTGAGTGAACTGTAGAATGGAAGTTATCCCGTCTACCTTGTGTGGATCTCAATTCTGAATTTGGTTTTTCAGTTGCCCTTTCAATGGAGACAACTACTTGAGCCAGCTGATTCCTGTTGGAGCTCCTTCACAGGCTGTACCTATACCAAGCTACTACCAGCGCTTTATAGTCAGCACATTCACATTTGTGGACTCCACCACCCAGCTTGCCCTTGATGGCCTGGTAAATGAATACACTGTATTGTATGTCTTTATCTAATACTTTGCTGGGATTTAACTGTGTAAAAACTTGTCTTCAGGTATACTTCCACTGCAGTGCTTCTGTCTGTGTTCCATCTGCCGGGGACAACTGTGTGGTTTCTTGTGGTACAAGGAGAAGTGAGTATTTTATAGTCAGGTGTCAGGACTATGATTGGTGGCAGAATCTTGGGGTTTTCAAAACTCACTTTAAATAAAAAAAAAAGGTAAACTTTTAAAGAACATCTACTATGGAATTTTAAACTTGATTGCATTTTTGTAGGGCGAATGGCTGAACTTCAGTCTCTGAAGAACACAGTGACTTCTCAAGGACCTGTTGCATTTGTTTCTGTGGATAATAAAGAAATCCTAAAACTGGAAGGTAATCAATCTGGGGAGAGGGGGGGGGGGGTTGGCTTCAGTTTAGATTCAAGATTTAAATAAATTTTATCTTTTTTCCCTCTCCTAGGTACTGATCCATCAGATTACTCCACATTGGACCTGGCTAGAGCACTAGTCACTGCTGGGGTTGTTGGGTCTGTGGCAGTTGCTGTTCTAGGATTGTGGATTTACCGCAGGAGTCAAACATGTAACCCTAAAACTGCAAATGTTTAAACTATTTTTCTAAATCTGTCTCCTAGCTTTATTCCCAACATGGTTCCAGAAAGGCTTGAAATTGAATCTGGTCAAATGGTTTCCCATCCAAAAAATACACAACAGGTTATCCTTCAAAATAGGCTAGGATAGGACTTTTACCTGCTACCTTGGCTATTATCCTGCCTCAGTTTGGTTATGTATTGGCCCAATCATGTGATGAGCCTGAATGCATAAAGCTGCTCTCAAGCAGCTTTAGTTGCTGTAAAAGGATTTGTCAAACAGTCAGTGAGACCACTAGGAATTTGTTATCCTTGTCAACTGGGGGGAGAGACTCAATCATGGTGTCCCTGTTGCTTATAAGAGGGTTGTGACAACAGAAGGTCTACAGACCTTATGTAGCTATTACTCAATGTACAAGTCTTGTGTTCCCATTTTAAAAACTAGGGCCATCTCCTCACTAGTTTGCCAGAGGAGGCGCACTACCTCTAGCAATGGCATTGGCTGGGGTTAGGCGTCAGCTCATCTCCTGTCTTTAGAAAATTTTGCTCTTGTCTATCCTGAGCTTCCTCAAAACTAGTCTCATCTTTCTAATGGCTATTTGATGGCTGAACCTTATTTCTCAGCAAGCAACCAATTTTTTTTTTTTTTTTTTTTTTTTTTTTTTTTTCCCCCCCCATTGGGATTATGGGGCGGGGGTTACTATAAAGTGATCAAGCTGTGTTTGCCTCTGCTAATAACAGGGGGATATTATATTGGGTAAAGGAACATAACCAACAGTTGCCAGTCTTGATCCAGATTGTAGTCATTCCTGACAGTAACAATTGATAAGGGGGCTGAATTGGGGGGGGGGGCACGCTTGGTACCACCAATGTAAGTAACTCTAATGCAAAGAAGGAAGCTGATGGCTCTTGCAGAAAGGGAGGCAACCTTTCATCCTGACATTTTAACCCCCTGATTCTGTGTGGACCCAATGGGGGAGACGTCACAATCACCTGTTTGTATAAATTTCAATCTGTACTGAACAAAGTCCACCTTCAGCCAAAAGCCAAATAACTCCATATCTTACCAATGACACTTTGGCATGACAGGCCTGTTGTGCCCCCACTTTCATCTTTATGTCCTTATATTGAACTGCATTGGGTATCAGTTTTTCTATAATATGCTGATATGTGTGACGTAGGCAATTGGAATTCATGGTAAAAACGCTGGTCATGCATTTTTTGACTCAGACCTTAAGTCCACTTTCAAATCCATAGGAGCCCTAAAGGTATTGAAAAGGCAAAGACACTTGCATGCCAGACGCTGGCAGGCCCCTTCCACTTCTGGAAGTGCATTGCTTAAACTTGCATCAGGCAGCCTTTTTGGATAAAGCTTGGAGACCTTTTACTGTAAATTTTAGTTTTCTCAGATCTCTCCCATTCTTCACCAATTAGCTTCTGACTCTCAGTCATTATGGGAAAAGGCCTTTCCTCTTTCACATTGTGGAAAGATCTGTGTGCTTTTTGCAATGGTTGGGTCTGTGGGATGGATATTTGCTGCATACTTTCCACTACAGCCCCTCTAGGTAATTTTGTGCATCCACTTCCTTATCCATTGTGATTTTGAGGCAAATTAAATTCCTGTCACTGAAGACTGCATGCAGGTCCAATATGCACCCGGGGCTGGGCAAGGCATTTTCTATTGTGCTGAATTAAACACATGTGAGCCATTGCCACGTAAGCTACTTGAGGGGCATGAAAGGAGCCTTGCATGGGCAAGAGGGTTGTAGATTGTCCCGGTCAGGGGATGACCAGTGGTGGGCCTTGTGTTTTCTGAAGTGTTTGTGTTTAGGACTTCTGCTCCTAAAATAATGCAAAACGCCATACTTTGCATTCATTGGCACTCTTTCAAAAACATGTCCCACATTGCCCCCCTCATACAGTTTTTGCTAGTCTTCTGTGGCACTGACGGGTGTGGTGAGCTCATATTCTCTCACCAAGAAAAACCTGATAATGTCCCTTTTTTAAAAAAAAAATAAAAGACCCCCCCCCCCTTCAGAAGAACTAGCAGGTGAGCCCAGGAGGTTCAGAATCTGAGACAAAACCAGACAGCCTTTCTAACCCCCCCCCCCCCCCCCCCGGGGGACAGGAGTAGCAAACGGCAACAAGTCTACCTCACAAGAGAAAAGTGTCGACTGCAAAGAGAAGGAGAGAATCCAGTCCCCCTGTTTGCTCTAATTCTGTTTAAGCTGCTGCTTGGTGACTGGCGGTCACTACCAGGGCTATTGGGGGGGCCACGTGATTTCTGTGACAGGGCCCCCTTCCCTGGCCGAAAGCTACTGATTACAGATTTATTTAGTCCCTTTCTCTGTAGCCTCAGCTACACAGATGAATAGGAAGCACTCTGAGGCTTCCTGCTCATTCACACACTGATGCATAGGAAAGTTTCCTACGCTTCGGTTAAGAATGGACATAAAAGTGATTGGTACTGATCGCTCACTGTGTTCATTCAGAAATGGAATGGGCCTGTAAATTACATATTTACCTGCCTCTTGCCCCCACTCGCCATCCTTAAACATCCCCTTTGTGCCTGCAGGAGAGAAGGGAAGCCGGCCGTGCTCAGAGAAAGGGAGCCTGGACAGCAGATGGAAGGGACGCATGTGCTAGAACCCCTCCCCCTGCGATGCAGCCAGAGGGAGAAAGAAGAGGAGAAGCTGCAGGGGGGAGTCAGAAGAGGAATGGTGTCTGCAATAAAATAGTACAGCCTGCTCAGCAGGCATCCCCCTTTTGAACTGATGGGGTCCAGGCCCCAGTACAAGAGGGCTGGCTGTACTGCCTTATCAGCAGCCCTGGTCACTACCCTGTGCTGCCCCATCTCCCGAGACTCCCTGCCCTCTGACATCATCCACTCTGACTGATAAGCTCGGAGAGCAGTGCGGCACGCTGCCCATACAAGACAGGAAAAACCTCGGGAGAGGCCAATGGTGACTTTACATAGTTAGTCAGGTTGGAAAAAAAGAGGCAAGTCCATCTAGTTCGACCATAAAAAAAAAAAAAAAAATCTTATACTCCCAGTTGATCCAGAGGAAGGCCAAAAAAACCCTGCAAAGCATGATACAATTTGTTACATGGGGGAAAAATTCCTTCCTGATCCAGGGAAGCAATCGGATTTTCCCCGGATCAACTTTACCTGTAAATGTCAGTACCCAGTTATATTCTGTACATTTAGGAAAGAATCCCGGCCTTTCTTAAAGCAATCTACTGAGTTAGCCAGAACCACCTCTGCAGGGAGTCTATGCCACATTTTCACAGCTCTTACTGTGAAGAGACCTTTCCGTATTTAGAGATAATCTCTTTTCCTCTAGACGTAAAGAGCGCCCCCTTGTCCTCAGTGTTGACTGTAAAGTGAATAATTCACCACCAAGTTCACTATATATATATATATATATATATATATAATAATATATATATATATACACATGTTGATCTTATCACCCCCTTAATCTTCTCTTCTTAAGAGGGAATAAATTCAGTTCCTCTAATCTTTCCTCATAGCTGAGCTCCTCCATGCCTCTTATCAGTTTGGTTGCACTTTCTCCAGTTCCCCGATATCCTATTAGAGAACTGGAGCCCAAAACTGAACTGCATATTCCAGATGAGGTCTTACTAATGATTTGTACAGATGATATCTCTCTCTCTGGAGTCCATCCCTCTCCTAATACAAGAAAGGACTTTGCTCGCTTTGGAGACCGCAGCTTTGCATTGCATGTTAATATTGAGCTTATGATCTACCAAAACCCCCAGATCCTTCTCCACTATGGATCCCCCCCAGATCCTTCTCTACTATGGATCCCCCCAGATCCTTCTCTACTATGGATCCCCCCAGATCCTTCTCTACTATGGATCCCCCCCCAGATCCTTCTCCACTACGGATCCCCCCCCAGATCCTTCTCCACTACGGATCCCCCCCCAGATCCTTCTCCACTACGGATCCCCCCACAGATCCTTCTCCACTACGGATCCCCCCCCAGATCCTTCTCCACTACGGATCCCCCCCCCCCCAGATCCTTCTCCACTACGGATCCCCCCCCCAGATCCTTCTCCACTAACGATCCCCCCCCCCCAGATCCTTCTCCACTACGGATCCCCCCCCAGATCCTTCTCCACTACGGATCCCCCCCCAGATCCTTCTCCACTACGGATCCCCCCCCAGATCCTTCTCCACTACGGTCCCCCCCCCAGATCCTTCTCCACTACGGATCCCCCCCCCCCCCCCCCCCCCACCCCATCCCCCCCCCCCCCCCTTCTCCACTACGGATCCCCCCCCGCCCCCCCCAGATCCTTCTCCCCCCCCCCCCCCCCCCCCCACTACGGATCCCCCCCCCAGATCCTTCTCCACTACGGATCCCCCCCCAGATCCCCCCCCCCAGATTCTCCACTACGGAGCCCCCCCAGATCCTTCTCCACTACGGATCCCCCCCAGATCCTTCTCCACTACGGATCCCCCCCAGATCCTTCTCCACTACGGATCCCCCCCAGATCCTTCTCCACTACGGATCCCCCCCCAGATCCTTCTCCACTACGGATCCCCCCCAGATCCTTCTCCACTACGGATCCCCCCAGATCCTTCTCCACTACGGATCCCCCCCAGATCCGTCTCCACTACAAATCCCCCCCCCCCCCCCTTGTACTCCCTCTAGTATGTATGATGCATATTCTTAGCCCCCAAGTGCAGAACTTTACATTTATCAGCATTAATCCTCATCTACCACATAGTCACCCAATTAGACAGAGCATTGAGGTCGGCTTGTAAAGACATCCTGTAAGGACGTTGTTCCACTGCATAGCTTGGTGTCATCTGCAAAGACGGGAATGGTACTTTAATCCCAGACTTTGTATAATTTATAACGATATTAAAAAGTAAGGGTCCCACCACTGAACCTTGGGGTACACCACTGATAACCTTAGACCATTCAGAGTAAGAATCATTAACCCCCTACTCTCTGAATTCTCTTTTAGCCAGTTTTATATCCATTTACAAATTTATATTTCCAGGCCCGTAGACTTTACCTTACACATGACTATTGTATAACGGAGGTGTCATGTTAACTCCTATTACCATCACCATCACCCACACTTACAACTGCTACGTACCCCAACCCCTCAAAACCCCAGAAAATGAGACCACACCAATCTGGAGAAAAACGTGGCCGTAGCAGCCAATTATCTTTATTATTAAATATTCAAATTAACATAAATTAGCATAACCGTGTAAACCTGTATTAAACCACCTCCTCCATTAAATTCCACCCGTTGGTCTTTGCAGGAAACCCCACCAATCTTAACACCATATCCACTCCGGCACTGCGGTACTTTAAAACTATAATAGGCCTCAAGCTGACATTCTAGCTCAGGGACAACAAATACTGCCCGCAGTGCACCCGATAACCAACTTCCAGCTAAACCCCTTTAGCTGGCATACCACCCTCGGGTACCATATCACCAATGGGTCCCGAACTCTTCCAAACCTGGGGTTAATCCTTCACCAGCAAAGACCAACATCATGCCACAGCACACCAGGGGAAAACCTTACCCTTGTGTGCCCTGCCAAACCCTCAAAGCTCGCTGAATCCTGTCCTGTAAACCCAGGGCCCACAAGTCCGTCCCCACATCGTTCAGGTGAACTCCATCCCTCTTCAAATACCGCCAAGTCTCCACTTCCAAATCCAGGTGTCGGATAGCCAACCCACTGTTCCTGACAACAAAGCCACTAATCTCCTTGTTAACCTTCTTCCTGGCCCGATTTATTTTCGCCACTGACCGTGCAAAACGCAAATTGGTACGTGCCACCATGTCAGACCACACGATAATCATGTGTGGGAAGGCAAGGCGGAGCTGGCAAAAATCGAACTTGATGTCTCTTAACAAGTCCAACATGGTCCTATGGCATAAATCGTTGCCCCCCCCCCCCCCACATGTAGAACTAACACGTCAGGAGGCCGGTCCAACCGTGCAAACCTATGCACCTGTGAGACCGTCCTGCCCCAAAGAATGCCCGGCGACCCAAACCACTTCTGGACGAGCATCACCCCTCCTAGCCCCCCCCCCCCCCCAACACACATAGGAGTGGCCCAGAATCCAGACCAATCCGTGTGTTCTTCCTGAAAGAAAAAAAAAAAAGACAACCCCCAAAAAAATCAATATCAACTGTAAACCATACCACAGCATAAACCACTTATCCTTTAACAGTTTACCTTCCCCCGTCAGCAGATGGGGGCGAACATATGATTTAAATCGCCTAGACTCCCATCTCCCAATCCTCTTTACCACAGCCTCATCCAGCCCCCATCTGACCGCCTCCGTAGCCACCCCTATGTGGAATGAGTGGGACAAAAACTTCTGATCCCCCAAAACCCAAAGCCTCCAAACATTTTTATAAAAATGCAATAAATTGATATCTAGATAAGGACCGCCCATCCCGGTGCACTAAGAGGGACCCTCCTACCTCCGGACGCAGAGTCAGGAAACCCCTCACCAAAGCTATTGGGCACAAGGGGGAACCAGGCAGTGAATATACTTGCACCATCTGTCCCTTGCCCCGTTGATCCGTTTTTGACCTGCGCACCAGTAAGGACAGCCTATCCCCGTCACACGCTACCTCTGAAACCCCTAACCCCCCTTGAACCTTCGTGGAGGAACTCACCAGTTCACCGATCCGAAAGGCCACAAAGAATGCCAGCGCGAATTTCTGCTCTGAATAACACTACCTCATACTCCGATGAGCATGTAACCTCTAATTGTGCCAATAACCTGCCCAATAAACCAAATGAAACCGGGCGCCGTGCATCCCGGCCCGGCTTGGAACGCCTATAACCCTTCACCGCCTGCCGCACCCAAAAATCCTTGGTCAGGTCCTGAAAACCATTTAACTTAGACCAGAACGCTAACCCCCACCAATTTTTTTGTCCAGACCGGACACAGACACCCCTGCCTCCAAATTCCTAGAAACGAAATACAAAACTAACAAACGGAGCTCCTGTTCTTCACGCCCCCCCCCCCTCTACCTGCTGTACCAATGCCATCCATTCCCCCCAAACCCTGCTATATGCTGGCCACGTAGAATCGCTCACCGACCGTCTGATCCAGCCAGCTACTCTTCCAAGGCTATCTTCCACAGCCACTCGGGACAAGGGACCCCCATTGTTGCACCCCTGGTGCCAATTCCTGGAATGTGTCCCACTGAAAGCGAGACAACGCATCAGCGATGACATTCTCTACCCCCGGTAGGTGAACAGCATAGATAAACACGTTCTACTGTAAACAGCATAAAACTAAGTGCCTGATTACCTGCGGGGATGCCGCCGATACCTTGTTGATCACCTGCACCACACCCAAGTTGTCCCCATGGAACGCACCTTCAAATTCCGAAAGGATTCCCCCAACAATTCTACGGCTAACACGACAGGAAATAATTCCAACAGCAACATGTTCTTCATGAGCCCTGCTGCCTTCCATGATTCTGGCCAAGGCCCCCGCACTCCACTTACCCTTGAAAAAGGCCCCAAAGCCAGCTGCTCCCGCGCATCCGTGTACAGCTCCAGGTCGAAGTTGCTAACAGGCCCCGACATCCACAACGCCCTGCCGTTAAACTGAGCCAAGAACGTGTGCCATGTCACCAGGTAATCCCTATGTGCCCTCACCAAGCGCACATAGTACTTGGGGGATGTAACCCCCGCAGTACTTGCCGACAACCGCTGGCAAAATACCCTTCTCATCGGCAAGATGCAAAACGCAAAGTTCAACTTACCCAACAACGATTGTAATGGCCTAAGTTGCACCTTACGCAGTCCCATGATCCCCCGGATTTCCTCTTTCAACGCCGATAATTTGTCCTCCGGCAACCTACATTCCATTTTCCGAGTCCAACACGATGCCCAGGAAACTCAGCACTGTCGTTGGGCCCTTCGTCTTCTCCGGGGGGCCAACGGAACTCTGATTTTCTCGGTGACATGCTCCACCGTAGCCAAAAGGACCACGCACACTTCTGAAGACGGCATGCCCACTACACTTGGTAGTGTATGACTGAGTTCAATCCCACGACATCCCGTACCACCCACTCAATGAATGAACTGAACTTCTCAAACAATGCGCAGGAGATCAAACACCCCATGGGCAAACACCGATCCACATAGAACTTCTCCCGCCAGTCACAGCCCAATAACCTAAAGCTATCCGGATGAACCGGGAGCAAACGGAAAGCTGATTCAATATCAGTTTTTGCCATCAGCACCCCTTTGCCATATTTCCTTACCCAAAATACAGCGGCATCGAACAATGTATACGATACCGCGCATATCTCCGGGTCAATGGCATCATTCACAGACCCCCCCTTTTGGATACGACAGGTGATGTATGAGCCTAAATTTATTTGGCTCCTTTTTGGGCACTACCCCCAATGGTGAAACCACCAAGTCCGGTATGGGCATTGCCAAAAAGGGCCCCCCCCCATGCGGCCCAACGCTACCTCTTTTTGCAATTTTTCTGACACCACCCCGGCGTGTTGCAAAGCAAGACTCCCCGTGATCTTGGCCCCTTACCCCGTGATCAGCTGTCAGCCAATGACAGCTTCTCATGTGATGTAAACAGAAGCCGTAATCTTCTTTTTTTTCCCTCATGCTGACAGCGTGAGGAGAAAACAGAAAAAGCCAATTACCGGCTTGTGTAAACGGGACATTGGTCCCACACACTGACAGTCTCTGCTGCTAAGCAGTGCCCAACAGTGCCACCTTTCAGTGCCCATCAATACTGCTAAGCAGTGCCCACCAGTGCCACCTACCAGTACCACCTACCAGTGCCCATCAATACTTCTAAGCAGTGCCCACAAGTGCCACCTATCAGTGCTGCCAATCAGTGCCTCATCATTAGTGCCACCTACCAGTGCCTATCAGAGCCCATCAGTGCCACCTATCAGTACCACCTACCAGTGCCCATCAATACTGCTAAGCAGTGCCCACCAGTGCCCACCAATACTGCTAAGCAGTGCCCACCAGTGCTGCCAATCAGTGCCCATCAGTGCTGCCAATCAGTGCCTCATCATTAGTGCCACCTATCAGTGCCACCTACCAGTGCCCATCAATACTGCTAAGCAGTGCCCACCAGTGCCCATCAATACTGCTAAGCAGTGCCCACCAGTGCTGCCAATCAGTGCCCATCAGTGCTGCCAATCAGTGCCTCATCATTAGTGCCACCTACCAGTGCCTATCAGAGCCCATCAGTGCCACCTATCAGTACCACCTACCAGTGCCCATCAATACTGCTAAGCAGTGCCCACCAGTGCTGACAATAAGTGTCCATCAGTGCTGCCAATCAGTGCCTCATCATTAGTGCCACCTACCAGTGCCTATAAGAGCCCATCCGTGCCACCTATCAGTGAAGCCTCATCGGTGCCTCCTGCCCCCAGTGTTCATCAGTGCCACCTATCAGTGCTGTTTTATCTGTGCCTATCAGTGCCCATCAGTGCAACCTCATCAGCACACATCAATGAAGGAGAGAATGAGAAAAATTACCTGTTTGCAAAATTTTATAACAATATAACATTTTCGGTCTTTTTTTGTTTGTTTAGTAAAAAATAAAAACCCCAGTGGTGATTATATACCACCAAAAGAAATCTCTATTTGTGTGAAAAAAATGTTAAACATGTCATATGGGTACAGTGCTGCATGACCGCGCAATTGTCATTCAAAGAGTGACAGCGGCCTGGGCAGGAAGGGGGGTATATGTGCCCAGTAAGCAAGTGGTTAAAGTGTGACATGTTGGGTATCTATTTACTCGGAGTAACATCATCTTTTATATTTTACTCCAAAAATTGGGTATTATATTGTGTTTGTGTTGCACTCAAACTTCTTCATTCAGGCTGGGTTCAAACTGCAGTACGGAGCTGCCCACAGCAGGGGTCCGGTGCGTCCCCGTTCACCATTTCAGGTCCGATCTCAGTCTGAATTTTTGTCTCAATTTGGACCTGAAACGGACCAGAAGACACACAGGACTCCTGTGCAATTCACACCGGAGCCGCTCCGGAGATGTGTGAACCGTCTCCATAGAGAGCCGATCACAATCTCCTGACATGAGAATCGGATGCACAGAAACCCCCCACATCCAATTCACAATAGTGTGAACCCGGCCTGAAGTGTATTTTTTTCAAAACAATCAGCTCTTAAAAAACTGCTGCGCAAATATTGTGTGACATAAAAAAAATGCAAAACCCGCCATTTTATTCTTTAGGGCCTCTGCAAAAAATATATAATCTTTGGGGGTTTTGAGTCATTTTTTTAGTAAATAAATGATGATTTTTACATGTAGGAGAGGAATGTCAGGATTGGTCGGGGTGGGAAGTAGATAAATCCCAGCTGGTAATGGCTCTGCAGCTTTTACTTTTATAAATTGCTACATAATGAAAAAAAAGTGTTTCCACAATAATACAAAATGTACACGACACCTCAGAACCCCTAAGGGCTCCACATTGAAAACTGGAAGCCAAACCAAAAACTGATCTCTTGGGGGAGATTATTGGCTGCTATGGATAAGAGCCCCATTTTGTTTGCTTTCTTTGCTCCAGTTTTCATAAATCAGACCCCATTTTTGCACATTTATGGAACATATAAAAAAAAAAGGTGCAACAAATATAAAGAGGAAAAAATACAAAGTAATAACCAATTATGCTCCTTTTTTTTTTAATCATCCCAGAACATGAACCCTGATTGGTTTGAAGAGACCCACAATCAGCAGTTCTTGGTCACCTTTGCAAGTATTAGGATCACCTGTGTGCATAGCAGTCCCTGACCAATCAGCCTGAAGCCCCGCCCTCTCTCCAGGGTATAAATCTCAGGTCAGGGCTGAGGGTCAGTACTGCAAGTGATCATCAAGATGGGTTCTTCCAGGGTAGGAATGGGCTTAGCACTGCTGTTGTGGAGCTTCAGTTTGTCCTGGTTGCTGTGTGATGCCAATGGGCACTTTGAAAGCTCCTCTCTCCTCCACTGTGCTCTGGACAAGATGGAATTGTCCTTTTCTATGCCGACTGAAGGGGCGACCTCTTCCCTGAGAGTGTTGGGTGAGTCCTTTTTTAAAATTGCTTTAATTTTTAACTTCTTGTGGTTTAAGGGTGGAAATTGCTAAAAGTAGGGATGTTGTTCCTACTAATTGTCTGGTGGCTCGCAGAACATGGTGGATGGGAGTAGCACATGTAGAATAGGGATCAGTGTGATATTATCCAGGATATGCACTAGAATGTAGCCGGTGTCCTGAGATATTAAAGGTCTAATGACTGGATGGGTATACCTCCTCATTACAAAGTGGAACTGAAGATTATTCCTCCTACCCTTACCACCACACCCCCCTAATCTGTCCCATTGGGGAGATTTTCCTTCACTTCCTGTACCATGGGGGGGGGTGGGGGCTGCTCCCTGGAGTCTGGTGGGCTTCCCTACCCATGATGCATTTATATCTAGTGAGGAGCTGGGTCAGCACGGAATGAAGCGCTCTCAGAAGAGGGGAATGGGCTCACTTTGACTCTTGGTTGAATAGTTTATGTATTGGGAAGCTCTCACATCGGGTGTTTAGCCCCCCCCAGTGTTTGAGATTCCAGTAGGCACCGGCATACCATCCAGCAGCTTTCAGCCTCTTAGAATTATACTGGATGGTGTTCTGATGCCGTCTGCTGCACCAAAAGCCAAGATCTTGACATGAACAGATCTGACAAAATGTACAACTAAAGGTTAAACTTTTTTTTTATTTAGTTATGGATAGAGGGGAGGGATTAGAACACCCGTCTGTTAAACCTCCCCACCCCCCTCCATTGGGAGATTAACCCTCTTCACTGTTATGCATTGAATGTATAAGGAAAATCTCGAGTTGTCCCAATCTTCTCCCAATGGGGACAATAGTTCTGGTGACCTGGGGGTTCCCTTAACTTGCAGGGGTTTCCTCACTTCCTGTTTTTGGTTATGGGACGTGAAGGGAAATCTCCTCCTGAATGGGACACAGGTGGCAAAAAAAGCTGACAGGGGTTATAACCCTTCCTTACTCTATCCAAAATGGGGACAATTTTGCCTACAGTTCTAATTTAACAGTAAATGCGCTATTATGGGATATGGTTTGGGGGGGGGGGGGTACATAAACTGTTCACAATCAGCATTACTATTTGAAGTAATGTAAATATACCATTTTCTTTAGTTCCTGGCTTGGATCAAAATGTTGTCATCCCAGGATAGGAGGGGCTTTCTCATTTAAGCACATCTGCCTGGGTTAAGGGCAAATGGATTCCAGGAAGTAAATGCTACATGGATCCTCTGCCCCTAAAGTGTTACTATGCCAGGACCCTGCGTTCCCTATGTCTGTTCTCCCACCGTACATGGAATTTTTTCTTTTTTTTTTTTTTTAAAAAAAGCCTTTCTCAGCAGTCTTGTGACTTCTATCAGTGTCTTGTTAAAGCGTACAGAAAAAGCTTTCATTTTTGCAGGGCCCCTGACCCTGGACAGTGCTCATCACATGCAATGCATACCAAACTGAGCATGTGTAGCTTGTCCTCTACCCTCTGTTCTACAAGGAAAAGGGTTGGGGAGGAGAAGACAAGATCAAACGGCTTTTTTTTCCCACATTGCAGAGGATTACCCCCTTAAATTCCGCAGCGAGTATAACCAGCGTGTTTTTACTACAGGGGTGGGCAACCTGATGCCCTCCAGTTGTTGAACTAAATTTCCAATGAGGCATTGCAAGGCTGGCAGTTACAAATACTCCCAGAGGCATGATCGGACTTGTAGTTCAGCAACAGCTGGAGGGCCCCAAGTTGCCCACCCCGGCTTTTCTGCATATACAGACGGATTTTACTGTTGTGGGTTTAGTAACACTTTAAGATGCCCTCAGCTGGAAATACCAGGGTTTCAAAATCATTTCTCAGGCAAATCTAATCATGGCTCCATTGATTTTTTTTCCCCGCTATTAAATATGACTTAAATGATCAGTTTGTGGTGCTCAGATATGAGATATGTTCTGGTCTAAAATAGAACTATAGGCAAAACTTGTATTCATTTTTGCATAGAGTAAGGGAGGATTATAACCCCTGTCAGATTTCTTTTTAATCATCCTTGTCCGCTTGTGGATATACCCTCCCCCCGCCCCCCTCACTTCCTGTTTGGCTTTGGGACAGGAAGTGAAAATAAATCCCTGGAAATTAAGGGAATCCCTTGGGGACCCCCAGGTCACCAGAACTAGTGTCCACTTTATGTCTGGGAACAACCCCCAATTTGGGTTTTTTAATTTTCACTTTCAATGATCATGGTATGTAGGACAAATGGAGGGGATGAATCCTAACAGGGCACAGATGGCAATAAAAACTGACAGGTGTTCTAATCCCTTCTCCACTCTGTAAAAAAATAAAAAAATAAAAATAAAAAAAAAAAACTGCCTTTTTAGTTGTACTTTAAATGTTTGTCTAACAAGGACTTTCCATGGTTTGGCTGGTCTACCAAAATTGTGCTAATCTGCCTTCAGAAGTCAATGTGACACTTGGTTTGGTATAATGGGCCTTCGTAAGAAATCATTAACCTTTTTGTGTTCAGATTTCCAGGATGAGTTTCAGGATCCTGCCAATGATTCTTCTTGTGGGCTCTGGGTAAGACATGGACCCAATAACACAATGGTGATTGCTGCTGCCTATGATGGATGCTACGTAAGGGAAGAGGTAAGCCTGACATCACTGACTTGGGCTTTTTGATGAGGTCATGGGACAACTCATTTCAGTTCTAGGCAACCAATAGAATCCTAAAACTATAAATCTGTTCTGTTAGTAATGCATTCATTGGGTGTATGTATAGCCAGAACTTTAGTATTGGAGAGCAAAGAATGCCAAGGTTTATTGTTTATCCCTTTAATGGGTCGTCTGTATGGGAACCATTGCCACAATTGGGAGATCATTTAGCTGTTGCCAGAACAAGCTGTGAAGAGAAATCAAATGGCAATGCCTGTTCTGGTGGCATATCTCGAAGATGATGCTTTCACTTGTAGGATCTTCAGGACAGAAGTGAGAACATCCAAATTGGGCAGTACTCTAACCCTTCGTTGCCCTTAAACAAATTGTCTCCACGCATTCTTGACCTGTGCTGGCTATAAGTGGAAAGCTCCTGGTAACTTGTAAAATAAGTGCCTGAATCCTTGGTAGGTGGGGGAGGTTTAAACATGGATTAGCGGCTTTGGCAGAACGGACTGAGACAACTCAACTTGGGTTTGGAGACGCCTGCATTTCACCAAACCATCTGCAGGCAGAGGGGCTCTTGGGACACTATTCCTCCCAGTAACCACAAAGCCTACAGCTTTATTTACTCCTACCAATGCCAGGGGATCTTATACTCCCACTGACCCCCCCCCCCCCAAGTTTGAAAGGAAGTAAACTGGCTCTTTGTTTGAGAAGTTGGGAGACCCCTGGTGTAATGCATGCTAAGGTTTTTCTTTTTTCTCTAGATTGGGGAATATATGATGGTTCTGCTTCTGGAAGAAAATCATAATGGTGCAGTTGACCAGTACAAGACGGAGAAGAGATGTCCAATACAGAATGGTAACATGTCTAATCTTCTAAATGGGAATTGGCATTGTCTCCTGGAACAAGAGCACAATATAGTTTTATGGGGGGGGGGGGGAGCTACTGGGATAGGGCTTGAAACTAGGAGAGATACCCTAACAGAGAAAAATCTAGATGTACTGTATTATTGCTTAAGCTCTCATTTCTTGTATAGAGGCCCTGGATGCCCCCAGCCCTGATGTCTGCTATGCTGTTGCTAATGAGGACAAACTGGCCTGCGCTGAATCTCCTGTAACCAGTGACTCCTGTGCTGCAATGGGATGCTGCTACTCCCCGAGCGCTGAGACAATGCCCTGTTTCTTTGGCAACAAGTGTAAGTAGGATGTTGCTGGAAGAGCTAAAGTTGGGTAGCCGTATCAGCCTGAACATACTATGGCCAGTCTGTAGGTAAAACATAATAACCTGCTTATTGGCAGGTAAAGTTGCTAGTACCTTGGCCATAGCTAAAAGCATTTTAAGATTGGGCTTCAATTCACTCAATTGTGAAATGCCGTCTAGAATGTACACACAAATTGGTAAAAAAAATATCAAACAAAAACACCAAAATAAAAAAAATATTTGGTCAATGGTGTTTAGAGCAAACTAGTTTCTTGCCAGCTTAACTTTTTTATTTTTATTTTGGACTAAGCCACACTTTGGTGACCTTTTGGGTACAATGGACAACCCTCTAGGTGTCCATAAGACCTGTGGTCTGCTCTGTATAATTTTGCACTCTTCACTGCAATGAAACCTGTACAGATGTGAGTTGGATTAGACTATTCATAAATGCTGCAGTGGGCACATTATTGGTGACTAGATAATTGCATGTCTGATCTACATGGTGAAAACCCAATTTTGTTTTCTACAGTGACCACACAGTGCAGCTTTGGCAACATGGTGATTGCAGTGTCCGGTGAACTGACCGTGCCATCTCTGCATCTGGACTCCGTCAGGATGAGTGGATTGGACTCCTGCACCGGGCTGAAAGTGGCTACCAGTACCTCCTTTGTAGTGTTCAGGTTCCCATTATCCTGCGCCACAGCATATCAGGTAGGTATTGCAATACAGTCTGACTATAGCAGTCTGACCCTTATGGTTCTAGCAAGGCTAATCTTTGCACATTCTTTATTATACATATGACCTTAGGACTGATTCTTGCAGTTCTTAAACTTTATAAACTCTTGGCTACAATTCTGGTCTTTAGGCTGTGATATCACTTGGTGAAGGTGAATATTTGTTCAGTGTCTTTGGCCAAAATGTTGAGGGTAATGGCACCTTGAACTTCAGTATGGCTGCTAAAGATCATTGTAATGGAACTGTCCAGCTTGGGTGCTTCCATCAGTATACATCTCCCTCCAGTCTGGAACCAGGTGTTATAGCTGAGCACCCATAATAGACACTAGCTTGGAGGCAAACTGGAACTCTAGTGACAACTTAAAGCACAGATCAGGTAGAACCTGATCACATTACCCTAACAACACAAACTGTAAACAGGAATAAAGCTAAGGAACAGCCAACAAACATAATCATTAGGCTAATTAAACAACTAGCCATCTAGGTGACTCAGTGTCCACCAAGCCCACAACTCTGGATACAATGTATATTGCACAATATCATAAGCATCCCACAATGGTTCCATAACAAGGTAAGTGGTCACATCTCCAAGAGATGATCAGATGATGGGTGACTCTATCAATGGAATGCACAGAAATGAGACCTGCTGATCACCTTAATAAGCAGACTATAGAAGAAGACCCCAGTATCCTGTTTCTTTGAGCTGATCATATTCACATCTGCTCAGTCTAAAATTGCTGGTTTGGGCCCAAATCTGTTTTGAGACCTGGATCCAAAGAAAGGCCACACAAAGGGTCCCCCCAGGCACACCTCCCAAAGAGTGGTGCCACTTTGAGTGCAGTATGTTGCAGTCAAGTTTAATAGTAAGTTAGACTCACCTTTTGAGTAGGTATAGGCAAGCATTTGTAGTTTCAGTTAATAAGGCTCCCTTGCATTTGACTGGGCAGCGGTGATCAGCAATCGCAAGTCTGACGAAGGGGCACACATGCTCCGAATGCAAGCTCAACCATGTCTGCTAGCATTGCCATGCCTGCCTTGTTGATCCACATCCACCCCGGAGCAGCCAGGGAAGGCATAATGACCTAGTATGCACCGCATACTAGCCTATTAAATACGTACCTTGGACTGAGGCGTCGGTAACTCACCTGGTCCACGCCGACAAGCTGACGTGTTGCCTCAGCGTGTCTTCCGGGTATCGCGACTCCAGCGCTGTGAGTGGCTGGAGCCGCGATGTCACTCCCGCATGGGAGACTCCTTCCCAGCAAGGTTCAGATTCTGCCGGCCTTTCCTGGCAAGGTTCGGAATCCCCCCGTGAGCCGCTGCAGTCAGCGGCTCATTGCATGGGGAATATCTCCTAAACCGTAAAGGTTTAGGAGATTATATAATATATATATATATATATATATAATATATATATATATATATTATATATATATATTTATATTAAAAAAAAAAAATTCCTACAGGTAAGCCTCATTGGCTTGCCTATAGGTAAATCATAGAATATTTTTTTTCCCCTATCGTCTTTCAGGACAGCCACCTGAGAGACCTTGGCTCCTCCCCTCTGTAGGAAACACCTGCGCCAGCTTGCTATAAATTCCTCCTCCCCTGCTGCTCCTCAGTTATTTGTGTTTCCTCCAGGAGGGGAGCCACCTTTTTGGAACCAGCCAAAAGAGTCAGGATTACCAGGGGGTATGTAAGGCTCAGGCAAGGATACATGTCCACAAACAAAGCAGCAGCGGCTCCTTTTGGACAAACAGACCAGGTAACTAACCTGGGGAGACTGCCACCCCTGCATCCCTGAGTGCAAGCGGAGGTCAGGGGGGTTTCCTTCTCAGCTCCGAGTGCGGAGCACAAGTACAGGTCCTGCCGTCCCATACCTCCAGCAGCGTGTGGCGCTCGCAGCGCGGAACACGCTGGGTATAGGGACCGGCGTTGTCAGTGACGGGTGACGTCACGTCCGGCAAGAGGGGCGTGTACTTCCGGGTTCGCGGCTTCCGGTTCCGGCCGCGAATCATGAAAAGGGGCATGGGCTAGGAGAGGAGCTGCATATGCTATAGAGACAGCTAAAGCTCCGGTGGTGACACAAGCATGTCGGACGCAGAAGGGAGGGACCAGACTGCTACGACAGAGACCATCTCCAGCCATGTAAAGGTAAGGGGAACCTGGGGAGGACCTCCCCTGGCCTATAACAACCACCCATCCCCCCTCCCCCTCAAAATGTCAACACTAGGGTTGCTAACATCTGCAATCCCAGCAGTTCAGTGGGGAGACTGAGGTGACAGTAGGCTATAGTCATACATATTTATATAATATCCCTCACGGATACATTTTTGGGACTCAGTGCCATTACAATGATCACTGATAGAGACACTGAGAACTATATTGGTCATTGCTAGAGACAGAGCTGTCTTTCAAAATCATAGGGTCCCAAGCCGTGTACCCAACAACCCCCCTTCCCCACTCACTGTTACTGTTGGTGCTAATTAAGGATGGGCCCGGTGCTCGATGCGAACCCACGTTCGCATCGAGCACCGGGCGTTCGCTCGCTCTGCGAGCCCAGAACTATTTTGGCCGCTCGCATCACGTTCGGGTGATGCGAGCGGCCCCGCAATGCATTGCGGCCGGCGCGGCCGACGCAGAGCATTGCTGGCTGATGATTGGCCAAGCATGCACTGTGACCCCGCATGCTTGTCCAATCACAGCCCCGGAAAATCGAAGAGCCATAATTGGCTACAGGCAGGACGCCTGTAGCCAATTACAGCTCAGGGGCTGTAGTACACGCCCCCCCCCTATAAAACGCCGCCACGCCGTCTGCGCCGGTCACATGCAGTTCCGGCGCAGATTGAGCAGGCAGATTCTGTGACACTCTGCTGCATTGAGATAGTTAGAGAGATTCACTTACAGAGATTGAGTTAGATAGATTCAGTTACAAAGATTGATTGACAAAGAGGGGCTTGTAGTGTGCTCGTGGCAGGCAGGCAGAGCTCCTATATTTTGTTACCAGAAGCACCAATAGGACTTGTAGTGTGTTCGTGGCAGGCAGGCAGAGCACCTATATTTTGTTACCAGAAGCACCTATAGGACTTGTAGTGTGTTAGTGGCAGGCAGGCAGAGCTCCTATATTTTGTTACCAGAAGCACCTATAGGACTTGTAGTGTGTTCGTGGCAGGCAGGCAGAGCTCCTATATTTTGTTACCAGAAGCACCTATAGGACTTGTAGTGTGTTAGTGGCAGCAGGCAGAGCTCCTATATTTTGTTTACCAGAAGCACCTATAGGACTTGTAGTGTGTTCGTGGCAGGCAGGCAGAGCTCCTATATTTTGTTACCAGAAGCACCTATAGGACTTGTAGTGTGTTAGTGGCAGGCAGGCAGAGCTCCTATATTTTGTTACCAGAAGCACCTATAGGACTTGTAGTGTGTTAGTGGCAGGCAGGCAGAGCTCCTATATTTTGTTACCAGAAGCACCTATAGGACTTGAAGTGTGTTAGTGCCATTACACACACAGAGCTTTATTTTGTTCCCAGAAGCACCTATAGGACTTGAAGTGTGTTAGTCCCATTACACACACAGATCTATATTTTCTTCCCAGAAGCAACCTATAGGACTTGAAGTGTGTTAGTCCCATTACACACAAAGAGCTATATTTTGTTCCCAGAAGCACCTATAGGACTTGAAGTGTGTTAGTCCCATTACACACAAAGAGCTATACTTTGTTCCCAGAAGCACCTATAGGACTTGAAAGTGTGTTAGTCCCATTACACACACAGAGCTATATTTTGTTCCCAGAAGCACCTATAGGACTTGAAGTGTGTTAGTCCCATTACACACAAAGAGCTATACTTTGTTCCCAGAAGCACCTATAGGACTTGAAGTGTGTTAGTCCCATTACACACACAGAGCTATATTTTGTTCCCAGAAGCACCTATAGGACTTGAAGTGTGTTAGTCCCATTACACACAAAGAGCTATATTTTGTTCCCAGAAGCACCTATAGGACTTGAAGTGTGTTAGTCCCATTACACACACAGAGCTATATTTTGTTCCCAGAAGCACCTATAGGACTTGAAGTGTGTTAGTCCCATTACACACAAAGAGCTATATTTTGTTCCCAGAAGCACCTATAGGACTTGAAGTGTGTTAGTCCCATTACTCACACAGAGCTATATTTTGTTCCCAGAAGCACCTATAGGACTTGAAGTGTGTTAGTCCCATTACACACAAAGAGCTATATTTTGTTCCCAGAAGCACCTATAGGACTTGAAGTGTGTTAGTCCCATTACACACACAGAGCATATATTTTGTTCCCAGAAGCACCTATAGGACTTGAAGTGTGTTAGTCCCATTACACACACAGAGCTATATTTTGTTCCCAGAAGCACCTATAGGACTTGAAGTGTGTTAGTCCCATTACACACACAGAGCTATATTTTGTTCCCAGAAGCACCTATAGGACTTGAAGTGTGTTAGTCCCATTCCACACACAGAGCTATACTTTGTTCCCAGTAGCACCTATAGGACTTGAAGTGTGTTAGTCCCATTACACACACAGAGCTCATATTTTGTTCCCAGAAGCACCTATAGGACTTGAAGTGTGTTAGTCCCATTACACACAAAGAGCTATATTTTTGTTCCCAGAAGCACCTATAGGACTTGAAGTGTGTTAGTCCCATTACACACACAGAGCTAATATTTTTTGTTCCCAGAAGCACCTATAGGACTTGAGTGTGTTAGTCCCATTACACACACAGAGCTAATATTTTGTTCCCAGAAGCACCTATAGGACTTGAAGTGTGTTAGTCCCAATCACACAGAGCTCCTCTATTTTCTTTGCATAATCACCCACAGGACTTCTAGTGTGTTAGTGGCACCACACAGAGCTCCTCTATTTTCTTTGCAGAAGCACCCACAGGACTTCTAGTGTGTTAGTGGCATCACACAGAGCTCCTCTATTTTCTTTGCAGAGGCACCCATAGGACTTCTAGTGTGTTTTAGTGGCATCACACAGAGCTCCTATATATTCTTCGCAGCAGCACCCACAGGACTTCTAGTGTGTTAGTGGCATCACACAGAGCTCCTCTATTTTCTTTGCAGAAGCACCCATAGGACTTCTAGTGTGTTAGTGGCATCACACAGAGCTCCTATATATTCTTTGCATAAGCACCCACAGGACTTCTAGTGTGTTAGTGGCACCACACAGAGCTCCTCTATTTTCTTTGCAGAAGCACCCACAGGACTTCTAGTGTGTTTAGTGGCATCACACAGAGCTCCTCTATTTTCTTTGCAGAAGCACCCATATGACTTCTAGTGTGTTAGTGGCATCACACAGAGCTCCTATATATTCTTTGCATAAGCACCCACAGGACTTCTAGTGTGTTAGTGGCACCACACAGAGCTCCTCTATTTTCTTTGCAGAAGCACCCACAGGACTTCTAGTGTGTTAGTGGCATCACACAGAGCTCCTCTATTTTCTTTGCAGAAGCACCCATAGGACTTCTAGTGTGTTAGTGGCATCACACAGAGCTCCTATATTTTCTTTGCATAAGCACCCACAGGACTTCTAGTGTGTTAGTGGCATCACACAGAGCTCCTCTATTTTCTTTGCAGAAGCACCCATAGGACTTCTAGTGTGTTAGTGGCATCACACCGAGCTCCTATATTTTCTTTGCATAAGCACCCACAGGACTTCTAGTGTGTTAGTGGCATCACAACAGAGCTCCTCTATTTTCTTTGCATAAGCACCCACAGGACTTCTAGTGTGTTAGTGGCATCACACAGAGCTCCTCTATTTTCTTTGCAGAAGCACCCATAGGACTTCTAGTGTGTTAGTGGCATCACACAGAGCTCCTCTATTTTCTTTGCAGAAGCACCCACAGGACTTCTAGTGTGTTAGTGGCATCACACAGAGCTCCTCTATTTTCTTTGCATAAGCACCCACAGGACTTCTAGTGTGTTAGTGGCATCACACAGAGCTCCTCTATTTTCTTTGCAGAAGCACCCATAGGACTTCTAGTGTGTTAGTGGCATCACACAGAGCTCCTATATTTTCTTCTCAGCAGCACCCACAGGACTACCGACTACAATGGCTGGAAGACCGCCAAGGGGAGGCAGAGCGTGCAGAGCCAAGAACACAGGGCAGGCAGGCTCTGTTTTTCTAGTGGACGTGGCCGTGGACGTGGACGTGGTCGTGCATCGTCATCAGCACGTGGCCATGGGACACGCGCGTCTTTGTTTTCGGCAGCTGGACATGTGGAGCCGCATCATGCTGAAGGCTTGGTAGAATGGATGACCAAGCCCTCCTCATCCTCCTCATCCTCTCTCACCCAGGCTCAGGGTACTGACAGAGCATCATCAGCCACCCCTTCCCTAGACCCACCATGTCCTCCTGAGGAGTCCCCCGAACTCTTTGAGCACAGTGTTGGGTACATGCTCCAGGAGGATGCCCAACGATTCGAAGGCTCGGATGACGATACCCAGCTTGAGGAATCTGGCAGTACAGTTCCACCAGCTGCAGCTTACTGCCAGGTTTGCTCTAGTGGTGAAGAGGGAGGGGATGATGAGGTCACTGACTCCACGTGGGTGCCTCAAGGGAGAGAGGATGAGGAGGAGGACGAGGAGGAGGAGGATGCGGCGTCACATGTCCAACGAGGCAGGATGCCCCCTGGAGGCCAGGTAGAGGCCAGCACAGCAACTGTACAACACCGCAGAGCTCCGCCTGTGCAGGGCGCTGCCTCTGCACGTTATCAGAAAAGTTCTTTGGTGTGGGCCTTTTTTGAGACGAGTGCAGCAGATCGCAACCACTGCTATTTGCAATATTTGTCTCAAGCGTATCTCGCGTGGCCAAAACATCAGCCGCTTGGGCACCACAAGCATGACCAGACATATGGCGACCTGCCATGCAGCTCGTTGGCAGGCACACATAAAAGACCCACACCAAAGAACTAAGCGGACCTCTCCTTGCTCCTCCTCAGCTGGGATCTCCATCCCCACTACACCTTCAGTCCTCTCTGAAAGCTGCTCTGAGAGGACTGAAGGTGTAGAATTCGGTGTGTCACAACCAAGTACTTGCAGTACACCGACGTCCGAATGCAGCAGGCAAATTTCCCTGCCCCAGCTGCTGGACCGTAGAAAGAAGTACACTCCCAGCCATCCACATGCCCAGCGGTTGAATGCTAGCCTTGCTAAATTGCTAGCACTTCAACTGCTGCCTTTTTCAGTTGGTAGACTCGGCCCCCTTCCGTGAGTTTGTTCAATGTGCGGTTCCTCAGTGGCAGGTTCCCAAACGCCACTTTTTCTCGCGGAAGGCGATTCCGTCTCTCTACCGGCATGTGGAGGGCAATGTCCATGCCTCGCTGGACAGGGCGGTCAGCGGTAAGGTGCATATTACCGCTGACTCATGGTCCAGCAGGCATGGACAGGGACGGTACCTTTCTTTCACGGCCCATTGGGTCACTCTATTGGCAGCTGGGAGGGATGCAGGACAAGGTGCAGTAGTGTTGGAGGTTGTTTCCGCCACCACGCCTCCAAAACGCGACTACAGCTACTGGTTGTGACACACCTCTCTCCTCCACCCCCTCCTCTTCTTCTTCCTCCAGTGCTCTGTCCTTGGAACCAGCGGTGCTCCGTAGGCGTACAAGGGGCTACGCAAGTACGCAGGCAAAAAGATGCCATGCCGTGCTTGCGCTGGTGTGTTTGGGGGACAGGAGCCACACTGGGCCAGAGGTTCTGGCAGCTCTGCAGGGGCAGGCCGAGAGGTGGTTGACGCCACGTCAGCTTAAGCCAGGAATGGTCGTTTCTGACAATGGCACCAACCTCCTCTCCGCCCTGCGACAGGGGCAGCTCACCCATGTGCCCTGCATGGCTCACGTCCTCAACCTGGTGGTGCAGCGGTTCTTGGGCAGGTTCCCAGGCTTACAGGATGTCCTGAGGCAGGCCAGGAAAGTCTGTGTGCATTTCCGCCGATCTTATAATGCCAGTGCTCTCGGCTGACTGAGCTGCAAAAGGAGCTGAACCTGCCCAAGAACCGCCTAATATCTGACATGCCACCAGGTGGAACTCAACGTGGGCCATGCTGCAGCGACTGCACACGCAGCAGAGGGCCATCAATGAGTACCTTTGCGACTACGGCACCAGGACAGGGTCAGGGGAGCTTGGTTTTTTTTCCCCACGTCAGTGGAGCATGATCAGGGATGCATGCACTGTCCTCTCACCATTTGAGGAGGCCACGAGGATGGTGAGCAGTGACAGTGCATGCATCAGTGACACTGTCCCTCTTGTCCACCTGTTGGAGCATACGCTGCGTGGGATCATGGACAGGGCACTTGAGGCAGAACAGAGGCAGGAAGAGGAGGACTTCCTTGCCTCTCAAGGCCCCCTTTATCCGGACAGTGTTCCTTCTGTCCCACCCATCACACAGGAAGAGGATGAGGAGGAGGAGGAGGAGGAGGAGGAGGAGGATTGTGTGAGCATGGAGGTGGAGCCTGGCACTCAGCATCAGCAGCAGCAGTCTTTTAGGGATGATGTACAGTCCCAACAAGCCAGTGGACTTGTACGTGGCTGGGAGGAGGTGGCTGGCGATCATGTCATCCTCAGTGACCCAGAAGACTCCGGACCGAATGCCTCAGCTAACCTACGCTGCATGGCCTCCCTGATCCTGCAAAGCCTGCGGAAGGATCCTCGTGTTCTTCGGATCAAGGAGAGGGACCATTACTGGCTGGCCACTCTCCTTGATCCGCGGTACAAGGTAAGGTTGCGGACCTTATCTTGCCGTCGCAGAGGGAGCAGAGGATGAGACATCTCAGGGAGGCCTTGCAGAAAGGTCTGTGCAACGCGTTCCCAGAAACTGGGAGGCTACAAACTCCTGGTCCTGGGCGACGAGTTGCTGAGGCTTCGGTCAGTGGCAGAAGGAGCGGTGGGGAAGGTGGACGTCTGACCGATGCGTTCAGACAATTTTTTAGTCCGCAGCCCCAAGGTATGATCGGTTCCAGCAACCATCGCCAGCGTCTGATATACATGGTGCAGGAATACCTTGGGGCAAGGTCAGACTTGGACACCTTTCCCACCGAAAATCCTCTGGCTTACTGGGTCCTGAGGATGGATCACTGGCCAGAGCTTGCACAGTATGCAATTGAGCTACTGGCCTGTCCTGCCTCCAGCGTTCTTTCCGAACGCACATTCAGTGCTGCTGGAGGATTTGTGACTGATCATAGGGTGCGCCTGTCCACCGCCTCGGTTGATCGACTGACCTTCATCAAAATGAATCAGTCTTGGATCACCACCAGCTACCAGGCACCTGAGGCGGATATAACCGAATAATTTTTAATGTCACATCCCTTCAAGACTGCCTATGCTGATGCTGAGTGACTGTCCTCTTATGTTCACTGACTATCCTCTTCCTCCTCCTCAATGATCCATGCCACCACACCAGTGCCTAAGGCACAATTTTTCAGCCCCTGTTTAACAGGGGCGTGTACTTACAATTTTTAAAAAAAAATGCTTCGCAACACGTGTGACTGCTGTGCTCCAAGTACAGTCTCTGTGAGGGCCGTGTTGCAGTGTTGTGGCACCAGCACCAGTGCCTAAGGCACAATTTTTCAGCCCCTGTTTAACAGGGGCGTGTACTTACAATTTTTTTAAAAAATGCTTCGCAACACGTGTGACTGCTGTGCTCCAAGTACAGTCTCTGTGAGGGCCGTGTTGCAGTGTTGTGGCACCAGTGCCTAAGGCACAATTTTTCAGCCCCTGTTTAACAGGGGCGTGTACTTACAATTTTTTAAAAAAAATGCTTCGCAAACACGTGTGACTGCTGTGCTCCAAGTACAGTCTCTGTGAGGGCCGTGTTGCAGTGTTGTGGCACCAGTGCCTCAGGCACAATTTTTCAGCCCCTGTTTAACAGGGGCGTGTACTTACAACTTTTTTAAAAAAATGCTTCGCAACACGTGTGACTGCTGTGCTCCAAGTACAGTATCTGTGAGGGCCGGGTTGCAGTGTTGTGGCACCAGCACCAGTGCCTAAGGCACAATTTTTCAGCCCCTGTTTAACAGGGCGGGTAATTACAAATCTTGATCTAATAGTTCACAGCAGGGCCCATTCCTGCGCCCACCAAGAGTAACTATGAGGGCCTGCAGTCTTGTGGCAACACCGTCCACCACCACCGCCAAAGGCCCAATTTTTCTGCCCTGTTCATCAGGTGCTTGCAATTACAAATCTTGATCTAATAACTCACAGCAGGGCCCATTCCTGCGCCCACCAAGAGTAACTATGAGGGCCTACAGTCTTGTGGCAAACACCGTCCACCACCACCGCCAAAGGCCCAATTTTTCTGCCCTGTTCAACAGGTGCTTGCAATTACAAATCTTGATCTATTAACTCACAGCAGGGCCCATTCCTGTGCCCACCAGTCTTGTGGCTACACCAACATCTAATAGGGCAAATTTCTGCAGAGTATATACGCCAGGCCCCTACTTTCAAACATCCAACTTACAAACGACTCCTACTTGAAAATGGAAAGAGAAAACAGGAAGTGAGAGGAAATCTACCCCTAGGAAGGGAAATTCTATCCTGTTAGATTTAATTTGGGAAAAAGGTATCTCCTCTCTACTGATACTTTATCACCAATCCTTGTTTCAATTAAAACCCCACTTTTCCAAAAACATTTGTCATTGGGACGGAAAGTGAGGTGACATGTTCTGAACAGATGTGCAAAGACAGCAAATGTTACAGGGGTGATAACCCCTCCCTATGTTCTCCAAAAAGCTTAAAATAGATTTTTTTTTTTTGGGATGGAGCTACACTTCATAATGTACCTGTTCAGATTCTACTTAAGATCAAACCTAAAGCCGCAAGTGGTTTTAAATGGCTTCTTTTTTTCCTTTACAAATGTCATTTTGTGCAAGGACAGTTCTAAACACGGGAAACACATGCCACTTCACAGGCATACTTTGGACACCCCCCAGGTACCATATTTAAAGGAAAATGTCACTTTTTTTTTTTCACTTTATGCATCATTAAAATGACTGCTCCCGAAAAAACGTTAGTTTTTTAAAAGTTCTTTTTGCATTGATATATGTCCCCTGGGGCAGGACCCGGGTCCCCAAACCTGTTTTATGACATTAACATGCATATTGGCCGTTGTAATTAGCACTTTTGATTTCGAACGTTCGCGTCCATTATAACGTATAGGGTTCGAAAATTCGCGCGAACTTTCGGTCCGTTCGAAGGTTCTGGTTCGAACCGAACCCGGGGGTGTTCGGCTCATCCCTAGTGCTAATGTGTGGGCTATGCAGCCACGATATGCAGTCTCCATGCAGAATAGTATGCAGAGATTGTGCAACTGGGGAGGCAATTAATGACATGCAGTGAGTTTTAGTAGTAAAGATGTACAGGGCCATGCACAGTAATTAGTGTATGTAGTGGCCAGTGCCGGGACAAGGTCATCCAGTGCCCAGGGCAAAGATGCCAAACTGCGCCCCCTTTCCCTTGCGGTTAGGTTCAGGGTGCCCCCTACCCCTGCAATATACCATTGCGCCAGGGGCAGCCGTCCCTCCTGCCCACCCCTTGTCCCGGCAGTATGTGGCTGTATGTAGTCTTTAGCGCAGGGCAAACAGGGCAGCTGCCCTGGGCCCAATTTTTGTAGGGGGGCCCAAAGCAGCTGCACTGAAACCCACGCTGCTGCCCGCTAGGTCTTTTTTTTTTTACAAATCTGTGTATATATTAGGATGATTTTGGTGGCAAGGGGCCAGTTCTCAATTTCAGGAGACTGTCCCTAGAAGCTGCATGATAACCACCATGTCTCCAAACTCAGCCCTGGGCTCTGCACTATAAGGTAATCTGTGCGTGTGTGTACTACAATGTACATGCAAACGCCGATATCTCCCCTTCCCTGATTGGCTGTAGTTTATCCCCACTGACACAGCCCCATTTTCCTCTTAGCTACACCGTTGACACAGGGACAATCTCTGCATACTATTCTGCATGGAGACTGCATATCGTGGCTGCATAGCCCACACATTAGCACCAACAGTAACAGTGAGTGGGGAAGGGGGGTTGTTGGGTACACGGCATGGGACCCTATGATTTTGAAAGACAGCTCTGTCTCTAGCAATGACCAATATAGTTCTCAGTGACTCTATCAGTGATCATTGTAATGGCACTGAGTCCCAAAAATGTATCCGTGAGGATGACTATAGCCTACTGTCACCTCAGTCTCCCCAGCTGAGATAGGACAAGGTCATCCAGTAGCCAACTATGCCCAGTGTTGGTCATCTTACTTTAAAAAAGTAATTAGTTAAGTTACAAATTACTTCTCCCAAAAAGTAATTGCGTTAGTAACTCAATTACTACATTGGAAAAGTAATTCGTTACGCAGCAAAGTAACTGTGACTTTTTTTTTAAATATTCTATACGTGTAACTAAGGGGCGGGTCTAGTTATACTGTAACCAAGGGGCGCATTTATTATTATTGTTATATATCCTGTAACCAAGGGGCTGCTCTATTATTACTCTAACCAATGGGGCAGATCTGTTATAGCGTGTAAGCAAGGGGCGGGTCTATTATTATTATATCGGTGTAAGGGGCGGATGGCTACAGAAGAGGGCGAATGTTAAATTAATGGGCAGAGCTCGATATATAAACAATAATAATAAATGCGCCCCTTGGTTACAGTAATACTAGACCCGGCCCTTACTTACACGATAGACACCCCTTGCAGAGTAGCACGAGCATCGGGAGTGCGCGGCATCGCCTCGTACAATTACATGTTAACTGCGCCTGCGCTGTGTAGAGTTCACTCAGAGCTGTTTAGGTTCGGCAATTTTCGGAAGCTCCAGCTCCTGCTGCACCTGCGCAGAACAGGGGGTCCTTATCCGGCGGGGGAACTTTTTTTGGCAGGACACTGGAATTACACTACTGCCATCTAGTGGCGGTAGATGTAATTGGGGTAACTAAGCCAAAGTAATGGGAACTGAGTTACCATGAGGGGAAAAGTAATCAGTTAGATTACTCGTTACCCTCTAAAGTAACTGCGTTAGGTAACTTTGTTTATTTTAACTCAGTTACTTACATCACTGACTGTGCCCGCTCCCCCCTCTCAGGAGGGGATTTTGGGAAAAAAGAGGCATGCAGAGCAAAATACTGTACCTTTTTAATGGTGTAGCTAAGAGGAAAATGGCGCTGCATCAGTGTCTTTGTTAATATACCTTGAATCAATTTGGATATATCAATAAAATACAATTTAAACCCTCACTAACTCATACTTTAAAATATGTTTAATATAAAATCAATATATTGAAAAGATAAATATATCTAAAAGATGTCTTCTGAACTGGATTAGAACCCACAACTTCAACAAAATAATCCTGCCACTCTAACCACTGTGCTGTCACCTAAAACCACTTATCAGTTGCTTTTTATGTTTAATATAAGATTAATTCTCTGTGAAAAAACTGTAGTGGTCCAGACAAGTAATTGCTATGATTGATCCATTATGACCAGTCTCCTGAAATTGTGAACCTCCCCCGGGGGAAACTGAAAATGACACCCTAAGGCCCCTTTCACACTGGGGCGGTTTTCAGGCGGTACAGCGCTAAAAATAGCGCCTGTACACCGCCTGAAAAAAACGGCCCCATTTACTCCAGTGTGAAAGCCGGCAGGCTTTTCACACTGGAGCGGTGCGCTAGCAGGACGGCGAAAAAAGTCCTGCTAGCAGCATCTTTGGAGTGGGATAGGAGCGGTGTGTTCACCGCTCCTATACCGCTCCTTCCCATTGATTTGAATGGGACACCGCGGTAATACCGCGGCAATACCGCCGCGACGGCGGCGCTCTGCGGGGGATTTTAACCCTTTTTCAGCCGCTCGCGGGGGGTAAAACCGCACCGCGAGCGGCCGAATCCCGGGGGCAAAACGACGGTAAAGCAGCGCTAAATGTAGCGCTGCTTTACTGTCACCGCGGCCCCCTGCCCCAGTGTGAAAGGGGCCTAATGCTCCCATCTGATCACCCTAATATATACACAGTTTTTTTCTTTTAAATCTCTACTCTGTAATTTATAGTAGCCAGCAAATACTACAACATTGTGTGCTGAATATATCAGTGTGTCTTCGTTAATATACCTTGAAATCAATTTGGATATATTGATAAAATACAATTTAAGCCCTCACTATCTCATATTTTAAAAAAAATATATATATAAATATATAAAAATGCACTGTCACCTGGATTAGAACCCACATCTACACCCATGTAAGCCTGCTACTCTAACCACTATACTAACTCACATTAGTTGTTTTAGTTTGCTTTTATGTTTAATATGAGGTCAATTATTTGTGAAACAACTTTATTAGTCCAGACAAGTAATTTCTATGATCAATTCGTTATGACCATAAAACACATTGTCCTGCTGCCTTCTAGCCATTCACAATTCCCTCATGTAGGGGCAATAGTGCAATGTTTACTACAAGTTGGGGTGCAGAGCTTTGCTGGCCATTGTGTTCTGTTATCTATGGAAGCTGTGTAGACCCCCCCCCCCCCCACACTCACACACAATACACACGTTTTCAGCATGGCTCTTTATGATGGAGCAGATGACAGAAAAGGACCAAGGAACTATTTATACAGTAGAGGAACCAGAGAACCCAGCACTGCCTGCTTCCCTATACTGTGTGCTGTAACTAAGATAGATTTACATATCCATATGCAGAGCAGAAGACATGTGCTCTGCAGAATGATGGTCTGTGGGTGTTACTACACTATTGCTCATTGACCCTAAAATCTTCCTAATAGAGAGACTACTATATTTATAAACTCAGAATTCTGACTTTAAATCTCAGAATTCTGACTTTAAATCTCAGAATTCTGACTTTGAATCTCAGAATTCTGACTTTGAATCTCAGAATTCTGACTTTAAATGTAAGAATTCTGACTTTGAATCTCAGAATTCTGACTTTGAATCTCAGAATTCTGACTTTGAATCTCAGAATTCTGACTTTGAATCTCAGAATTCTGACTTTAAATCTCAGAATTCTGACTTTAAATCTCAGAATTCGGACTTTGAATCTCAGAATTGTGACTTTGAATCTCAGAATTGTGACTTTGAATCTCAGAATTGTGACTTTGAATCTCAGAATTCTGACTTTGAAACTCAGAATTCTGACTTTAAATCTCAGAATTCTGACTTTAAATCTCAGAATTCGGACTTTGAATCTCAGAATTGTGACTTTGAATCTCAGAATTCTGACTTTAAATCTCAGAATTCTGTAAAAAAAAAAAATTTCATAAACATAATTCTGTATTTTTTTTTTTTTATGATGGCCCCAGGGCTCTTCCATACACTGACAGGTGTGGGGAGCTCATAGCTGCAAAAATATATGGAAAAAAAATCTGAATTCTCTCACCAAAAAAAACTAGTACACTGTCCCTTTAAGACCCTCTTACTTCAGAAGCAGTAGCAGGTGAGCTCAGGCAGCCCATCCAGAGGCAGACGGGAGACACAGAATCTGAGACAAAACCAGTCAGACTGTCTAACCCCCGGGAGCACAGCACAGGAGGAGCAAACAGCAACAAGTCTACCTCACAAGAGAAAAGTGTCAGCAGAGGAACTGGATTCTCTCCTAAGACTGTTTAAGCTGCTGCTTGGTGATTGGCGGTCACTACCAGGGCTACCTGTTAGAAATCACGGGGCCCCATACAGCCTATGTCACAGGGCCCCCCTTCCCCCAGGCCGAAAGCGACTGAGGACATAGAATTATTAGTCCCTTTCTATGTATCCTCAGCTGTACAGATGAATGAATAGGAAGCTCTCTGAGGCTTCCTGCTCATTCACAAACTGAAGCATAGAAAAACAGTTTCCTATGCTTCATCGAGGAATGATTGGTACTCAGCGCTCACTGTGTTCATTCAGAAATGGTATGGGCCAATAAATGACATATTTACCGGCCTCTTCCTCCACTCTCCATCCTTAAACATCCCCCTGTGTGCCAGCAGGAGAGAAGGGAAGCCGGCCGTGCTGAGAGAAAAGGGGCACACAGGGGGGCCTGGATAGCAGATGGAAGGGGCGCATGTGTTAGAACCCCTCCCCCTGCAGTGCTGCCAGAGGGAGAAAGAACGCTGTAGGGGGAGGCAGAAGAGGAACGGTGTCTGAAATAAGACAGTACAGCCAGCTCTCCTGCTCAGCAGGTGCCCGCGCCCCTAGGGATGCACCAAATTGGGTTTTTTGGTGGCGATACCGAAAATGAAAAATACACTAGACCGAAAACCGATACCGAAACAGCACCAATACCGAAAGTGACTGTTTTTAAAAATATTTTTATACAGGAGATGGTTAGAGACTGGGGACATGGTACAGGAGATGGTCAGAGACTGGGGACATGGTACAGGAGATGGTCAGAGACTGGGGATATGGTACAGGAGATGGTCAGAGACTGGAGACATGGTACAGGAGATGGTCAGAGACTAGGGGACATGGTACAGGAGATGGTCAGAGACTGGAGACATGGTACAGGAGATGGTCAGAGACTGGGGACATGGTACAGGAGATGGTCAGATACTGGAGACATGGTACAGGAGATGGTCAGAGACTGGGGACATGGTACAGGAGATGGTCAGAGACTAGGGACATGGTACAGGAGATGGTCAGAGACTAGGGACATGGTACAGGAGATGGTCAGAGACTGGAGACATGGTACAGGAGATGGTCAGAGACTGGGGACATGGTACAGGAGATGGTCAGAGACTGGAGACATGGTACAGGAGATGGTCAGAGACTGGGGACATGGTACAGGAGATGGTCAGAGACTAGGGACATGGTACAGGAGATGGTCAGAGACTGGGGACATGGTACAGAAGATGGTTAGAGACTGGGGACATGGTACAGGAGATGGTCAGAGACTGGGGACATGGCACAGGACATGGTCAGAGACTGGGGACATGGTACAGGACATGGTCAGAGACTGGGGACATGGTACAGGAGATGGTCAGAGACTAGGGACATGGTACAGGAGATGGTCAGAGACTGGGGACATGGTACAGGAGATGGTCAGAGACTGGGGACATGGTACAGGAGATGGTCAGAGACTGGGGACATGGTACAGGAGATGATCAGAGACTAGGGACATGGTACAGGACATGGTCAGAGACTGGGGACATGGTACAGGAGATGGTCAGAGACTGGGAACATGGTACAGGACATGGTCAGAGACTGGGGACATGGTACAGGAGATGGTCAGAGACTGGGGACATGGTACAGGAGATGATCAGAGACTAGGGACATGGTACAGGAGATGGTCAGAGACTGGGGACATGGTACAGGAGATGGTCAGAGACTGGGGACATGGTACATGAGATGGTCAGAGACTGGGGACATGGTACAGGAGATGGTCAGAGACTGGGGACATGGTACAGGAGATGGTCAGAGACTGGGGACATGGTACAGGAGATGGTCAGAGACTGGGGACATGGTACAGGAGATGGTTAGAGACTGGGGACATGGTACAGGAGATGGTCAGAGACTGGGGACATGGTACAGGAGATGGTCAGAGACTGGGGACATGGTACAGGAGATGGTCAGAGACTGGGGACATGGTACAGGAGATGGTCAGAGGCTGGGGACATGGTACAGGAGATGGTCAGAGACTGGGGACATGGTACAGGAGATGGTCAGAGACTGGGGACATGGTACATGAGATGGTCAGAGACTGGGGACATGGTACAGGAGATGGTCAGAGACTGGGGACATGGTACAGGAGATGGTCAGAGACTGGGGACATGGTACAGGAGATGGTTAGAGACTGGGGACATGGTACAGGAGATGGTCAGAGACTGGAGACATGGTACAGGACATGGTCAGAGACTGGGGACATGGTACAGGAGATGGTCAGAGACTGGGGACATGGTACAGGAGATGGTCAGAGACTGGGGAGATGGTACAGGAGATGGTCAGAGACTGGGGAGATGGTACAGGAGATGGTCAGAGACTGGGGACATGGTACAGGAGATCAATGAAGCCTCACCAGTGTCCATAAAATTCAGCTTTACCAGTGCCTGTCAGATGCAACCTACCAGTCAGTTGTAGCAGCCTGCCTGTGCCCTTCATGCAGCCTCACCACCAGTGTCTGTGCCCATCAGATGCAGCAGCCTGTCTGTGCTGGTCATGCAGCCTCACCAGTGTCTGTGTCCATATGTAGCAGGCCGCCAGTGCCCATGCCATGCAGCCTCACCAAGGCCGTGCCCATCAGATGTAGCAGCCCACCAGTGCCCATGCCATTCAGCCTCACCAATGCCCATGCCCATCAGATGCAGCAGCCCGCCAGTGCCCATGTTATGCAGCCTGCCAGTGCCCATGTTTTGCAGCCTGCCAGTGCCCATGTTATGCAGCCCGCCAGTGCCTATGTTATGCAGCCTGCCAGTGCCCATCATGGGCAGCCTGCCAGTACCCATGAGGTACAGCCTACCAGTGCCTGGTAATGTGATGTCACGCTGTGTGTCAGAGCTGGATCTGAAATGCTGTGCAGCCAGTTTCATCCCAGCACGCCCCTCAGTCTGACATGTTGGGTATCTATTTACTCGGAGTAACATCATCTTTTATATTTTACCCAAAAAATGGGTATTATATTGTGTTTGTGTGCACTCAAATTCCTTCAGGCTGGGTTCAAACTGCAGTACGGAGCTGCGAACAGCAGGGGTCCGGTGCGTCCCCGTTCCCCATTTCAGGTCCGATCTCAGTCCGAATTTTTGGCTCAATTTGGACCTGAAACGGACCAGAAGACACACAGGACTCCTGTGCAATTCACACCGGAGCCGTCTCCATAGAGAGCCGATCACAATCTCCTGACAAGAGAATCGTATGTGGAGAAATCCCTCCACATCCAATTCACAATAGTGTGAACCCGGCCTAAAGTGTATTTTTTTTCAAAACAATACGCATTTAAAAAACTGCTGCACAAATATTGGGTGACATAAAAAAAAATGCAAAACCCGCCATTTTATTCTTTAGGGCCTCTGCAAAAAATATATATAATCTTTGGGGGTTTTGAGTAATTTTTTTTGTAAATAAATGATGATTTTTACATGTAGGGAAGGAATGTCAGGATTGGTCGGAGTGGGAAGTAGATAAATCCCAGCTGGTAATGGCTCTGCAGCTTTTACTTTTGTAAATTGCTACATAATGAAAAAAAAGTGTTTCCACAATAATACAAAATGTACACGACACCTCAGAACCCCTAAGGGCTCGACATTGAAAACTGGAAGCCAAACCAAAAACTGATCTCTTGGGTGAGATTATTGGCTGCTATGGATAAGAGACCCATTTTGTTTGCTTTCTTTGCTCCAGTTTTCATAAATCAGACCCCACTTTTTGCACATTTATGGAACATATAAAAAAAATATAATAAAGTTTAAGAAAAGGAAAAAATACAAAGTAATAACCAATTATTCTCCTTTTTTTATAATCATCTCAGAACATGAACCCTGATTGGTTTGAAGAGACCCACAATCAGCAGTTCTTGGTCACCTTTGCAAGTATTAGGATCACCTGTGTGCATAGCAGTCCCTGACCAATCAGCCTGAAGCCCCGCCCTCTCTCCAGGGTATAAATCTCAGGTCAGGGCTGAGGGTCAGTACTGCAAGTGATCATCAAGATGGGTTCTTCCAGGGTAGGAATGGGCTTAGCACTGCTGTTGTGGAGCTTCGGTTTGTCCTGGTTGCTGTGTGATGCCAATGGGCACTTTGAAAGCTCCTCTCTCCGCCACTGTGCTCTGGACAAGATGGAATTGTCTTTTTCTATGCCTACTGAAGGGTCGACCTCTTCCCTGAAAGTGTTGGGTGAGTCCTTTTTTAAAATTGCTTTAATTTTTAACTTCTTGTGGTTTAAGGGTGGAAATTGCTAAAAGTAGGGATGCTGTTCCTACTAATTGTCTGGTAGCTCACAGAACATGGTGGATGGGAGTCGTACATGTAGAATAGGGATCAGTGTGATATTATCCAGGATATGCACTAGAATGTAGCCGGTGTCCTGAGATATTAAAGATCTAGTGACTGGATGTGTATACCTCCTTATTACAAAGTGGAACTCAAGAATATTCTTACTACCCCACCCCCCCTAATCTGTCCCATTGGGGAGATTTCCCTTCACTTCCTGTACCATGGGGGGGGGGGCTGCTCCCTGGAGTCTGGTGGGCTTCCCTACCCATGATGCATTTATATCTAGTGAGGAGCTGGGTCAGCACGGAATGAAGTGCTCTCAGAAGAGGGGGATGGGCTCACTTTGACTCTTGGTTGAATGGTGTATGTATTGGGAAGCTCTCGCATCGGGTGTTTAGCCCCCCCAGTGCTTGAGATGCCAGTAGGCACTGGTATACCATCCCAGCTGAAGCAGCTTTCAGCCTCTTAGAATTATACAGGATGGTGTTCTTATGCCGTCTGCTGCACCAAAAGCCAAGATCTTGACATGAACAGATTGATCTGACAAAATGTACAACTAAAGGCAAAACTTTTTTTATTTAGTTATGGATAGAGGGGAGGGATTAGAACACCCGTCTGTAACACCCCCCCCCCCCCCCCCCACATTGGGGAGATTGACCCTCTTTGTCCTCTTCACTGTTATGCATTGAATGTATAAGGAAAATCTCAAGTTGTCCCAGGGGGGAATCTTCCAATGGGGACACTAGTTCTGGTGACCTGGGGTTTCTTCACTTCCTGTTTTTGGTTATGGGATGTGAAGGTGAAATCTCCTCATCCTGAATGGGACACGGATGGCAAAAAAGCTAACAGGGGTTATAACCCTTCCTTACTCTATCCAAAATGGAGACAATGTTGCCTATAGTTCTAATTTTAACAGTGAATGTGCTATTATGGGATATGGTTTGGTGAATGGGGGGGGGGGGGGGGGGGGCGGGGGGGGGGGGAGGTACATAAACTGTTCACAATCAGCATTACTATTTGAAGAAATGTAAATATACCATTTTGTTTAGTTCCTGGCTTAGATCAAAATGTTGTCATCCCAGGATAGGAGGGGCTTTCTCAGCTAAGCACATCTGCCTGGGTTAAGGGCAGATGGATTCCAGGAAGTAAATGCTACATGAATCCTCTGCCCCTAAGGTGTTACTATGCCAGGACTCTGCGTTCCCTATGTCTGTTCTCCCACAGTACATGGACATTTTATTTTAATAAGCATTTCTCAGCAGTCTTGTGACTTATTCTATCAGTGTCTTGTTAAAGTTTGTAGAAGGGGCTTTCATTCTCGCAGGGCCCCTGACCCTGTATCTGGACAGTGCTCATCACATGCAATGCATACCAAACTGAGCCCTCCAGTTGTTGAACTAAATTTCCCATGAGGCATTGCAAGGCTGGCAGTTACAAATACTCCCAGAGGCATGATGGGACTTGTAGTTCAGCAACAGCTGGATGGCCCCAAGTTGCCCACCCCGGATTTACTGCATATACAGACGGATTTTACTGTTGTGGGTTTAGTAACACTTTAAGATGCCCTCAGCTGGAAATTCCAGGGTTTCAAAACCATTTCTCAGGCAAATTTAATCATGGATGCGTGGAGTTTTTTTTTTTTTTTTTTTTCTTCCCCCCCCCCCCCCCCCCCCCCCCCCCCCCCCCCCCCCCCCCCCCCCCCCCCCCCCCGCTATTAAATTACTTAAATGATCAGTTTGTGGTGCTCAGATATGTTCTGGTCTAAAATGGAGCTATAGGAAAAACTTCTATTAATTTTTGCATAGAGTAAGGGAGGATTATAACCCCCTGTCAGATTTTCTTTTTAATCATCCTTGTCCACTTGTGGATATACCCCCCCCTCACTTCCTGTTTGGCTTTGGGACAGGAAGTAAAAATAAATCCCTGGAAATTAAGGGAATCCCCTGGGGACCCCCAGGTCACCAGAACTAGTGTCCACTTTATGTTTGGGAACAACCCCCAATTTGTTTTTTTTTTTTTTTTTTTCACTTTCAATGATCATGGTATGGAGGGGGTGATGGCAATACAAACTGACAGGTGTTCTAATCCCCTCTCCACTCTGTAAAATAAAAAAAATAAAAATAAAAAAAATAAAAACCTGCCTTTTTAGTTGTTCTTTAAATGTTTGTCTAACAAGGACTTTCCATGGTTTGGCTGGTCTACCAAAATTGTGCTGATCTGCCTTCAGAAGTCAATGTGACACTTGGTTTGGTATAATGGGCCTTAGTAAGAAATCATTTAACTTTTTGTGTTCAGATCTCCAGGATAAATTTCAGGATCCTGCCAATGATTCTTCTTGTGGGATCTGGGTTAGACATGGACCCAATAACACAATGGTGATTGCTGCTGCCTATGATGGATGCTACATAAGGGAAGAGGTAAGCTTCACATCACTGACTTGGGCTTTTTGATGAGGTCATGGGACAACTCATTTCAAAGTTCTAGGCAACCAATAGAATCCTAAAACTATAAACCTGTTCTGTTAGTAATGCATTCATTGGGTGAATGTATAGCCAGAACTTTAGTATTGGAGAGCAAAGAATGACAAGGTTTATTGTTTATCCCTTTTTAATGGGTCGTCTGTATGGGAACCATTGCCACAAATGGGAGATCATTTAGCTGTTGCCATATCTGGTGGCATATCTCGAAGATGATGCTTTCACTTGTAGGATCTTCAGCACAGAAATGAGAACATCCAAATTGGGCAGTACTCTAACCCTTCGTTGCCCTTAAACAAATTGTCTCTACGCATTCTTGACCTGTGCTGGCTATAAGTGGAAAGCTCCTGGTAACTTGTAAAATAAGTGCCTGAATCCTTGGTAGGTGGGGGAGGGAGGTTTAGACATGGATTAGCGGCTTTGGCAGAACGGACTGAGACAACTCAACTTGGGTTTGGCGACGCCTGCATTTCACCAAACCATCTGCAGGCAGAGTGGCCCTTGGGACACTATTCCTCCCAGTAACCACAAAGCCTACAGCTTTATTTACTCCTACCAATGCCAGGGGATCTTCTACTCCCACTGACCCCCCCCCCCCCCCCCCCCCCCCCCCCCCCCAAGTTTGAAAGGAAGTAAACTGGCCCTTTGTTTGAGAAGTTGGGAGACCCCCTGGTGTAATGCATGCTGAGGCCTTTTTTTTTTTCTCTAGGATGGGGAATATATGATGGTTCTGCTTCTGGAAGAAAATTATGATGGCGCAGTTGACCAATACAAGACGGAGAAGAGATGTCCAATACAGGATGGTAACATGTCCAATCTTCTTCTAAATGGGGAATTGGCATTGTCCCCTGGAACAAGAGCACAATATAGTTTTATTATAAGGGGGGGGGAGGAGCTACTGGGACAGGGTATCTCTCCTAGTTTCAAGCCCTAACTGAGAGAAAAATCTGTATGTACTGTATTGCTATACGCTCTCCTTTCTTGTATAGAAGCCCTGGATGCCCCCAGCCCTGATGTCTGCTATGCTGTTCCTAAAGAGGACAAACTGGCCTGCACTGAATCTTCTGTAACCAGTGACTCCTGTGCTGCAATGGGATGCTGCTACTCGCCGAGCGACGATGCAATGCCCTGTTTCTTTGGCAACAAGTGTAAGTAGGATATTGCTGGATGCGCTAAAGTTGGGTAGCCGTATCAGCCTGAAAATACTATGGCCAGCCTGTAGGTAAAACATAATAACCTGCTTATTGGCAGGTAAGGTTGCTAGTACCTTGGCCATAGCTAAAGACATTTTAGGATTGCATTTCATAATTTAGTGAATTGAAGCCCAGTCTAGAATGTACTTGTTAAAACAAAATATTTGTCTAATGGTGTTTAGAGCAAACTAGTGTCTTGCCAGCTTGCTATTTTATTTTGCACTAAGCCACACTTTGGTGACCTTTTGGGTCCAATGGACAACCCTATAGGTGTCCATAAGACCTGTGGTCTGCTCTGTATAATTTTGCGCTCTTCACTGCAATGAAACCTGTACAGATGTGAGTTGGATTAGACTCTTGACCTCTAAAATCTCTATTTCTGATTTATTAATCACAAAATATGATATGGGTTAAATGAGAGTTCTATTGACCAGGAGGAAAAGCTTTAAATATAATAGCATTTATTACAGGTAGTTACAATGTCTAGCTAATGCACAAATCTCTAGCACATCAAGGCATAAATGCTAGGTTGGAATAAAAATATATACATAAAGGAATTTAGATTATATTCCTTCAGACCGTGGTCTACATGCATGTTTAGTTACAAATAGCAGGGCATGGCTTCCCCTGCTAGCTATCAGTTACCTTGGCTCCATTCTGCTCGCTGGTTCCCTGAAAAGAGAGCGTTGCCTCCCCTTTCCTCAGAGTATCAAAAACCAGGCTGATGTCTCATTGGCTGGCTTGGCGTGAATTCTGATTGGTTACTTAGCCTAAGCCAGCCCCCTTGCACGCAACTCCCAGTGATGCAAAATATACTTGAATGGTCCCGGGAAGTTTAAGTATGAAACTTGGGGTGTGACTGACTCCATTACCTATCCCGGCATGGGGTCGTTTATAGTGAATAGGTGACAAACAATGGAATTGGCTCCCCATTGTTAGTGTCTTCAAGTCTCGGCCCCGCAATGTCTGCAATTAACAAGAGCTTGGGAGGAAGGCGGTTGGCTCCCCTTTCCCAGCTGCAAGCCAAAAGACATATTCATAATTACAGTATTTCACAGCTATTAATGGAAATTTCACAAACTCGTAAGGCAACAAGACTATTCATTAATTCTGCAGTGGGCACATTATTGGTTACTAGCTAATTGCCTGTCTGATCTACATGGTGAAAACCCAAATTTGTTTTCTACAGTGACAGCACAGTGCAGCTTTGGCAACATGGTGATTGCAGTGTCCAGTGAACTGACCATGCCATCTCTGCATCTGGACTCCGTCAGGATGAGTGGATTGGACTCCTGCACCGGGCTGAAAGTGGCTACCAGTAACTCCTTTGTAGTGTTCAGGTTCCCATTATCCTGCGCCACAGCATATCAGGTAGGTATTGCAATACAGTCTGACCCTTATGGTGCTAGCAAGGCTAACCTTTGCACATTCTTTATTATACATATGACCTTAGGACTGATTATTGCAGTTCTTAAACTTTATAAACTCTTGGCTACAATTCTGGTCTTTAGGCTGTGATATCACTTGGTGAAGGTGAATATTTGTTCAGTGTCTTTGCCCAAAATGTTGAGGATGATGGCACCTTGAACTTCAGTATTGCTGCGAAAGATCATTGTAATGGAACTGTCCAGCTTGGGTGCTTCCCTCAGTATACATCTCCCTCCAGTCTGGAACCGGGTATTATAGCTGAGCACCCATAATTGACACTAGCTTGGATGCAAACTGGAACTCTATTGACAACTTGTAGCACAGATCAGGTAGAACCTGATCACATTACCCTAACAATGCAAACTGTAAACAGGAATAGACCTAAGGAACAGCCAACAAACAATCATTGGGCTAATTGAACAACTAGCCATCTAGGTGACTCGGTGTCCACCAAGTCCACAACTCTGGATACAATGTATATTGCACAATATCATAAGCACCCCACAATGGTTCCATAACAAGGTAAGTGGTCACATCTCCAAGAGATGATCAGATGTGACACTATCAACGGAATGCACACAAATGAGACCTGCTGAACACCTTAATAAGCAGACTATAGCTGGAGACTCCAGTATCCTGTTTCTTTGAGCTGATCATATTCGCATCTGCTCAGTCTAAAATTGCTGGTTTGGGCACAAAGGGCCCAAATCTGTTTTGAGGAGACCTGGATCCAAAGCAAGGCCACTCAAAGGGTCCCCCAGGCACACCTCCCAAAGGAGAGAGTGGTGCCACTTTGAGTGCAGTATGTTAGTTGTACAGTCAAGTTTTTAATAAATTATACTCACCTTTGAGTAGGTATAGGCAAGCATTTGTAGTTTGAGTTAATGAGGCTCCCTTGCATTTGACTGAGCAGCGGTGATCGGCAATCACAAGCCTGATGAAGGAGCACACATGCTCCGAATGCAAGCTCAACCATGTCCGCTAGCATTGACGTGCCTGCCTTGTTGATCCACATCCGCCCCGGAGCAGCCAGGGAATGCTGACCGTAAGGGAGCCTTATGGATAATCTACTACGAATGCTTGCCTATACCTACTCAAATGTGAGTTAAACTTGACTTTGGAAGCATACTGCACATCTAACACTCTCTCCTTCCTGCCTACCAGAGTTACTTCTGCTCTACAGCTGGCTGCCAACACTGACCAGAACATGTAACGCAGGTCTGGTTTCAGTAACGTATGAACTTTGCCGCAGGGCATACCCCTGACTGCTGGAACTATTTTGGATCCCACTAGCTGCCTATTTAGTGCTCCATTTTCTCACCCTAACACCTCCCCAGAGTAGCATTCCCTTAAAGAGGAAGTAGAGCCTCCTCGGGGGGGGGACGGAACCTGCAAGGCAAAGGCATAATGAGCAAGTATGCATAGCTTACTAGCTCATTATGTATAACTTACCTGAGAACGAAGTGACCCGCGTCCTCCACCGCCGCCATCACTCCCGGAGTGACTTCTGGGTTTCGCTGCTCCAGTGCTATCATTCGCTGGAGCGGCGATGACGTCACTCTCGCGCATGAGAGCGGCATATCACCACGATCTCTGGCATGCTCAGTGCGCCTGCGCACCGCTGTCTACGGCGCATGCGCCATAGATAGCGGTGCCTTTTCTTTTCTAAATATCTCCTAAACCATGTAGGTTTAGAAGATATTTATTGGACCTACAGGTAAGCCTTTAATCTAGGCTAACCTGTAGGTCAAAGTGGTTTGTAAGGGTTTACAACCACTTTAAAGCCCCATACACACGGTCGGACTTTTTCATGGATTCTGTCCGATCGGACAATGTTGTTGAAAAATCAGACCGTGTGTATGCACCACCGGACAGTGTACGTCGGATTGTCCGATGGACAAAGTCTTATCTCCTGCTGGATAGATTTGCCGACAACCCGGTCCGATCACACCAAATCCGATCGTGTGTACGGTTGTCCGACCGGACAAAGTGCTACGCATGCTCAGATCACATTACAAGACCAAAGCTATTGGCTACTAGCCTCTACGTAGTCCCGTCGTAGGCAACAAACGTCACCACGTTCAGAATGATCGGATTTTCCGACAACTTTGTCCGACCGTGTGTACGCAAAACCAACATCAGACAAAGTATGACGGACAGGATCCGACCGACCTGGTCCGCGGATTGTCCGACCGTGTGTATGGGGCTTAAAGCTGTAGTAAACCCGCTGAAACTTTATTTTTTTTTATTTTTTAATACACCTGTAAGGATAAAGGCATAATGAGCTAGTTTACACCGCATACTAGCTCATTATGAAATGCTTACCTTAGAACAAGGCGTCGGTATCTCACCTGGTCCACACTGACGTGTTCCCTCAGCGTGTCTTCCAGGTATCGTGACTCCAGCGCTGTGAGTGGCTGGAGCCACGATGTCGTCACTCCCGCACAGGAGACTCCTTCCCGGCAAGCTTTGTATTCTGCTGGTCTTTCAGCGGAGAATCCCCTGTGCGCATGCGCCACTGCAGTCAGCGGCTCATTGCATGGGGAATATCTCCTAAACCGTACAGGTTTAGGAGAAATTACATATATATATGTATATGTGTTAAAAAAAAAAAAAAAAAAAAAAAATTTGCCTATAGGCAAGCCTATAATGAGGCTTACCTGTAAAAATTTTTTTTTTTATGTATACAACCGCTTTAAAAGCCAGTTCCCATAGTCAGTAGGCATGAGGCCACCCTGCAGGCCCCTGTCATGGTTGGGTCAGTCATTCCAGCATAAATTAAATCTGGCTATAGACCAGCTGTAATTCAGCCAATTTAGTATGGCTGTTCCATTGATGAGTGATCTAACTAGTTCCTTCATGATCTGGCTTAATTGGTACGCTGATACTCTACTGCACCATCAACCCTACTCCTATGCTTATCTAAAACCTGCTTAACAAACACTTCTTTGGGTTTCTTGTGGTGTACAAAAAGCTTTCTTTGCAACTTTCTGTATCATATTGAAATATAAAGACTTATGGTGGGTGGTATTGCTTTTAAAAGCTCATTATCTACGTATCCTGGTTTGTTGGAATTCAACTTTTCTTCACCCAGGTGCCCAATGGTCCAATGAACTATGTAGCTACTATTGAAGCTGGTAGACAAATGCAGACATGGCAAGGATCTTCTATTACTAGGGACAGTACAATGAGGTAAGATGAGCAATCCTGCTGTAGTATATAGCGGGGGAGGGTCAGCATTAGAACTGTATCTAATACTGTACTGTTTCTCTAGGGTGACTGTGCAGTGCAACTTCATTGAAACGGGTATTGTGCCACTGCTGAGTTTTACAGTCAACACTTTGCCACCACCTCCTCCTGTCAGTACATCTGGTCCTCTTGAGCTGGAGATGAGGATTGCACAAGGTGAGAATACAAGTCTTCAGCTTGCTTACAAGCAAGCCAATATGCTTCCACTAGTCTAATGCCCATTGGTGTAATGCAAGGATCGCCAATTTTTGTCCTATTATCGGTAGGAGTAAACTATGCCTCATTGGTATTTGGGGAAAGTAATGGTGCCCCACTATCAGTGGGAGGAATAATGCCCATCGGTGTCAGTGGCAAACTGTTGCTGACAGTATGGGAATAATGCTCCAAGGGCCAGATGAAGGCAAACAGCCACAGTTTGGAGACCACTAGTGCAATGCAACATAAATCTAGTCCGAGCAAAATCTGTACTAATTGCATGACTTCACATGTTTGTGGCCCTCCTGCAATATAGATGCTTTTGGTTTACCTCAAACGTGTAGCAAGGTTCAGGGTCCCCTTTAATCTAATGACTCCCTCCAGTGTTGGAGAGCTGACATCCTGTGTAGAGTGGGTTACAAGGCATATTGATGCATAAATGTATGGGTACCAGATACTACTTGAATGCAGAGGGGGGTGGGGGGTATTTTTTTTTCCTTCTTGCACAGCACTGGGAGAGGGTTTAGGGCCAGGACCCCCTTAAGTAGTTGCAATGGTAATTAGCAGACAGACTTCTATAGGTAGATGGCCATGCAGGGGAAGGCACCCAGCAGGACACTACATCTATTTATGTAGATTTGCTGTCTCCTATGGCAACAGTCGTATAACAGTTTCTAACACAAGTAACAAACTTCTGTACTTCCTCCTACAATCGCTTCTTGTAAATCTTCATTGGTCCTTGGCTTGGCAAACAAGGCTGCTCTGCTGCGCATCACCTCTGCTGGCTTGACACCTGCTTGGTGAATACTGCTCCAGTCGTTGCCTCAGCTAGTAATAGGGTGGTTGGTCCCTTTAGTGGCAACGGCTTCCCCCTCTACCAACGACAGGTTCTCCAGCTGGCAAAACCGTTATGGTTAGCAGTGGTGCTCAAATTATTAGTGTTGGGGGGGGGATGCTAGCTGAAAAATACTGAGTGGCTGTTCTCAGATCCTAACATGGCGCTCTGTTGGAGGTTCTTGCTTTTTCCATTTAAGTGCTACTAAACATGTTGGCGTGAGAAGGTGTGATGGCAGCCTAGTTCTTACTTCTAACCTGCTCTCTGCTTCATGAATTCCCTAGCAGCTCATGTTGGCTTCCCATGGCTCTTTGGCAACGCATTACAACAGTGTCCCATAAACTAACAAATGCTGCAGTTTAGTTGGGGGTTATGGACATGTGGTGGTGATTGTGGCTGGACCATCTGCACAAGTACCAGTTTTCTTTATTTGGCACAGAACTCCTTTGCATCAAAACTCCATAAAGGACATGACCTCTAACAAAAAAGGTCATGTAACTTGTATAGTTTGTGGCACCACCTCCAAAAGGGTGTGAAAATGGCATGGCTCACCATAATCTCAAAGCAAGGAAGTGATTGACTATCAGTCTGGCATGCTAACTGGCCTCTTGTCAACATATGGTTGCATCTGGGAATTTACTCCTATCGCATTTTATGCTTGTGTGGTCCACCATGACTTGTTTCCCAACCAGCTGCTTTTAAGGACTGCTTGTAGTTCACTTCTGGTTTGTTGCCAGTCAAGCCCTGATGAAGGGGGGCACTTGGACCCACAACGCTGCCTTTATTTTTGTACCCCCCCCCCCGACTTGATTAAACAATATTGTATTTAGACCTCTTGGCAGTGGCATGAACCTTCAACTCTCATCACATGACTTGCGTAGTCTTCCTTAAAATGTTTACAGTTTTAGAATCTAAAACTTCAGCTGTTCAATAAGGCCTCGTGCCTTCCTCTAGCTTTCCTAGGGTTAAGAGGTGTTCATTCATTAGAAGAATTTCCTTTTTGTCAAGCAAAAGGGACATCTATTCAAGGGTCACTTAACCCAACCACTTAAAAACATTTATTTATATATATATATATATATATATATATATATATATATATATATTTATATATATATATAAAAAAAAAAACTTGTTGACAATATGTTACCCTTTGTTTTATGTAATGCAGATCTCAACTATGCCTCATACTACACTGATGAACAGTACCCTGTGGTCAAAGTGCTCAGAGACCCAGTCTACCTGGAGGTTCGCATCATTGGCAGAACAGATCCAGACCTGGTCCTTGTCCTAAATGACTGCTGGGCCACCAGCTCTGCCAATCCTACACTCCTTCCTCAATGGCCCATCTTGTTTGACAGGTGTGGTGGAGAGTTTGAATATTTAAAATGGAATTGGATTGCCATGTCCCATCGGATGTGTATGGTTTATTAGAACATTAAGTAAGAGGAGTCTGGTATCTGCCTAGTAGCTCACCTTTTGATATGCTAATGTATGTTCTATCAAAAGAGGGCTGAGGGGTAGGCTAGTGTGGGAAGCATGCTTCGTTGCCTAGGCAACTCAACCAACTAACATTAGGCTGCAGGGAACCAATCAGGCAATGCACTTCTGAACCAATGAGGTGTTTGTTTGGTAGGAGTGGGTTATTGGAACAACATAAATACCAAGGGTTGATGCTGGGAGCTCCCTCTTAGCCTGATGCTATGGACATGTGAGTTATTATGTAATGTATCCTCTCCCTCTCTCTCCCCCTCTCTCTCCCCCTCTCTCTCCCCCTCTCTCTCCCCCTCTCTCTCCCCCTCTCCCTCCCCTTCTTTCCCCTAGGACTTTAATATGTTTTGGGTAATCTGAAATGTTTCTTTATTATGTTCCTTTCCCAATATAAATAAATTGTAACTGTTTTAACTATTCGCACGGTTATCGTACGTTTATATGCTTATACAGACAAAGGTTTAATTGCGTTATTCACTTTATCATTTTTATATCTATAATGATTTTAACTAAGCTAGAAATCCAGCTTTAACAGATGGTGCCCCTGTGTGAGGAGGCTTGATGTTTTGAGCGAATGGGCGATTTTATACCCTGTCTTTACAGTCAGAACTAGCAAGCTTCTTTGAACACGGTTTATAGATATATAACCTTTTGTCTGCACTAATACTTTGATGAGACTGATATGAACAGTATAAGTGAATTAAATTGTACTGAGTGTATGAGAAGACATCCTGCCTCAATTGGGCCAAAATTGCAGGAGGGTGTCCGAATGAATGATATGGGCTCTGATTGGACGCTTGAAGGCAGTGAAAAGAACTAGGATCTGGGCCTTTCTGCCAACAAGCGCTTCTGATTGACCCTTGCATGAGTCTAGGTCAAGACGCTTCCCAATCTTTGAGATTGAAATGCACCTGTGGGCCTAGGTCACACTGAATGATCTTGCTGTACATGGATCTATCTTTCTGTGTGAACTACAAGGGCCAGCATTGTACTATAGGGGGGCCATTGGTGGACTACAAGGCCCAGCATTGTACTATAGGGGGGCCATTGGTGGACTACAAGGCCCAGCATTGTACTATAGGGGGGCCATTGGTGGACTACAAGGCCCAGCATGGTACTATAGGGGGGCCATTGGTGGACTACAAGGCCCAGCATTGTACTATAGGGGGGCCATTGGTGGACTACAAGGCCCAGCTTTGTACTAGTAGGGAAGTTGTGCTTTTTCATGATGTCCCATGTGTCTTTTGTTGGATGTGCTAGGCATCATCTTTTTAAGTGAATGTAAGCTATTGTAAGTTAGCTGTTTTTTTGTTTGGCGGGAAAATCCCATTGTTATGATGGCCGATTTGTTTGTAAGCACCATGAGGGTGCAGACGGCGGCCATTTTAAGCTTGTGAATCATCCCAGAGCTCTGATTCCTTTGTGTGTAGCCATGTTCTGTGCAGGCATCATCTCCTTTTTAAGTGAACTCTATTTTTGTACTTTTTATATTTTTTTGGGAGAGTTCATTTAATGCTTTTGGTCATTGGTGGGGTACCAGCCATATATTGTATGGGAAACTGCTGACTGTAACTATATGTTGTAGGTAGTTGTGGTGTATATAGGAATGAACTATGATTTTGACCTTTATGATCAGTCCCCATAAGTGTAAAAATATTTTTTTAAAGGGGTTTGGTTTTTAAGTTGAAAAACCTGTTTCTTATCCAGTAGACCATGTATTGTTGGGACACAATAGAAGTTGTCACACCCTAGGAGGGGGGGTGGGGGTGCTTTGTATTTGGGACAAGAATGCATATCGGTCCCGGCCCTCAGGGCACAGTGAGGGCACGCAGACTGTTTCGTTGAATATGCCTATATTTTAGGATAGACCCTAATTGTGTTTGTCTAGGGATAAGTGGTAATATTGGTGTCTCAATTGGATGGTCAGTGTTTGTAGGGAGGAAAAAAAGTTTGTGTGTTGGTTTTCATTTGTTAATGTCGGCCATTTTTCTGTAGTCCGGATCTCATCCACCATTTTGCCGTTGACCGATTTGCGATTACTGCAACTGCTTTTTTGTTTCTGATAATTTTAGCCCCGAGCTGAATCTTGTACTGAATTAATGGCGCCATTTTTCACCATGGGCCAGGTCTTGATCTTCGTTTGGCCCGGCTGCCATTTTGTGTCCGCTGTGTTTGGGTGGAATTGCTATTTGGGTTTATAGAGGCGCAGTCTAAGACACTGTTTCCTTTTTAAGTGAATTCTATTTTTTTTTGTACTTTTTACATATTTTTAAGTAAAGCTTTTGCGTTTTCTGTATTGAATTTAGATTCCCATTTGAATCTAGACTGGGTTTGTGTATAGTGAAACTAGCTTTGCAAGTGTATGGGAGTGTCTCAGATGGGTAATGCATTGTTCTTTTTAGGCTTGTATTGTTTAAGCCTGCACTTGAAAATCTAGCCTCCCTCCCTCTTACCTCTTCATTGATATTTAAATTAACCAGTTTGATGAGTTTTGATGTATCCACAGGAGGGGAGGGGCTTTTGATTGTTTGTGGCCTACAGTGGAAGGGAAGGGCTTTGATTCAGCCGTCTTTTTGCAGGAGTTTTGTTGCACTGTTGTGTGGTATTCTGGTTTTAAAACTGGTGGTTTAACTTCCCAGGGGATATGTGAGTCAAGGGGGTTAATTGCAACATGGGGGTTAATTCCACCCACTCCAGGGAAAATTTTTTTTATTTGCTGATGCTAGCCATAGATTTTTTCTAATGTCTTGATAGACAAAATATGACGCTATTCAAGACTCCCCCTCCCCCTCCCTCTTCCTGTTCAGGTGTGCAACAGGAAGTTGATGGGAGGGGCCTGGGGTCTTTTGAATTAGGACAAAATCTTTTTGATTTTTAAAGTAAATTTAAGGTTTATATTGTAATACTGTTTTGGGGAGGCATTAAAATTATTGTAATATCGAGGTACAGAGAGAAGCCATAATATTTGTTTTGAATAGTGGAGGATTTCATGGTGTTTTGTAGTTTGTCTGACAACACATTTAACCGGTAGTAGAGTAAATGTGAGGATTAGTACGCTAGCAAACCAGAAGGCCGTGTAAAATAATCGGAAAACGCTGGGTGCCAGTACTGTAAAAATGAGTCGCTAAGCAGTACTGATCTGATTAGTGCATGGGTGCCCTGGATGAGGCCCCAAACCAGTCAGACAGCTGCCTTACACATGAGATCTGGGTTTGGGGCTCCGGACATGAGACCCCTTAAAGCTGTGGAGGGTATTTTTGATGTCTGGTGGTAGACCCCAGAATAAAAAAATATCTTGGAAGTAGTTCAGTTGTGGCTTCAGAAATCTGTAATGAATGGGATGATGGATGTGTAGTACATGCTTTTGTGATTCTCAGAGGAGGAACTGCGCTTAAAATCCAGATGCCCATTCCAGAACTTGGTGTGGCTGGTCCATACAATATTCTGAGATGTTCTCATGTCTGTCCCATTGTATGTAGTTTTTTTTGCTAAGAGTGAAGGGAGAATTCCATCTGGTTGGTTTTAATTAAAATTTTTGATTTAGGAACTATGAATTATCTCCCCCACATTTGTATCAAAATGTGTGTCTAAAGTTTTAGTTGTGTCATGTTCTATGTGGTAACAAGAATAAGTCTGAACCTACCACGACAGTCGTGTTGTGGGTGTTGTATTTTAGTAAAAACGTGAAAGTAAGGGTTGTAGAGGGTTTGGCTATTATCGGTTTCGACGAATGTCATTGACAATTTACCAATGGACACGAATGTTGTATTGTTTATGATTGACAGATTAATAACTTGTGTGTGTATAAGTATCTTTTCAGGTCCAAGGAGTTTCTGAGGCTCTACACCATTCTAAATCCGGCATGTTTTCCTCCACTTTGTAAAGATGAGGAAAAGGGGGGGAAGAGGATGGGCCGAGTGACAATTTTTTTTAAACCAATGATACTAACCACTCTAATTCTAGCCAAGTTTGTGACAGGTGACAGGTGACAAGTGACAGGTGACTGGGTCGTTGCAGAGAAGATTGATGAACAAGACAACAAGGATGAGAAGTATCTTTATTTATATTTTTTTTTTAAAGTGTATTTCCTAACTAGCTAAGAAAGTGAACAGGACACATTGTTGGGTCTACTCTGAGTCTCCACGGAGCTCTAGTGATGACAGCGGTGTATGATATTTAGGCATATTGGATGAGGAGTTGTGACAAACTAGTGAAGACTCTAAACAGACATTTCTAAATGGAATTTATCGATACATTTCAAGAGGGTAATTTGGGGAGCAGATAGTCACTACTGTATGGGGTTCAGTTTTACTGTAGAGCTGTGGAAGCTATAGTTTACATTTGTGATTGTTGTTTTTTTTGTACAATAGAGGGCTCGTTTTGTTTTTTTAATCCCATTGTGTTACTGGCCGATCAATTGTGAAGGTAGTAGTCGATTGATTTTATGGTGGAGTAGTTGTTTCAGCCCTAGTATGAATCTTTCTCTTTATAAACTGCTAACTGTGAATCGTAAGTTTTGTAATTAGATCTGTAAACACTGGCGATGTTGTTACTACTATAACTCATATCGCAAAGGTGTGCATCAGTTGACTACCTCCTGTAATAATACGCATAGGGTCCGGATTATCCAAGTTTGTGCTAAACATTCTTGAGATAACAGAAGTAATAAGCTTTTTGTTTTTGGAATATTTCTGAAAAGTCCACGGAAGGGATTGGACTATTATTTGGTTCAGGAAATCTCTAGGCTAATTTTTTGAAGGACTATAGCCGGGCAGAGAATATTGCTCTGGCAAGTAGTGAAAAAAAGGCAGCAACGTTGATAGGGGAGGGGCCTATCTACCCACTTCTTGTCCAGAGGGTCGCTACCTCTGAAGTAGGCAACCTCTAAAGAGGTTGGGGGATCAGTTCAAGGTCCATTGTCCGTAAAGGATGGGTAATCGAATCGCTTGAAAGAGGGTGTCTAACCGTGGGGAACCATACCACTTGACCCCGAAGGAAGAAATGATAGATAAATATGGGCCTTGGACTGTGAAATATGCAAGAGTGGGATTGCTGGACTGACAGAATTTATTCTAAAAAAGGTACTTTTAAACCAAAAGCTTAGGAAGCCCGGTGGTACAATAAAGAGATGCATGGAACGCATGGATGGTAGAATCCATGCATAGAACTGATGAGGTGAATATTTTTATGGTGGGAGGTAAGGAGAAAGCGCACCAAATGCTGAGAAGTAGGGACAAACAGGGCCAATAGAACCACATCCCCAGAGTAGTGGCGGTGATGATCAGGGGAACAGCCTCCACACCTAAGGTATGTACCAATAATGCTACTAATCCAGTTGTCACCAACAATGTTTCATTCCGGGTGTTTTTGCGAGAATAAATCCCTGGAAGGTGGGCGTTTTTATTATAGAAAATATGAAATATGTGTGATGTCTAGAGGTCATCTTTGACCCAGCTAATCGTGCGAGGGTGTGGAATATGCCATATATATTTTGTGTCCTGTGTCTGTCGCAGCTGCTGACAGCCAACCCAAATGACCCCCCCCCTTGTTTCCGACCAGATCTGTGAGTATGCAAAAAGAACTGTATTGACATGCAAATGACCTGAGATCTGTACTAATGAATTGAAAGATGCATCTACTAAAATGTTTGTTTTCCAGAAGACAGTTCGGCAAGAGGTTTTCTGGTGAAGTATGATTTGTTGAAAAATGAAAAAAAAAAAAAAAACGTTTTATTGCGAGTTGCTAATTTTTTTTCTCACCATGGTGAATATTTTTTTTTGGGGAATTATTGGTATACCAAAAAACAAATCCACGTGGTATTAATATGTATTAAGTAATACATATTAATGATAAGTTGAGCTCAACAATTTTTGCTATTTTAAAATAAGGTGCACTGTTTATGTAATGTAAATGTATATTTGTGTCATATGCTAATGTCTTGTTACAGATATATAACCATTATTTTTTTCAGGCGAAAAATTGAATGTTTATTACTAAATTTTATTGATGTTTTTCAGATAATTGGGTTTCACGGCGTGCAGAACCAGAAGGAAATCGTAGACATTTTTTTTATTATTTTCCCTGGGTTCAGCACCATTATGTGGTTTATGCTTCTAGTGGTCAGCCCATTCAGCTGTGTTTTGGACTACCTAAATTTATCTGCATAGGTGAAGTACGAGGGCCTGCCGGATTGCATACAAGTTGAAAGTGTATAGGTCTGGCCTCGTATTGTAAAGTTTTGGTTGAGTCTGGAGAAAAAGTTGTGCAGGATGTATAGGCAGTTAATTTTGTATGGGTGAAGGATAACATGGTCTGATTACCGAATTGATAAAGGAGGGAGAAGGTGTGCAGCCTCTATAAAGAATCGAGTGTACCTGTTGGCAGGTGGTTTTCAATACGGGTTTTCAGACTATTTCCCATACTTAGGATAAAGAGAGGCTTAATGGAGACGGCCGTTGGAGCTGGAGGGGGGGCACCGGGTAGGTGAGGGTAGTATCCAGGTTGCCTATGAATCATAATAGATTGGTATATGACTCAGTTCCAGGATCATCAAAATCTAACTTACACTGGTCTCATCCCTAATGACAGGAATGGAGCATTGTGCAGATATCTCGGTCAATCTGGGTACTAGCCTTTAACAGACTCTACTGGGTTACACCCTGCAGTCCATCTTGTTCTGATGGTTTGAGTCCGGACAGCCTCAGATGACTGGTACGAATGAGTGCTGGAGAAAGGAAGGTGTTGTGCTATGGGAAAAGGCAACAATGCTGGCACAGGAGGGGTAGTGTCCCAACTGGTCCTAAACAAAGTTACCAGGGTACTGGTGCTGGTATCACATGTCTAATGATGCACTGTTTTCAGCATCAGGTTAAATGGTAATCAGCAGGGTACACTACCTCGGGGAGTCTATTGTACATCTCCTCTTGCCCTTGGCATGGATATAGCAGGAACCCCCGGGTTGTACCCCAATCACCCCTGAAGGAAGGTTTTTATGGAAAACCTGACCTCCCCTTACACCTACTGAAACTTCTGTTGGGGTTCGGGGAGGAGTTAAAAAGTTGGTAGTTGGGTGGTTTGTGCAACAGGATCTGATAATGACAACAGTCTGTGCAGGGCGTGAATAGAAGGGCCCTACTCAGGGGTTTATGATCTAAGGAGAGGAGGGTGGTGCAAAATAATAGCTGTTGGGAATTATCTGATATGGAGCTAGCTGAGGTAACATTAAGAGTTTCTAGGGATCACCTAGTGGTGGTCAGGGTAGGGGCTGGCTGGACATATTGGGGTGGAGGAGTTCCAGAGCGGTCCTAATGTTGAACATGGGAGGAGTGAAGTGGACGATTTGGGTGATCTCAAGATCAAAAGAGGTCAATCCAGATATCTCTAAGGTTGAGTTTCTTAGTTAATTCAGGTACAGTCTTAGGGCCACAGCTTTAGTAAACTCCACCCTGTTGCTGTCCTAATTTGGGTAACTATTAGAGACCAACGTAGGGGATTGTGTGCATTTAAAAGAGGACCCTAGAACTATATTTTTTCTTTTTGTTCTTTGCTGTTCTGGGGATAAGCCTTTTCAATTTATAGTAATAATATGCGGTCAGGTTTTACCTAAATTCCAAAAAAAGGTTTTAATCATTTTTATTTTTTTCATTTTATTTCTTTCCTCCCTCTCATTGTTAATATCTGTGTACCTGACCTGGGAGAAAATACTGCTAATTGCTAGTATGGGAGAATTTTTTTTTTAGAAACTATATTTTTATTTTTTTATTTTTTTAGTATGATTTTTTTTGGTGCTATTTTTTATTTTTCATTTTTATTTTTTTATTTCTTTTTAGTTTTTTTTCCAACCATTATATTTGTTTTTTTTGTCTAACCCAGATTCCATGCTCTTTAACCGTCTTGGTTGGAGTAGCATTAAATCTGTAGGTTTTTTTTTTTTCTTCCCTTTCCATTATTAATTTCATTACTCACCTCTCTTCCGTTGCTTTTGCTTCATTCTAATTTTTTCTCTGGGTTTTCATCATCCATCTTCTCAAGATAATGTATCTGTTTAAAAGGATTTTCCCTGCCCGCCAGTAGTGTACCATAACTTTGAACCAAAAGTATCCCTGGACATCCCGTGTTTTTATGTCTTAATGTAATGCTACCCCCCTTAGTCTACCTACTGCTTTAACCTGAGCCCCGTGAGCAGGTGTGGTGGACCCCGGGACCTGGCAATAACAGGCAGTGTTGACTATCCCTACCATCAAGGGCCATGGATGATACTGTCTGTTGCTTGGACTCCGTTCCCTGTGGGGAGCCCACTTTACTCATCCCCATTGCACCCCTTATAAGTATTAAGTCTTGATGACCGTTGCTCCTGTCTGGCATTCCTCCAATATCTGTACACTGACATTCTGTTTTTTTGTTTGTTTAATGTATTCATGCACGACGGTCTGGAGGCCCGCCCAACCACCACCTGAAGACAATCAAGTCATCTCTTGAGACAAATGTGACAAGTAAGACTACCCTGAACTGTTCTTCACCATGCTGAAAAGTGCTGTCTCGCGGTCCGATCCAAGCAGAGAAACCATTACACGGTCTCACCAAGTTACAGGACTAGATATGCCAGGATCCCGCCATCAATGTTGGAGTTCCGCTCTTCCAAGAAAGAGGGGCGATGAAACATTGCAGTACAGACACTCATGGTTTAGATGTGAAGCCTCAAGGGCACCTGGATTTGTTTCCTGTCTTAAGCCTACCTTGAGGAGTTCCGGCGTGTTCAAGAAAGGAAGAGGAGGCCGTGGTGGTGGTGGGGAAGGGTTGGGACTTCTGGGCTGTTGTGGGTGGGTACAAAATCATTGAAGGACTACTTAAGTTCAAGAATGAACTTCAGGGGGAACTGTGGTGGAGAGTTTGAATATTTAAAATGGAATTGGATTGCCATGTCCCATCGGATGTGTATGGTTTATTAGAACATTAAGTAAGAGGAGTCTGGTATCTGCCTAGTAGCTCACCTTTTGATATGCTAATGTATGTTCTATCAAAAGAGGGCTGAGGGGTAGGCTAGTGTGGGAAGCATGCTTCGTTGCCTAGGCAACTCAACCAACTAACATTAGGCTGCAGGGAACCAATCAGGCAATGCACTTCTGAACCAATGAGGTGTTTGTTTGGTAGGAGTGGGTTATTGGAACAACATAAATACCAAGGGTTGATGCTGGGAGCTCCCTCTTAGCCTGATGCTATGGACATGTGAGTTATTATGTAATGTATCCTCTCCCTCTCTCTCCCCCTCTCTCTCTCCCCCTCTCTCTCCCCCTCTCTCTCCCCCTCTCTCTCCCCCTCTCCCTCCCCTTCTTTCCCCTAGGACTTTAATATGTTTTGGGTAATCTGAAATGTTTCTTTATTATGTTCCTTTCCCAATATAAATAAATTGTAACTGTTTTAACTATTCGCACGGTTATCGTACGTTTATATGCTTATACAGACAAAGGTTTAATTGCGTTATTCACTTTATCATTTTTATATCTATAATGATTTTAACTAAGCTAGAAATCCAGCTTTAACACAGGTGAGTAAACTGTAGAATGGAAGTTATCCCGTCTACCTTGTGTGGATCTCAATTCTGAATTTGGTTTTTCAGTTGCCCTTTCAATGGAGACAACTACTTGAGCCAGCTGATTCCTGTTGGAGCTCCTTCACAGGCTTTACCTATCCCAAGCTACTACCAGCGCTTTATAGTCAGCACCTTCACATTTGTGGACTCCACCACCCAGCTTGCCCTTGATGGCCTGGTAAATGAATAGAATGTATTGTTTGTCTTTATCTAATACTTTGCTGGGATTTAACTGTGTAAACTTGTCTTCAGGTATACTTCCACTGCAGTGCTTCTGTCTGTGTTCCATCTGCCGGGGACAGCTGTGCGGTTTCTTGTGGTCCAAGGAGAAGTGAGTATTTTATATTCAGGTGTCAGGACTATGATTGGTGGCAGAATCTTGGGGTTTTTCAAAACTCACTTTAAAAGTTTATTTAAAGAACATCTACTATGGAATTTTAAACTTGATTGCATTTTTTTAGGGAGAATGGCTGAACTTCAGTCTCTGAAGAACACAGTGACTTCTCAAGGACCTGTTGCATTTGTTTCTGTGGATAATAAAGAAATCCTAAAACTGGAAGGTAATCAATCTGGGAAGGGGGGGGGGGGGGGGGGGGGGGGGGTTGTCTTCAGTTTAAGACTTAATAATTTTTTTTTTTTTTTTTTTTTTTTTCTCTCTCCTAGGTACTGATCCATCAGATTACTCCACATTGGACCTGGCTAGAGCACTAGTCACTGCTGGGGTTGTTGGGTCTGTGGCAGTTGCTGTTCTAGGATTGTGGATTTACTGCAGGAGTCAAACATGTAATACTAAACCTGCAAATGTTTAAATAAACTATTTTTCTAAATCCGTCTCCTAGCTTTATTCCCAACATGGTTCTAGAAAGGCTTGAAATTGAATCCGGTCAAATGGTTTCCCACCCAAAAAATACACAACAGGTTATGATAGGACTTTTACCTGCTCCCTCGGCTATTATCCTGCCTCAGTTTGGTTATGTATTGGCCCAATCATGTGGTGAGCCTGAATGCATAAAGCTGCTCTCAAGCAAGATCTCCTCACTAGATTGCCAGAGGAGGCTCACTACCTCTAGCCATGGCATTGGCTGGGGTAGGCGTTAGCTACCCTGTGCTGTCCCATCTCCCTGCCCTCTGTGACATCAGCCACTCTGATAATAAAGCCAGGAGAGCAGTGCGGCGCACTGCCCATACAATACAGGAAAAACCTCAAGGGAGAGGCCAATGGTGACATTACATAGTTAGTCAGGTTGAAAAAGAGACTAGTTCAACCATTAACCGCTTCCCGACCGCCTCATGTAGATATACGTCTACAGAATGGCACGGGCAGGCAAAAGCACGTACGGGTACGTCCCCCCCCCTTTAATTTGCCTGCCCGTGGGTCGCGCGCCGCCAGCGGCGCGCTCGCGACCCGGTCGGGAGCTCCATGGCTGCGGGACCAGCGGACCCGATCGCCGCTGGTATCCCACGATCGGGTTACGGAGCTGAAGAACGGGGAGAGGTTTGTGTAAACCTCTCCCCGCGCTTCCTACTCTGCTGTCATTGATCGGCTGTTCCCTGTCATCGGGAAAGCCGATCAATGACATCAGACGTATAGCCACGCCCCCCTACTGTAAAAAAACACAACACGTCACACTGACTCCTCCCCGCCCCCTAGTGGTTAACTCTTTCACTGCAACTGTCATTTACATAGGAATCAGTGCTATTTAAATAGCAATGATTTCTGTATAAATGACAAATGTGTCAAATGTCCGATGTGTCCGCCATAATGTCGCAGTCACAATAAAAATCGCTGATCGCCGCCATTACTAGTAAAAAAAAAAAATATTAATAAAAATGCTATAAAACTATCCCCTATTTTGTAAACGCTATAACTTTTGCGCAAACTAATCAATAATCGCTAATTGCGTTTTTTTTTTTTTTTTTTTTTTTTTTTAACCAAAAATATGTAGAATACGTATCGGCCTAAACTGAAGAGAAAAAAATGTTTTTTTATATATTTTTTGGGGATAGTTATTATAGCAAAAAATATTGCATTTTTTTCAAATTGTCGCTCTATTGTTTATAGCGCAAAAAATAAAAACTGCAGGGGCGATCAAATACCACCAAAAAGCTCTATTTGTGGGAAAAAAGGACGCCAATTTTGTTTGGGAGCCACGTTGCACGACCGCGCAATTGTCAGTTTTTTTTTTTTTTTTTTTTTTTTTTTTTATATTCTTTTATTTTCGTAATTTTCATTATACACGTGATTCCTCAGATTTATAGTCAAATATTTAAACACATACATCTATTCAAATTACATTTTCCACCAAGCCCCATCCCACCCCCCCCCTCCCCTTCTAAAAAAAAAGGTCCTACCCCGTCTCGCTCACCCCCCCCCCCCCCCCCCATTCACCACAGTATTTTCTTCCATTATCCTAAGGTATTCTGTTTCCCTAAACTCAATCCATTGCTGCCATATCCTCTGGTATTTTCTTTCTAAATTCTCTAGGGTGAATAGTGAGTGTTCTATTATTCTTGTCCTCTCCACCCTCACTACCCAATCTTTCATTGAGGGTATCTCATGAGATTTCCAATAGCAAGGGATTAAGGCTTTGGCTGCGTTTAATAGATAAGGGATAAGATTTCTAGCGTTCCGTCCCTCTCCCCTCTCTGTGTCGTGGAATAGACAGACCCATGGAAGTTTCTTCACTCTAACTCGTGTTATGTTAAAAATTATATCTATTATTTTCTCCCAATATTTTTTTATTTTCGGGCAGTGCCACCACAGGTGTGAGAAGGACCCCACTGCATCACACCCTCGCCAACAGTTTGGAGAATTATCTCCATTGTAAGCGTTCGCTCCTTGCGGAGTTACGTACCACCTGGCTAGGAGTTTATAGGACATTTCTACTGACTATATCTTTTGCTGTTAAAAAAACACGTCCTAAGATCTTGTTTTTCTGGTCCTCGCTATTTAATGGGCCTATCTCACGTTCCCATTTCCCTAAATACGAGGGGTATTCGTGCGCCGCTGCTCGCAACAGGATTTTATAAGTCTTTGAAATTCTTTTTTCGCGGTTGTTGGGGGGATTCTATTAATTTTTCTAAAGGCCTAAGTTCTCTCTTACCGCGTAGGGGTTTGGGAAGTGTCTGTGTGAAATGTTGTATTTGAGTGTAGCGCCATTTGTCTAGTGCTCTGTGTCCCCACTTCATCATAATCTCATTATAAGTGCTAATTCTATTCCCTTCCATTACATCTATCAATCTCAAATTCTTTTTATTGGACCATCTACTAAAATATATAAACTCATCCTTACCTGGGGGGAAAAATTTTGTGTCTAATAGTGGAATTAATGGGGAATTGTAATCCCAATTGTGCCTTTTGTGTACTGCATCCCAAATTTTTTGTGAGTGCGGATGTATTTGGTGCAAGGTGTCTATAGTGTGGGGGTATCCATATAATTTCTCCTATTCTTATTCTACTTAAATTTCTTTCTAGTTCCACCCAACCTTTCCCCTCATCATTATGACTCCAATCTATTATTCTAGATATTGCGACAGCTTCATAGTACTTTTTGAAATCCGGGGCGGCCAACCCCCCTCTTCCTTTTTCTCTTACTAGTGTGTCAAATGCAATACGCGCCCGTTTACCCGCCCAGATAAATTTTGTTATTATTGAGTTTATTTTCATCAAGTATGACAGAGGGATTGGGATCATTTGGCAGGTATAAGTGAATATGGGGAGAATGAACATTTTGACCGCGTTTATCTTTCCAATCCAAGAGGGAGCTTTATATTGCATTCCTCTAAGTTGCTTTTTAATTTTATTGATCAGTGGAATGTAATTGTGATTAAAAAGGTTCTCTACTTGAGGCGTTAATTTTATTCCCAGGCAGTGGCGGCTGGTGCTCAAAATTTTTGGGGGGGCACAAACAAACAGCCTCACTGTGCCCATCAAACGCTGCCAGAGTGCCCCTCCAAGTGCTGCCACTGTGCCCCCTGCCTGCCCTCTGCACTTACCTTGTCTCGATGTGCAGCTGGTGACGGCGTCAGGCGGCGAGCGGTGTCTCATCGTCCGAGATCTTCTTCTCCCGCGCTCCTCCTGTCTTCTGCTATCTTCCGTTCCGTCCGAGGTCGTCTTCTCCCGCGCCTGTCTTTTGCTATGATTGGACGCCTAGCGTCCAATCACAGCGCCTGTGACTTCAGCCAATCAGGTTACAGGTAACAGACCTGGCAACCTGATTGGCTGAGAGGCGGGTCTGTGTTAGGGAAGCGATGTATTCGCTTCTCTAACACAATACTGTGTAATCAGCGAACGCACAGCCGTGCGCCCGCTGTTTACACTTAGGGAAGCCTATTGGAGCACACCGCTCTAATAGGGTCCCCTATTAGAGCTTACAGCTCTAATAGGGCGCTTCCAGCAACACCCCCCCCACTGTAATTCAGATGCCCGGCGCCCGATCAGGGGCCGGACACCTGAATAGGGGGCGGCAGCGGCCGGTGACAATAGATAGATTCATGCATTGCATGAATCTATCTATTGGTGATAGAGCGGTGCATACTGCACTGTGCCCGGCGCCCTTTTTTAAAGGGACATGTTGTTTAAATAATATATATATTTTTTTTTTGAACTTTTTTATTTATTTTTTTATTTAACTGCAAGGAGGGGGGGGTGGGGGGCGGCGCCCGGGCGCCCCTATGGACGGGCCGCCACTGTTCCCAGGTAGTTAAGTTTTTGCACCATTTAAATTGGAATCTAGACTGTAGGGCGCTCTGGTCTTGGGTTGATAAGGTTAAATTTAGTATCTCGGATTTAGACATATTAACTTTGAAGTTCGACAATTTACTGTATTGTTTTAATTCCTTCATAACCATTGGAATTGATATTCTGGGGTTAGAAATATAGAGCAACAGGTCGTCCACAAATGCCGATACCTTGTACTCCCTATTGCCCACTAGGATTCCCTGGATATCGGGATTGTTGCGCATCGCTGACAGTAAGGGTTCTAGGGTAATTATAAACAAGAGAGGAGAGAGTGGGCAACCCTGTCTTGTCCCGTTAAACAAGTCGAGTGGAGAAGACAGGGTCCCGTTGACTCTTATTCTTGTTGTCGGATGCTGATAAAGGGCCTCGATCCATTTCATCATCCTATCGCACAGTCCCATATAGCTCAATGTTTCGAGCAGGAATACCCAGTTGACCCGGTCAAAGGCCTTTTCGGCGTCAATTGACAGAAGGACTGATGGCACGCCCCTCCTACCGGCTTCTTGAATCAGCATTATTGATTTCAGAGAATTATCTCTACCTTCCCTCCCCTGTACAAACCCAGCTTGATCATTATGGGTCCATTCTGGCAGATATGACTTCAATCTCTCGGCAATTATTTTTGCAAATAGCTTTATGTAAGGAGATTGGCCTGTAGCTTTCCACTGCCATCGGATCTTTCCCCTCCTTCAAAATCAGAGTAATATGTGCCAGAAGTGTCTCATCTCTAAATTTCGCACTTATCCCTATTGCATTAAAGTATGTGCATAATCTAGGTACTAACTGCTTGGAGAACTTTTTATAATATGTAATAGAGAATCCGTCAGGACCCGGGCTACCTCCTGGGGCTGTATTAACTATAGCTCTTTCTACTTCTTATACGGATATAGGTGCACCAAGCGCCTCCATTTCATCCGTTTTACCCTTTGGGAAGTCCATATTCTGAAGGTACTCCCTGATTTCGTCCCGCCGCTTTCCTTCGTTTTCTTTGTGTTCAATATTATATAAGGTCCTATAATATTTATGAAATGTGCTCGCTATTTCCGGGGATGATATCCGGATCTCGCCATTTGTGTCTCTAATCCTCTCTATAAACGTCCTGTTCTTTTTTTTCCTTAACCCTATTAGCCAGCCATTTGCCTCCTCTATTCCCCCACTGATATCTTTCCCTCTTTAGAATGTGTATTGCGGCTATCCTCTCTTGCTCTACATATTCTGCTAGCTCTCTTTTTTTAGTTGTCAGCTCTTGTTTTTCCAGTATGCCTTTGGGTCTTGTTTTCTGCTCTAGTTCTTGCATGTCCTTATATAGCTCCCTTTTCCTTTTTTCCCTTGTTTTTTTTTTTTTTTACCTGCCCCAATACTTATTAAGCTACCCCTTATCACTGCTTTGTGGGTTTCCCAGATTGTTGAGGCTGGGACCTCTGGTGACTCGTTTAGGGTGAAGAAAGTTTCTAAGTCCTGTTCTATCTTAATGATTGTCTCTTGGTCTTGCAACAAGGAGACGTTAAGTTTCCAGTTTGTTCCCGGTCCGCAGTCCCCCTTTATATCCAGTTGGATTTTCATTGGAGCATGGTCTGATAGGGTCATTGTTTTTATTTCTGCATTCCTGAGTAACGGGACCAGCTGATGTTCTATGTAAATGTAATCTATCCTGGAGAAGGAACTGTGGACCTGGGAGAAACAAGTATAATCTCTATCTTTTAAGTGTAATATTCTCCACGTATCTTGTAACTGCCAATCTCCCAATGCTTTAATCACTTTTTTCTTCCTTTGTTCTGTAGCTTGGGACCTGCCCGATGAGGTGTCCAATTTTGGGTCTATGCTCCAATTGAGGTCTCCTGCTAAAATAAGTTTGCCTTCTTTAAACCCCTCAAGTCTACTTAGTATTCTCCTAAGAAACTTGTCCGGGTTTTTATTTGGTGCATAAACATTCACTATTGTACATTTCATATTATATAGCATACCTTTTATGAACAAATATCTTCCCTCCGGGTCCACAAGACGCTCCTCTAGCTTAAATTTTACTAACCTACTAAGGCCAATTGCTATACCTCTCGAATACGGTGATGGAGAGTCTGCATAATACCATAGTGGAAAATGGAACGAATTTAGTCTAATTCCTGAAGTATGCGTTATATGCGTCTCTTGCAAGCATACAATGCCTGCTTTCAAGAAGAGTAGTTCGTCGGTTACTCTATGCCTTTTTTTTTTTTTTTTGTATTTAACCCTCTTACATTGTATGTAATAAAATTTATCCCCTCCATATTGAATTTTTAGGGTGGCAGTCTATAGGGGCGTCTTGTAGAGCCGGGGTCGATTTCCGTACTGTGGTGGCGGAGGGTGAGCGGGACCCCAAGAGGAAAAAAAAAAGAAACCCCCATACATAACCCCCCCCTTCTGAAACGATACACCTTGATAGGCTGGACAGAACCCCCCTGCTCGTTTAGTCTATGGGCCAGGCTGACCTTTTCGCAATGTCGCCTGCTTTCCATATTTTCCATGAGGCTCTAATCCGTAGCCATGTAGGCCCTTCGTCTTCCCCCCCCCGCACTCCCCCCTCCGTCCCACCCCCCCAACCCGCCCTCCCCTTTCCTCTCTAGTTAACCGTTTTATTACTTAATTACTGCTGGGCACTGAAGCCATCTCAACCTCCTCCCTCTCCCACCCCCCCCCCCCCTCTCCCCCGCCCGCCGTTGTAACTTAGGTGTTTGTTCTGGGGGGGCCAGATACCCTCCTCCTCCCCCCATTCTAATAGGGTGGGGGGTGGTTGGATCCCTAAGCGCCCACAGAATCCTCCAACATCCTCCGGGAAGCGCAGAACCGCAGATCGACCATCCCTTTTCCCAATCAAGCATGCTGGGAATCCCCATTGATAAGGGATATCTGCTGCCATCAGTGCTGAAGTCAGGGGTTTTAATCGCCACCTTCTTCTCAGCGTTTCTGGGGCTAGGTCCGCGTAGATCTGCAGCTCTGCCCCCCCCCGAAGGTCACTCCCGGGAGTGTTCTAATTCTGCTCATTATCTGGTCTTTCTCTTCCGCATAGTGGAACCTGATTATTACATCCCTCGGGGAGTCGGGTCTCCCTCTCGGGGTCCGTGCCGTCCTGTGTATTCTATCTATTTTCAAAGTGTCTGTGGCTCCTCTATCTAAGAAGGGATTAAATAATTGCTGCGCTATATTTCTCAATTCCGTGTTGCTATGCAACTCGGGAAGTCCCTTTATGCGTAGATTCTTCCTTCTACTTCGGTTCTCTTGATCTTCTAATTTATATAGGAGTGTTCTATTGGCTCTCTGAAGGGCAATCACCTGATCTGATATTTCTTCCAGCTTTTGGTCATGGACCGCTAGCCTGTCCTCCACCTCTTCTACTCTCCTCAGTACTAATCCAATATCCCCTCTTACGGCTGCGATTTCCCCTTTCAGGGATGTTTCCAATTTTGAGAACATCTCTGTAAGCATTTCTCTTATTTGTGGCGGTTCCTCTTGGGGTATAGGCTGCGTAGTTCTTTCTCTCTCTATATCTCCTCCCTCCGCACCTCTCTCTGTCCTCCTATCCTGTGTGTCCTCGTGATACTTTGTGGACTTCTGTTGTCTCCCTTTGGTCCTGCTGCCTTTACTCCATTTACTTTCCCTCCTCTACTATCCTCAGGTCCTCTCTGCCTATTTAAGCCTGAACGGAGCGGTGCTCCTCCTTGGCTCAGCCTCGAGCCTCCCTGTCCCTCCTCTACCATGCTGGTATTGGTGGCCATATATCTCTGAATGCCTCCAGGGCTTTGAGTTGGGGGGTTATTTTTGACAGGTTTGCTTGCTTTACCCCTCATATTTATTTCGATCCTTCTTCTGTTCCTTTTAGGTTGCTCTCACTACCCCCTATGGGGTCCTTTACTATCTCCTCTCCTCCCCATTATCCCGGGCTTTACCCACTAGGTTTAATTTGGTTTACCCGTTGGCCAGTGGGGTGAGTGCTTATATGGTTTCTGTTCCAGCGATTATAATACCCCCTACACACTACTCAAGTGGCCAATATGCCTTATTGGAATTTAACAGCATAATAATAAATCATAAATAATATCACATGCATTTGAACTTTCAAATAGCCTTATACACCATTTTCAATTTTTTTTTTCTTTTTTTTTTTTCTGTAGGGTTCACACCTCCCACTAAGATGTCTCTTAACCTTACACCTCGATCCCCCTTTCCAGGGGTGAGGAGGGCTATTAGGGAGTTAGTAGGAAGTTAATAGGGAGTCCACGGTTGGTTCCAGGGAGGGATCAGGGGGAGTTCCAGGAAAAAGAGAAAAGAAGAGGGGGAGTGGGCAGGCTCCCAAAAAAACAAAGAAAAAAAAAGGAGAGAGAGGGGGGGGGAGGTGGGGCTGTGGGGAACCAGTCAATATCTAGTCCGCGGGGCAAATCGAAGTTTTCCGGCCCCTCTTTGTTCTCTATTAGATGGATGTAATCGTAAGTAACCGTTGCTGTAGTGTTCACCGGGGGAGAATGAGGTTTTTATAGGCTTGTAGCTGATACCTTCATTTTCAAGCACCCCCTAATATAATTGTAATTTACAGGTATTTCGTTGAATAAAAGCGCAGGGGGAAAAATAAAGGTAGACATGAAAATAGCGTTCTCATCCTAGCGGATCAGTCCAGCCTTTGCTGTACAAGTCCTCCTGGGGCTTGGCTGATTATTTTGCTGATTATTTTGCGGAGTTCCCTCTCCAGTGCTTTAACAATTTCCACCTCGTATGTACCAAGGGGTACGCTTTGCCTTCCGAGCGTCTAATCAGGGTTAGGAGCCCTTGATGGCTGCGACTATGGTGGTCCCCGGATAGACAAAAATGTCACTACATTTAAGGTGGTAATCAGCTAGGGGTCTCTCTCCCTTCCAGCATTCCAGTACTCCAATGCTCTCTGCCTCCCGCACTTGTTCAGAAATAGGTTTCAGAATAGGCTTCAGCTTTTCCATTCTCTATTTGGCGCAAGGAGGCCTGATTTCCTTTAATTGCCCTTACTGGTTTGTTGTTCACCATTGACTTGATTTTTGAAAATTTTGTGTGCCCACGGTATGGTGACGGTACGGTACGCGGTGACCCAACCTTTATATGTATTTCAGTCTCTTTCCGCGGGGGCAGAAGCGAAAGAGATTGGGGTAGCACTAGTCCTCCACGCTCGCTCTCCCGGGTCTCCAATCCCCCCACACAAAGCAAGGGGGCTAGGTTGGAATCGCCCGGCGGTTCAGCTGCAGCCAGCCAGCCACCAGCACTGTCATGTCTTGCTCTACGTCCTTCACCCCACAGTCTACATCTATCCAGCAATGAGATTAGTGAGGCACTAACAACCCTCTATCTAGTTCAGGGGTACAGCGGGAAAAAAAGTTCTTAATTGGCCCTACGGGCCGCTCACCGCTCCTGGGGTTTGGCTGCGCTGTCAGGTTGGCTCCTTCATCCCGCTGCTGCTATGCTGCTATGGGACCTGGTCTGCGTTCTGGTGCCGGTTCTGTGGTCCACGGCGGATGTATACTGTGCTGGTAAGCGTCCCCTCAGGGCGTCCGGATAAGGCTTGTATGGAGCTGTCCGTGCCCCGGGGGTGAGGAAGGTGCTCTCTCGGGCGTCTCCGGGTTACCACCAGAGGAAGACTGGGTGGAGGAAGGGGGGAATCCCTCAGTGTCCGCGGCAGGTTGTGCGGGGGGCGGGCTGGCTCCACACCTCACCGGTCATCCTCTCTTCTTCGCGCCGTATACAGCATCTCACAAGCCGGCGTGCTAGGCGTGGAGGAGCTAGCAGCGGTGGGGTGGGTGTAGGACAAGCGCAGGGCTTCCGACGAGCGGCGCGCACGCTACTACGTCATGGCGCCTCCCCGAGATCAGCGCGCAATTGTCAGTTAAAGCGACGCAGTGCCGAATCGCAAAGAGGGGCCTGGTCCTTTGGCTGCAAATTGCTCCGGGGCTGAAGTGGTTAAAAAAAAAAAACTTATACGCAGTTGATCCAGAGGAAGGCCAAAAAAAAACTCAGCAAAGCATGATCCAATTTGCTACATCATTCCTTCCTGATCCATGGAAGCAATCGGATTTTCCCCGGATCAACTTTACCTGTAAATGTCAGTACCCAGTTTATATTCTGTACATTTTGGAAAGGATCCAGGCTTTTCTTAAAGCAATCTACTGAGCTGACCAGAACCACCTCTGGAGGGAGTCTATGCCACATTTTCACAGCTCTTACTGTGAAGAGACCTTTCCGTATTTAGAGATAATCTCTTTTCCTCTAGATGTAAAGATTGCCCTCTGTGTTGACTGTAAAGTGAATAATCCAACACCAAGTTCACATATATATAAATTGTACATGTTAATCTTATTCCCCCCCCCCCCTTAATCTCCTCCTTCTCAAGAGGAAATAAATTCAGTTCCTCTAATCTTTCCTCATAGCTGAGCTCCTCCATGCCTCTTATCAGTTTGGTTGCCCTTCTCTGCACTTTCTCCAGTTCCCCGATATCCTTTTTGAGAACTTGTGCACAAAACTCAACTGCATATTCCAGTTGAGGCCCTACTAATGATTTGTGGGGGGGGGGGGGCAAAATTCTCTCTCTTCCGAGTCCATACCTCTCCTAATACAAGAAAGGACTTTGCTTGCTTTGGAGACCACAGCTTGGCATTGCATGTTCTTATTGAGCTTAATATCTACCAAAACCCCCCAGATCCTTCTCAACTACGGATCCCCCAGATCCTTCTCCACTACAAATCCCACCCCAGTTGTACCCCCCCCCCCCTAGCATGTATGATGCATATTCTTAGCCCCCAAGTACAGAACTTTATATTTATCAACATTAATCCTCATCTGCCACATAGTCGCCCAATTAGACAGAGCATTGATGTCGGCTTGTAAATTGGAGACCTCCTGTAAGGATGTTATTCCACTGCATAGCTTGGTGTCATCTGCAAAGACGGGAATGGTACTTTTAATCCCAGACTTTGTATAATTTATAACGATTTTAAAAAGTAAGGGTCTCAGCACTGAACCTTGGGGTACACCACTGATAACCTTAGACCATTCAGAGTAAGAATCATTAACCCCCTACTCTCTGAATTCTGTCTTTTAGCCAGTTTTATTTCTATTTACAAATTTATATTTCCAAGCCTGTAGATTTTACCTTACACATGACTATTGTATAATAGAGGTGTCATGTTAACTCCTATTACCATCACCCACACTTATAACTGCTATGTACCCCAACCCCTCAAAACCCCAGAAAATGAGACCACACCAATCTGGAGAAAAACTTGGCTGTAGCAGCCAATTACCTTTATTATTAAATAGTCAAAATAACATAAATTAGCATAACCATGGAAACCTGTATTGAACCACCTCCTCCATTAAATTCCACCCGTTGGTCTTTGCAGGAAACCCCACCAATCTTAACACCAGATCCACTCCGGCACTGCGGTACTTTAAAACTATAATAGGCCTCAAGCTGACATTCTAGCTCAGAGACAACAAATACTGCCCGTAGTGCACCCGATAACCAACTTCAAAGCTAAAACCCTTTAGCTGGCATACCACCCTCGGGTACCATATCACCAATGGGTCCTGAACTCTTCCAAACCTGGGGTTAATCCTTCACCAGCAAAGACCAACATCATGCCACAGCACACCAGGGGAAACCTTACCCTTGTGTGCCCTGCCAAACCCTCAAAGCTCGCTGAATCCCGTCCTGTAAACCCAGGGCCCACAAGTCCCTCCCCACATCGTTCAGGTGAACTCCATCCCTCTTCAAATACCGCCAAGTCTCCACTTCCAAATCCAGGTGCCGGATAGCCAACCTACCGTTCCTGACAACAAAGCCACTAATCTCCTTCTTAACCTTCTTCCTGGCCCGATTTATTTTCTCCACTGACCATGCAAAACGCAAATTGGTACGTGCCACCATGTCAGACCACTTGATAATCATGTGTGGGAAGGCAAGCCGGAGCTGGCAAAAATCGAACTTGATGTCTCTTACCAAGTCCAACATGGTCCTATGGCATAAATCGTTGCCTCCCCACATGTAGAACTAACACGTCAGGAGGCCGGTCCAACCGTGCAAACCTATGCACCTGTGAGACCGTCCTGCCCCAAAGCATGCCCGGCGACCCAAACCACTTTATATATGCCTCCTGCAGTGACAAACCCAACTGTCTACCTTCTGGACGAGCATCACCCCTCCTAGCCCCCCAACACACAGGAGTGGCCCAGAATCCAGACCAATCCGTGTGTTCTTCCTGAAAGGAAAGAACAAAAGACAACCCCCCCAAAAAAATCAATATCTGTAAACCATACCACAGCATATACCACTTATCCTTTAACAGTTTACCTTCCCCCGTCAGCAGATGGGGGCGAACATATGATTTAAACCGCCTAGACTCCCATCTCCCAATCCTCTTTACCATAACCACAGCCTCATCCAGCCCCCATCTGACCGCCTCCGTAGCCACCCCTATGTGGAATGAATGGGACAAAAACTTCTGATCCCCCAAACCCAAAGCCTCCAAACATTTTTTAAAAACTGCAATAAAATCATATCTAGATAAGGACCGCCCATCTCGGTGCACTAAGAGGGACCCTCCTAGCTCCGGGCGCAGAGTCAGGAAACCCCTCACCAAAGCTATTGGGCACAAGGGGGAACCAGTCAGTGAATATACTTGCACCTTCCTCGTTGCCCCGCTGATCTGTTTTTGACCTGCGCACCAATAAGGACAGCCTATCCCCGTCACACGCTACCTCTAAAACCCCTAACCCCCCTTGAACCTTCGTGGAGGAACTCACCAGTTCACCGATCCGAAAGGCCACAAAGAATGCCAGCGCGAACGCTGCTCTGAATAACACTACCTCATACTCCGATGAGCATGTAACCTCTAATTGTGCCAATAACCTGCCCAATAAATCAAATGAAACCGGGCGCCGTGCATGCCGGCCCGGCTTGGAATGCCTATAACCCTTCACCGCCTGCCGCACCCAAAAATCAACGCATCAGCGATGACATTCTCTACCCCCGGTAGGTGAACGGCATAGATAAACACGTTCAACTGTAAACAGCATAAAACTAAGTGCCTGTTTACTGGCGGGGTTGCCGCCGATACCTTGTTGATCACCTGCACCACACCCAAGTTGTCCCCATGGAACCGCACCTTCAAATTCCGAAAGGATTCCCCCCACAATTCTACGGCTAACACGATGGGAAATAATTCCAACAGCAACATGTTCTTCATGAGCCCTACTGCCTTCCATGATTCTGGCCAAGGCCCCCGCACTCCACTTACCCTGGAAAAAGGGCCCGAAGCCAGCTGCTCCTGCGCATCCATGTACAGCTCCAGGTCGAAGTTGCTAACAGGCCCCGACATCCACAACGCCCTGACGTTAAACTGAGCCAGGAATGTGTGCCATGTCACCAGGTCATCCCTATGTGCCCTCACCAAGCGCACATAGTGCTTGGGGGATGTAACCCCCGCAGTACTTGCCGACAACTGCCGGCAAAATACCCTTCTCATTGGCAAGATGCAACACGCAAAGTTCAACTTACCCATCAACGATTGTAATGGCCTAAGTTGCACCTTACGCAGTCCCATGATCCCCCAGATTTCCTCTTTCAATGCCGATAATTTGTCCTCCGGCAACCTACATTCCATTTTCCGAGTCCAACGCGATGCCCAGGAAACTCAGCACTGTCGTTGGGCCCTTCGTCTTCTCTGGGGCCAACGGAACTCTGATTTCCTCTGTGACATGCTCCACCGTAGCCAAAAGGATCACGCACACTTCTGAAGACAGCGGGCCAACTACACTCGGTAGTGTATGACCGAGTTCAATCCCGCGACGTCTCGTACCACCCACTCAATGAATGAACTGAACTTCTCAAACAATGCCCAGGAGATCAAACACCCCATGGGCAAACACCGATCCACATAGAACTCCTCCCGCCAGTGACAGCCCAAAAACCTAAAGCTATCCGGATGAACCGGGATCAAATGGAAAGCTGATTCAATATCAGTTTTTGCCATCAGCGCCCTTTTGCCATATTTCCTTACCCAAAATACCGCGGTATCGAACAATGTATACGATACCGCGCATATCTCCGGGTCAATGGCATCATTCACAGACCCCCTTTTGGATACGACAGGTGATGTATGAGCCTAAATTTATTAGGCTCCTTTTTGGGCACTACCCCAAATGGTGAAACCACCAAGTCCGGTATGGGCATTGCCAAAAAGGGGCCCCCCATGCGGCCCAACGCCACCTCTTTTCGCAATTTTTCTGACACCACCCCGGCATGTTGCAAAGCAAGACTCCCCGTGATCTTGGCCCCTTACCCCGTGATCAGCTGTCAGCCAATGACAGCTGATCATGTGATGTAAACAGAAGCCGTAATCTTCTTTTTTTTCCCTCATGCTGACAGTGTGAGGAGAAAACAGAAAAAGCCAATTACCGGCTTGTGTAAATGGGACATTGGTCCCACACACTGACAGTCTCTGCTGCTAAGCAGTGCCCACCAGTGCCACCTTCCAGTGCCCATCAATACTGCTAAGCAGTGCCCACCAGTGCCACCTTCCAGTGCCCATCAATACTGATAAGCAGTGCCCACCAGTGCCACCTACCAGTACCACCTACCACTGCCCATGAATACTGCCAATCAGTGCCTCATCATTAGTGCCACCTACCAGTGCCTATCAGAGTCCATCAGTTCCACCTATCAGTACCACCTACCAGTGCCCATCAATACCGCTAAGCAATGCCCACCAGTGCTGCCAATCAGTGCCTCATCATTAGTTCCACCTACCAGTGCCCATTAGTGCCACCTATCAGTGCAGCCTCATCGGTGCCTCCTGATCACCGTTCACCAGTGCCCCCTCATCAGTGCCACCTATCAGTGCTGTTTTATCAGTGCAGCCTCATCAGCGCACATCAATGAAGGAGAGAATGAGAAAAATTACCTGTAACAATATAACATTTTCGGTCTTTTTTTGTTTGTTTAGTAAAAAATAAAACCCCAGTGGTGATTTTTGTACCACTAAAAGAAATCTCTATTTGTGTGAAAAAAATGATAAACATGTCATATGGGTACAGTGCTGCATGACCGCGCAATTGTCATTCAAAGAGTGACAGCGGCCTGGGCAGGAAGGGGGGTATATGTGCCCAGTAAGCAAGTGGTTAAAGTGTGACATGTTGGGTATCTATTTACTCGGAGTAACATCATCTTTTATATTTTACCAAAAAAAATTGGGTATTATATTGTGTTTGTGTGCACTCAAATTCATTCAGGCTGGGTTCAAACTGCAGAACTGAGCTGCCCACAGCAGGGGTCCGGTGCGTCCCCGTTCACCATTTCAGGTCCGATCTCAGTCCGAATTTTTGGCTCAATTTGGACCTGAGATGGACCAGAAGACACACAGGACTCCTGTGCAATTCACACCGGAGCCGCTCAGGAGATGTGTGAACCGTCTCCATAGAGAGCCGATCACAATCTCCTGACATGAGAATCGGATGCAGAGAAACCCTCCACATCCAATTCACAATAGTGTGAACCCGGCCTGAAGTGTATATTTTTCCAAACAATACGCATTTAAAAAACTGCTGCGCAAATATTTGGTGATATAAAAAAATTGCAAAATTCTTTAGGGCCTCTGCAAAAAATATATAATTTTTGGGGGTTTTGAGTAATTTTTTTTGTAAATAAATGATGATTTTTACATGTAGGAGAGGAATGTCAGGATTGGTCGGGGTGGGAAGTAGATAAATCCCAGCTGGTAATGGCTCTGCAGCTTTTACTTTTGTAAATTGCTACATAATGAAAAAAGTGTTTCCACAATAATACAAAATGTACACGACACCTCAGAACCCCTAAATGGCGGTTCACACAGGGGCGACACGACTTCCAGCGCGACTTTTGGAGGCAACTTGGACACGACTTGAGGAGCTACTTCAACACGACTTGGGACGACTTACAACACGACTTTAAGTCGCCCCAGGCCAGGCGACTTTGGCCGTGGCCAATCAGAGAATAATCAGCTCTGGAGGGAGAACTCCACGCCAAATTTAAAAAAAAAAACAGCATGGGTTCCCCCTCCAGGAGCATACCAGGCCCTTAGGTCTGGTATGGATTTTAAGGGCAACCCCCTACGCCGAAAAAACGGTGTGGGGGTCCCCCCAAAATCCATACCAGACCCTTATCCGAGCATGCAGCCTGGCCGGTCAGGAAAGGGGGTGGGGACAAGCAAGCGCCCCCCCTCCTGAACCGTACCAGGCCGCATGCCCTCAACATGGGGGGGTGGGTGCTTTGGGGAAGGGGGGCAACCTGCGGCCCCCCACCCCAAAGCACCTTGTCTCCATGTTGATGAGGAAAAGGGCCTCTTCGCGACAAGGAGGCGGGGTCACATGCTCATGTCACATGGTGACCCCGCCCCCTATGATGTCGCAGTCCCGGCGTAGGGGGTTGCCCTTAAAATCCATACCAGACCTAAGGGCCTGGTATGCTCCTGGAGGGGGAACCCATGCCGTTTTTTTGTTTTGGCGTGGAGTTCTTCCTCAAGGAGACACTGTCGCGTCCATATAGATGGAGATCCGACTTGGAGGCGACTTCCATTGAAATCAATTACAAGTCGCCTAGAAGTCGGATTGAAGTAGTACAGGAACTTTTTCTGAAGTCTGAGCGACATCAGTAGCGTTCATTAAGACGGCTCTCATTCACTTGCATGTCATTTCTAATGTCAAGCGACTTGGAGCGACTTGCGGTCTGACAAGTCGCCCCCCAAGTCGCGGTAGTGTGAACGGGCTCTAAGGGCTCGACATTGAAAACTGGAAGCTAAACCAAAAACTGATCTCTTGGGTGAGATTATTGGCTGCTATGGATAAGAGACCCATTTTGTTTGCTTTCTTTGCTCCAGTTTTCATAAATCAGACCCCATTTTTGCACATTCATGGAACATATAAAAAAAAAGGTGCAACAAATATAATAAAGTTTAAAATAAGGAAAAAATACAAAGTAATAACCAATTATGGTCCTTTTTTTTTTTTTTTAAATCATCCCAGAACATGAACCTTGATTGGTTTGAAGAGACCCACAATCAGCAGTTCTTGGTCACCTTTGCAAGTATTAGGATCACCTGTGTGCATAGCAGTCCCTGACCAATCAGCCTGAAGCCCCGCCCTCTCTCCAGGGTATAAATCTCAGGTCAGGGCTGAGGGTCAGTACTGCAAGTGATCATCAAGATGGGTTCTTCCAGGGTAGGAATGGGCTTAGCACTGCTGTTGTGGAGCTTCAGTTTGTCCTGGTTGCTGTGTGATGCCAATGGGCACTTTGAAAGCTCCTCTCTCCTCCACTGTGCTCTGGACAAGATGGAATTGTCCTTTTCTATGCCTACTGAAGGGGTGACCTCTTCCCTGAAAGTGTTGGGTAAGTCCTTTTTTTTTTTTTTTTTTTTTTTTTTTTTTTTTTTTTTTTCTTTTTATTTGCTTTCATTTTTAACTTCTTGTGGTTTAAGGGTGGAAATTGGCAAAAGTAGGGATGCTGTTCCTACTAATTGTCTGGTGGCTCACAGAACATGGTGGATGGGAGTAGTACATGTAGAATAGGGATCAGTGTGATATTATCCAGGATATGCACTAGAATGTAGCCGGTGTCCTGAGATATTAAAGATCTAATGACTGGATGGGTATACCTCCTTATTACAAAGTGGAACTGAAGATTATTCCTCCTACCCTTACCACCCCACCCCCTAATATGTCCCATTGGGGAGATTTCCCTTCACTTTCTGTACCATGGGGGGGGGGGGGGGCTGCTCCCTGGAGTCTGGTGGGCTGCCCTACCCATGATGCATTTATATCTAGTGAGGAGCTGGGTCAGCACGGAATGAAGCGCTCTCATAAGTGGGGAATGGGCTCACTTTGACTCTTGGTTGAATGGTGTATGTATTGGGAAGCTCTCACATCGGGTGTTTAGCCCCAGTGCTTGAGATTCCAGTAGGCACTGGTATACCATCCCAGCTGCAGCAGCTCTCAGCCTCTTAGAATTATACAGGACGGTGCTCTGATGCCGTCTGCTGCACCAAAAGCCAAGATCTTGACATGAACAGATCTGACAAAATGTACAACTGAAGGCTAAACAGGATGAGGGAAATCTCCTCCTCATCCTGAATGGAACACAGATGGCAAAAAAACTAACCGGGGTTATAACCCTTCCTTACTCTGGGGACAATTTTGCCTATAGTTCTAACTTTAACAGTAAATGTGCTATTATGGGATATGGTTTGGTGAATTTGGGGGGGCGGGGGGGAAAATATACCTAAACTGTTGAATCAGCATTACTATTTGAAGAAATGTAAATATACCATTTTTTTTTTATTTAGTTCCTGGCTTAGATCAAAATGTTGTCATCCCAGGGGAGGAGGGGCTTTCTCAGCTAAGCACATCTGCCTGGGTTAAGGGCAAATGGATTCCAGGAAGTAAATGCTACATGGATCCTCTGCCCCTAAAGTGCCAGGACCCTGCGTTCCCTTTGTCTGTTCTCCCACAGTACACGAAAATGTTATTTTAGTAAATATAAACTGCCTTTCTCAGCAGTCTTGTGACTTCTATTAGTGTTATGTTAAAGCTTGCAGAAAGAGCCTTCATTCTCGCAGGACCCCTGACCCTGTATCTGGACAGTGCTCATCACATGCAATGCATACCAAACTGAGCATGTGCAGCTTGTCCTCTACCCTCTGTTCTAGAAGAAAATGGGTTGGGGACAGTGCAAGAAGGGGAGGAGAAGATGAGATCAAACTGCTATTAAATGGGACTTAAATGATCAGTTTGTGGTGCTCAGATATGTTCTGGTCTAAAATGGAGCTATAGGCAAAACTTGTATTAATTTTTGCATAGAGTAAGGGAGGATTATAACCCCTGTCAGATTTTCTTTTTAATCCTCCTTGTCCACTTGTGGATATACCCCACCCCCCTCACTTCCTGTTTGGCTTTGGGACAGGAAGTGAAAAGAAATCCCTGGAAATTAAGGGAATCCCTTGGGGGACCCCCAGGTCACCAGAACTAGTGTCCACTTTGTCTGGGAACAACCCACAATTTGGGTTTTTTAATTTTCACTTTCAATGATCATGGTATGTAGGACCATTGGAGAGGGTGATTCCTAACAGGGCACAGATGGCAATAAAAACTGACAGGTGTTCTAATCCCCTCTCCACTCTGTAAAAAAAAAAAAAACACCTGCCTATTTAGTTTTACTTTAAATGTTTGTCTAATGAGGACTTTCCATGGTTTGGCTGGTCTATCAAAATTGTGCTGATCTGCCTTCAGAAGTGAATGTGACACTTGGTTTGGTATAATGGGCCTTAGTAAGAAATCATTAACTTTTTGTGTTCAGATCTCCAGGATGAATTTCAGGATCCTGCCAATGATTCTTCTTGTGGGATCTGGGTAAGACATGGACCCAATAACACAATGGTGATTGCTGCTGCCTATGATGGATGCTACGTAAGGGAAGAGGTAAGCCTGACATCACTGACTTGGGCTTATTGATGAGGTCATGGGACAACTCATTTCAAAGTTCTAGGCAACCAATAGAATCCTAAAACTATAAATCTGTTCTGTTAGTAATGCATTCATTGGGTGTATGTATAGCCAGAACTTTAGTATTGTAGAGCAAAGAATGCCAAGGTTTATTGTTTATCCCTTTAATGGGCCGTCTGTCTGGCAACCATTGCCACAAATGGGAGATCATTTAGCTGTTGCCAGAACAAGCGGCGAAGAGAAATCAAATGGCAATGCCAGTTCTGGTGGCATATCTCGAAGATACTTTCACTTGTAGCCTCTTCAGGACAGAAGTGACAACATCCAAATTGGGCAGTACTCTAACCCTTCATTACCCCCCCCCCCTAAACAAATTGTCTCCACGCATTCTTGACCTTTGCTGGCTATAAGTGGAAAGCCCCTGGTAACTTGTAAAATAAGTGCCTGAATCCTTGGTAGGTGGGGGAGGTTTAGACATGGATTAGCGGCTTTGGCAGACTGAGGCACTAACGGACTGAGACAACTCAACTTGGGTTTGGAGACGCCTGCAGATGGTTTGGTGAAATGCAGGCGAGTGGCCCTTGGGGGGCACTATTCCTCCCCAGTAACCACAAAGTCTACAGCTTTATTTACTCCTACCAATGCCAGGGCATCTTCTACTCCCACTGACCGCCCCCCAAGTTTGAAAGGAAGTAAACTGGCCCTTTGTTTGAGAAGTTGGGAGACACCTGGTGTAATGCATGCTGTTTTTTCTTTCTCTAGGATGGGGAATATATGATGGTTCTGCTTCTGGAAGAAAGTCATGATGGTGCAGTTGACCAGTACAAGACGGAGAAGAGATGTCCAATACAGGATGGTAACGTGTCTAATCTTCTTCTAAATGGGAATTGGCATTGTCCCCTGGAACAAGAGCACAATGTAGTTTCATTATAGGGGGTGGGGGGGGGGGGGAGCTACTGGGACAGGGTATCTCTCCTAGTTTCAAGCCCTAACTGAGAGAAAAATCTAGATGTACTGTATTATTGCTTTACGCTCTCCTTTCTTGTATAGAAGCCCTGGATGCCCCCAGCCCTGATGTCTGCTATGCTGTTGCTAAAGAGGACAAACTGGCCTGCGCTGAAACTCCTGTAACCAGTGACTCCTGTGCTGCAATGGGATGCTGCTACTCCCCGAGCGCTGAGACAATGCCCTGTTTCTTTGGCAACAAGTGTAAGTAGGATGTTGCTGGATGCTCTAAAGTTGGGTAGCCGTATCAGCCTGAACATACTATGGCCAGCCTGTAGGTAAAACATAATAACCTGCTTATTGGCAGGTAAGGTTGCTAGTACTTTGGCCATAGCTAAAGACATTTTAGGATTACATTTCATAATTGAGTGAATTGAAGCCCAGTCTAGAATGTACTTGTTAAAACAAAATATTTGTCTAATGGTGTTTAGAGCAAACTAGTGTCTTGCCAGCTTGCTATTTTATTTTGCACTAAGCCACACTTTGGTGACCTTTTGGGTCCAATGGACAACCCTATAAGTGTCCATAAGACCTGTGGTCTGCTCTGTATAATTTTGCGCTCTTCACTGCAATGAGGCCTGTACAGATGTGAGTTGGATTAGACTCTTGACCTCTAAAATCTCTATTTCTGATTTATTAATCACAAAATATGTTATGGGTTAATTGAGAGTTCTATTGACCAGGAGGAAAAGCTTTAAATATAATAGCATTTATTACAGGTAGTTAAAATGTCTAATACACAAATCTCTAGCACATCAAGGCATAAAATGCTAGGTTGGAATAAAAAATATATACATAAAGGAATTTAGATTATATTCCTTCAGACCGTGGTCTACATGCATGTTTAGTTAAAAAATGGCAGGGCATGGCTTCCCCTGCTAGCTATCAGTTACCTTAGCTTCATTCTGCTTGCTGGTTCCCTGAAAAGAGAGCGTTGCCTCCCCTTTCCTCAGAGTATCAAAAACCAGGCTGATGTCTCATTGGCTGGCTTAGCGTGAATTCTGACTGGTTACTTAGTCTAAGCCAGCCCCCTTACATGCAACTCCCAGTGATGCAAAATATACTTGAATGGTCCCGGGAAGCTTAAGTATGAAACTTGGGGTGTGACTTACTTCATTACCTATAGGTGACAAACAATGGAATTGGCTCCCCATTGTTAGTGTCTTCAAGTCTCGGCCCTTCAATGTCTGCAATTAACAAGAGCTTGGGAGGAAGGCGGTTGGCTCCCCTATCCCAGCTGCAAGCCAAAAGAGACATATTCATAATTACAGTATTTCACAGCTATTAATGGAAATTTCACAAACTCATAAGGCAACAAGACTATTCATAAATTCTGCAGTGGGCACATTATTGGTGACTAGCTAATTGCATGTCTGATCTACATGGTGAAAACCCAAATTTGTTTTCTACAGTGACCACACAGTGCAGCTTTGGCAACATGGTGATTGCAGTGTCCAGTGAACTGACCGTGCCATCTCTGCATCTGGACTCCGTCAGGATGAGTGGATTGGACTCCTGCACCGGGCTGAAAGTGGCTACCAGTAACTCCTTTGTAGTGTTCGGGTTCCCATTATCCTGCGCCACAGCATATCAGGTAGGTATTGCAATACAGTCTGACCCTTATGGTGCTAGCAAGGCTAACCTTTGCACATTCTTTATTATACATATGACCTTAGGACTGATTATTGCAGTTCTTAAACTTTATAAACTCTTGGCTACAATTCTGGTCTTTAGGCTGTGATATCACTTGGTGAAGGTGAATATTTGTTCAGTGTCTTTGCCCAAAACGGTGAGGATAATGGCACCTTGACTTTCAGTACTGCTGCAAAAGATTGTAATGGAACTGTCCAGCTTGGGTGCTTCCCTCAGTATACATCTCCCTCCAGTCTGGAACCAGGTATTATAGCTGAGTACCCATAATGGACACTAGCTTGGATGCAAACTGGAACTCTATTGACAACTTATAGCACAGATCAGGTAGAACCTGATCACATTACCCTAACAACACAAACTGTAAACAGGAATAGAGCTAAGGAACAGCCAACAAACCTAATCATTAGGCTAATTGAACAACTAGCCATCTAGGTGACTCAGTGTCCACCAAGCCCACAACTCTGGATACAATGTATATTGTACAATATCATGAGCATCCCACAATGGTTCCATAACAAGGTAAGTGGTCACATCTCCAATAGATGATCAGATGTGTGACACTTATCAACGGAATGCGCACAAATGAGACCTGCTGAACACCTTAATAAGCAGACTATAGAAGAAGACCCCAGTATCCTGTTTCTGTGAGCTGATCATATTCACATCTGCTCAGTCTAAAATTGCTGGTTTGGGCACAGAGGGCCCAAATCTGTTTTGAGGAGACCTGGATCCAAAGCAAGGCCACTTAAAGGGTCCCCCCCAGGCACACCTCCCAAAAAAGAGTGGTGCCACTTTTGAGTGCAGTATGTTAGTTGCACAGTCAAGTTTAATAAATTAGACTCACCTTTGAGTAGGTATAGGCAAGCATTTTTAGTTTCAGTTAATGAGGCTCCCTTGCATTTGACTGAGCAGCAGTGATCAGCAATTGCAAGCCTGACGAAGGGGCACACATGCTCCGAATTCAAGCTCAACCATGTCTGCTAGCATTGACGTGCCTGCCTTGTTGATCCACATCCGCCCAGGAGCAGCCAGGGATTGCTTACCACAAGGGAGCCTTATGGACAATCTACCGCATGCTTGCCTATACCTACTCAAATGCGAGTTAAACTTTACTTTGGAAGCATACTGCGCTCAGTGACATCACGCACTCTCTCTCCTTCCTGCCTACCAGAGTTACTTCTGCTCTACAGCTGGCTGCCAACACTGACCAGAACATCTAACGCAGGTCTGGTTTCAGTAACAGATTAACTTTGCTGCAGGGCATACCCCTGACTGCTGGAACTTTTTTTTGGATCCCACTAGCTGCCTATTTAGTGCTCCATTTTCTCACCCTAACACCTCCCAAGAGTAGCATTCCCTTAAAGAGGAAGTGTGGGGGGGGGGGGGGGACGGAACCTGCAAGGCAAAGGCATAATGAGCTCATTATGAATAACTTACCTGAGAACGAAGCGACCCTTGTCCACGTCCTCCACCGCCACCATCACTCCCGGAGTGACTTCCGGGTCTCGCTGCTCCAGCGCTATCATTCGCTGGAGCGGCGATGACGTCACTCATGCGCACGAGAGCTGCAGATCACCACGATCTCCAGCATGCTCAGTGTGCCGCTGTCTACGGCGCATGCGCCGTAGATAGCGGTGCCTTCCTTTTTTCTAATTATCTCCTAAACCATATAGGTTTAGGAGATATTTATTGGACCTACAGGTAAGCCTTAATCTAGGCTTACCTGTAGGTCAAAGTGGTTTGGTTTGTAAGGGTTTACAACCACTTTAAAGCTGTAGTAAACCCGCTGAAACTTTTTTTTTTTTTTTTTTTTTTATACACCTGTAAGGATAAAGGCATGATGAGCTAGTATACACCACATACTAGCTCATTATGAAATACTTGCCTTAGAACAAGGCGTCTAACTCACCTGGTCCACGCTGACATGTTCCCTCAGCGTGTCTTCCGGGTATCGTGACTCCAGCACTGTGAGTGGCTGGAGCCGCAATGTCGTCACTCCTGCACGGGAGACTCCTTCCTGGCAAGCTTCGGATTCTGTCGGCCTTTCAGCGGAGAATCCCCCTGTGCGCATGCGCCACTGCAGTCAGTGGCTCATTGCACGGGGAATATCTCCTAAACCGTGTGTGTGATTACATATACATTTTTGCGTATACAACCGCTTTAAAAGCCAGTGCCCATAGTCAGTAGGCATGAGGCCACCCTGCAGGCCCCTGTCATGGTTGGGTCAGTCAGTCCAGCATAAATTATATCTGGCTATAGACCAGCTGTATTTCAGCCAATTTAGTTTGGCTGTTCCATTCATGAGTGATCTAACTATTGCCTTCATGAACTGGCCTAATTGGTACGCTGATACTCTACTGCACCATCAACCCTACTCCTATGCTTATCTAAAACCTGCTTAACAGGCACTTCTGTAGGTTTCTTGTGGTGTACAAAAAGCCACCCTTTGCAACTTTCTGTATCATATTGAAATATAAAGACTTATGGTGGGTGGTGTTGCTTTTAAAAGCTCATTGTCTATGTATCCTGGTTTGTTGGAATTGAACTTTTCTTCACCCAGGTGCCCAATGGTCCAATGAACTATGTAGCTACTATTGAAGCTGGTAGACAAATACAGACATGGCAAGCATCTTCTATTACTAGGGACAGAACAATGAGGTAAGATGGGCAATCCTTCTGTAGTATATAGCGGGGGAGGGTCGGCATTAGAACTGTATCTAATACTGTACTGTTTCTCTAGGGTGACTGTGCAGTGCAACTTCATTGAAACTGGTATTGTGCCACTGCTGAGTTTTACAGTCAACACTTTGCCACCACCTCCTCCTGTCAGTACATCTGGTCCTCTTGAGCTGGAGATGAGGATTGCACAAGGTGAGAATACGAGTCTTCAGCTTGCTTGGAAGCAAGCCAATATGCTTCCACTAGTCTAGTGCCCATTGGTGTAATGCAAGGGTTGCCAACTTTGTCCTGGTATCTGTAGGAGTAAACTATGCCTCATTGGTATTTGGGGAAAGTAATGGTGCCCCACTGTCAGTGGGAGGAATAATGGCCATCGGTGTCAGTGGCAAACTGTTGCTGACAGTATGGGAATAATGCTCCAAGGGCCAGATGAAGGCAAAGGGCCACAGTTTGGAGACCACTAGTGCAATGCAACATAAATCTAGTCCGCGCAAAATCTGTACTAATTTCTTGACTTCACATGTTTGTGGCCCTCCTGCAATATAGATGCTTTTGGTTTACCTTACACATGTAGCAAGGTCCAGGGTCCCTTTTGGTCTAATGACTCCCTCCAATGTTGGAGAGCTGACATCCTGTGTAGAGTGGGTTACAAGGCATAGTGATATAGGTAGATTTATGGGTGCCAGAGACTACTTGCATGCAGAGGGGTGTGGGGTGTTTTTTTTTTTTTTTTTTTTTTTTTTTTTTTTTTTCCTCCTCGAACAGGACTGAAAGGCTTTAGGGCCAGGACCCCATTAAGTAGTTGCAATGGTAATTAGCTGACAGACTTCTAAGAGGTAGATGACCATGCAGGGGAAGGCACCCAGCAGGATACTTCATCTGCTTATGTAGGATTGCTGTCTCCTATGGCAACAGTCTTGTAGCGGTTTCTAACACAAGTAACAAACTTCTGTACTTCCTCTACAATTGCTTCTTGTATATCTTCACCCAACTGGGCTCCCAGTCTTTTCTCACTTGACGTGCTGATCCACTGCCACTGGATCTCAGTGAGACGGTTGGAAGAGCTCTGAGTATCTTCCTCAAGCGTCACCCCCCCCCCCCCCCCCCACTTCCCTGCTTGGCACTCAGATGCCCCTCAAACATTGGTCCTTGGCCTGGCACACAAGGCTGCTCTGCAAGCATCACCTCTGCTGGCTTGACACCTGAAGTTTCACAATTCTTCACCGTCCCTAGTTGGTGAATACTGCTCCAGAAGTTGCTTCAGCTAGTAATAGGGTGGTTGGTCCCTTAGTGGCAACGGCTTCCCCTCTACCAACGACAAGTTCTTCAGCTGGTAAAACTGTTATGGTTAGTGGTGGCTGGTGCTCAAATTTTTAGTGTCGGAGGGGGGGGGGGGGGGGGGGGGGGGGGGGGGGTTTGGTGCTAACTGAAAAATACTGAGTGGCTGTTCTCAGATCCTAACATGGAGCTCTGTCAGAGGGAGTTTCTTGCTTTTTCCATTTAAGTGCTACTAAACATGTTGCTGTGAGAAGGTGTGATGGCAGCCTAGCTCTTACTGCTAACCTGTTCTCTGCTTAGTGAATTCCCTAGCGGCTCATGCTAGTTTATGGGCCACTGTTGTAAGGTGTTGCCAAAGAGCCATGGGAAGCTAACAAATGCTGCAGTTTAGTTGGGGGTTATAGACATGTGGTGGTTGTGGCTGGACCATCTGCAGAAGTACCAGTTTTCTTTATTTGGCACAGAACTCCTTTGCATTAAAACTCCATAAAGGACATGACCTCTAACAAAAAAAGGTCATATAACTTGTACAGTTTGTGGCATCACCTCCAAAAGGGTGTGAAAATGGCATGGCTCACCATAATCTCAAAGCAAGAAAGTGATTGACTACCAGTCTGGCATGCTAACTGGCCTCTTGTCAACATGGTTGCATCTGTGAATTTACTCCTATCGCATTTCATGCTTGTGTGGTCCACCATGACTTGCATATATAGGTTACCGAACCATCTGCTTTTAAGGACTGCTTGTAGTTCACTTCTGGTTTGTTGCCAGTCAAGCCCTGATGAAGGGGGGCACTTTGACCCACAACGCTGCCTTTTATTTTTTGTACCCCTCCCCCCGACTTGATAAAACAATATTGTATCTAGACCTCTTGGCAGTGGCATGCAGCTTCAACTTCAATTCTCATCACATGACTTGCATAGTCTTCCATAAAATGTTTAGTTTTCGGAGATCTAAAACTTCAGCTGTTCAATAAGGCCTTATGCCTTCCTCTTAGGGCTAGCTTTCCCAGAGTTAAGAGGTGTTCGTTCATTAGAAGAATTTCCTTTTCGTCAAGCAAAAGGGACATCTATTCAAGGGTCACTTAACCCAACCACTTAAGAACATATATATATATATATATATATATATATATATATATATATATATATATATATTATAAAAAACTTGTTGACAATATGTTACACTTTGTTTTATGTATTGCAGATCTCAACTATGCCTCCTACTACACTGATGAACAGTACCCTGTGGTCAAAGTGCTCAGAGACCCAGTCTACCTGGAGGTTCGCATCATTGGCAGAACAGATCCAGACCTGGTCCTTGTCCTAAATGACTGCTGGGCCACCAGCTCTGCCAATCCTACACTCCTTCCTCAATGGCCCATCTTGTTTGCCAGGTGAGTAAACTGTAGAATGGAAGTTATCCCATCTACCTTGTGTGGATCTCAATTCAGAATTATTATATATTTTTCTTTTCTCCCCCAGTTGCCCTTTCAATGGAGACAACTACTTGAGCCAGCTGATTCCTGTTGGAGCTCCTTCACAGGCTGTACCTATACCAAGCTACTACCAGCGCTTTATAGTCAGCACCTTCACATTTGTGGACTCCACCACCCAGCTTGCCCTTGATGGCCTGGTAAATGAATAGAATGTTGTGTATGTATTTTTATCTAATACTTTGCTGGGATTTAACTGTGTAAACTTGTCTTCAGGTATACTTCCACTGCAGTGCTTCTGTCTGTGTTCCATCTGCCGGGGACAGCTGTGTGGTTTCTTGTGGTCCAAGGAGAAGTGAGTATTTTATATTCAGGTGTCAGGACTATGACTGGTGGCAGAATCTTGGGGTTTTCAAAACTCACTTTAAATAAAAGGTAAACTTTTAAAGAACATCTACTATGGAATTTTAAACTTTATCCCATTTTTAGGGCGAATGGCTGAACTTCAGTCTCTGAAGAACACAGTGACTTCTCAAGGACCTGTTGCATTTGTTTCTGTGGATAATAAAGAGAGCCTAAAACTGGAAGGTAATTAATCTGGGGGGGGGGGGGGGGGGGGGGGGGGTTGGCTTCAGTTAAGATTCAAGACTTAAATTTATCTTTCTCTCTCCTAGGTACTGATCCATCAGAATACTCCACATTGGACCTGGCTAGAGCACTGGTCACTGCTGGGGTTGTTGGGTCTGTGGCAGTTGCTGTTCTAGGATTGTGGATTTACCGCAGGAGTCAAACATGTAACACTAAACATGCAAATGTTTAAATAAACTATTTTTCTAAATCTGTCTCCTAGCTTTATTCCCAACATAATTCCATCAAGGCCTAAAATAAGTTTTGTGGCTTGACATTGAAGCTGGTCAGAAATGGTTTCCCACCCAAAAAATACGGAACAGGTTATCCTTCAAAATGGGCTCGGATAGGACTTTTACCTGCTACCTCGGCTATTATCCTGCCTCAGTTTGGTTTATGTGGTGAGCCTGAATGCATAAAGCTGCTCTTAAGCGGCTTTAGTTGCTGTAAAAGGATTTTGTCACTCAGTGATACCACTGAGAATTTGTTCACCTTGTGAGTCAACTAGGGGGAAGGGACTTAATCATGGTGTCAATGTTGCCTATAATGTTTGTGACAACAGGAAGGGCTACAGACCTTGTGTGTAAGGTATAACTATTACTCAATGTAGAATTCTTGTTCGCCTTAAACACTAGGGCCGTCTCACTAGATTGCCAGAGGAGGCGCACTACCTTTAGCCATAACATTGGCTGGGGTAGGCGTCGGCTCATCTCCTGTCTCTAGACAATTTTCCTCTTGTCCATCCTGAGCTTCCTCAAACCTAGTCTCATCTTTCTAATGGCTATTTGATGGCTGAACCTTATTTCTCAGCAAGCGACCAATTTTCCCCATTTGGGATTATGGGGCGGGGGTTACTATAAAGTGATAAAGCTGTGTTTTGCCTCTGCTAATAACAGAGGGATATTATATTGGGTAAAGAAACATGGCTAACAGTTGCCAGTCTTTTCCCCAGATTGTAGTCATGCCTGATGGAGACAATTGAGGGGGGGGGGGGGCACGCTTGGTACCACCAATGTAAGGAACTCTAATGTGAAGGAAGCTGATGGCTCTTGCTGAAAGGGAGGTAACCTTGCATCCTGAAATTTTACCCCCCCACCCTTAAGACTGTCTCTAACTGATTCTGTGCGGACCCAGTGGGGGGGGCATCACAATCACCTGTTTGAAATTTATACAATCTGTGCTAGACAAAGTCCACCTTCAGCCAAATAACTCCATATCTTACCAATGACACTTTGGCATGACAGGCCTGTTGTGCCCCACTTTCATCAATTTTATGTCTCATATTGAACTGCATTAGGGATCAATTTTTCTATCATATACTGATGTGTGATGTAGGCAATTGGAATTCATGGTAAACACTGTTCATGCGTGTTGTGTTTTTTTTTTTTTTTTTTTTTTATAACTCAGACCTTAACTCCACTTACAAATCCATAGAATATGAAAAGGCAAAGACACTTGCGTGCCAGATGCCGACAGGCCCCTTCCACGGCAGCAAGTGCATTGCTTAAACTTGCATCAGGCAGCCTTATTGGATAAAGCTTAAAGACCTTTTTACTGTAAACTTAGCCTTAACAGATCTCTCCCATTCTTAAACCAATTGGCTTCTAACTCTCAGTCATTATGGGAAAAGGCCTTTCCTCTTTCACATTTTGGAAAGCTCTGTGTGCCTTTTGCAGTGGTTGGTCCTGTGGGATGAATATTTGCTGCATACATTTCCACTACGGCCTTTATAATTTGTGTATCTGCTTCCTTATCCATTGTCATTTGAGGCAAATTAAATTCCTGTCACTGAAGACTGCATACAGGTCCAATATGGGGCTGAGCAAGGTATTTTCTATTGCGCTGAATTAAACGCATGTGAGCCATTGCCACGTAAGCTGCTTGAGGGGCATGAAAGGAGCCTTGCATGGGAATGTGAGGAATGCAGATTGTCCTGGTCAGGAGATGGCCAGTAGTTGGTCTTATGTTTTTTGGAGTGTTTAGGGCTTCCAAAAATGCAAAACACTATACATTGCATTCCTTGAGCACTCTTTCATAAACATGTCCCACATTGCCCCCCTCATACCATTTTGGCTAGTCTTCTGTGGCACTGATGGGTGTGGTGAGCTCATATTCTCTCAACAAGAAAAACTGGTACACTGCCCCTTTAAGACCCCCCCCCCCCCTTACTTCAGAAGTAGCAGGTGAGCCCAGGCAGCCCACCCAGGGGCAGACATGAGGTGCAGAATCTGAGACAAAACCAAACGACTTTCTAACCCCCGGAGAAAACGGCAACAAGTATTTATCTCACAAGAGGAAAAGTGTCAGGACTGCAAAGGAGAGTATCCAGTTCCTCTGTTGGCTCGAAGTCTGTTTAAGCTGCTGCTTGGTGACTGGCGCTCACTACCAGGGCTGCTGTTGGGGGGCACATGATTTTTATGTGACAGGGCCCCCTTCCCTGGCCGAAAGCTACTGAAGATAGAGATTTATTAGTCACTTTCTCTGTAGCCTCAGCTGCACAGATGAATGAATAGGAAGCACTCTGAGGCTTCCTGCTCATTCACAAACGCAGTTTCCTATGGTTTGGTTAAGAATGGACACAGGAGTGATTGGTACTGATCGCTCATTCAAAAATCGAATGGGCCAGTAAATGTCATATTTACCAGCCTCTTGCCCCACTCTCCATCCTTAAATATCCCCTTTTGTGCCTGCAGGAGAGAAGGGAAGCCGGCCGTGCTGAGAGAAAAGGGGCCTGGACAGCAGATGGAAGGGGCACGTGCTAAAACCACTCCCCCTGCAGTGCAGCCAGAGGGAGAAAGAGGAGAAGCTGGCAACGCTGCAGGGGGAGGCAGAAGAGGAATGGTGTCTGCAATAAGACAGTACAGCCAGCTCTCCTGCTCAGCAGGCAGCCCTCTTTTGAACTGATGGGGTCCAGGCCCCAGTAGAGGCGTGCTGGCTGTACGGCCTTATCAGCAGCCCTGGTCACTAACCTGTGCTGGCCCATCTCCCTGCCCTCTGACATCATCCACAGCCACTCTGACTGATAAGCCAGGAGAGCAGTGCGGCACACTGCCCATACAATACAGGAAAAACCTCAAGGGAGAGGCCAATGGTAATATTGCATAGCTAGTCAGGTTGAAAAAAAGACACAAGTCCATCTAGTTTAACCATAAAAAAATAATCTTATACGCACAGTTGATCCAGAGGAAGGCCAAAAAAAACCTGCAAAGCATGATCCAATTTGCTACATCAGGGGAAAAATTCCTTCCTGATCCAGGGAAGCAATCGTATTTTCCCCCGGATCAACTTTACCTGTAACTGTCAGTACCCAGTTATATTCTGTACATTTAGGAAAGAATCCAGGCCTTTCTTAAAGCAATCTACTGAGCTGGCCATTACCGCCTCTGGAGGGAGTCTATGCCACATTTTCACAGCTCTTACTGTGAAGAGACCTTTCCGTATTTAGAGATAATCTCTTTTCCTCTAGACGTAAGAGTGCCCCCTTGTCCTCAGTGTTGACTGTAAAGTGAATAATTCAACACCAAGTTCAATGTGTGTGTGTGTGTGTATATATATATATATATATATATATATATATATTCCTTATATATTTATACAGGTTGATCTTATCCCCCCCCCCCTAATCTCCTCTTCTCGAGGGAATAAATTCAGCTCCTCTAATCTTTCCTCATAGCTGAGCTCCTCCATGCCTCTTATCGGTTTGGTTGCCCTTCTCTGCACTTTCTCCAGTTCCCCGATATCCTTTTTGACAACTGGAGCCCAAAACGGAACTGCATATTCCAGATGAGGTCTTACTAATGATTTGTAGGGGGGGGGCAAAATTCTCTCTCTCTCTTCCGAGTCCATACCTCTCCTAATACAAGAAAGGACTTTGCTCGCTTTGGAGACCACAGCTTGGCATTGCATGTTATTATTGAGCTTATGATCTACCAAAACCCCCAGATCCTTCTCCACTATGGATCCCCTAGTTGTACTCCCCCCCCCCCCCCCCCCTAGTATGTATGATGCATATTCTTAGCCCCCAAGTGCAGAACTTTACATTTATCAACATTAATCCTCATCTGCCACATAGTCACCCAATTAGACAGAGCATTGAGGTCGGCTTGTAATTTGGAGACCTCCTGTAAGGATGTTATTCCACTGCATAGCTTGGTGTCATCTGCAAAGGCAGGAATGGTACTTTTAATCCCAGACTTTGTATAATTTAAACCGATTTTAAAAAGTAAGGGTCCCACCACTGAACCTTGGGGTACACCACTGATAACCTTAGACCATTCAGAGTAAGAATCATTAACCCCCCCCCCCCCCCCCCCTACTCTCTGAATTCTGTCTTTTAGCCAGTTTTATATCCATTTACAAATTTATATTTCCAAGCCTGTAGACTTTACCTTACACATGACTATTGTATAACAGAGGTGTCATGTTAACTCCTATTACCATCACCCACACTTACAACTGCTATGTACCCCAACCCCTCAAAACCCCAGAAAATGAGACCACACCAATGTGGAGAAAAACTTGGCCGTAGCAGCCAATTATCTTTATTATTAAATATTCAAATAAACATTAACATAAATTAGCATAACCGTATAAACCTGTATTAAACCACCTCCTCCATTAAATTCCACCCGTTGGTCTTTGCAGGAAACCCCACCAATCTTAACACCAGATCCACTCCGGCACTGCGGTACTTTAAAACTATAATAGGCCTCAAGCTGACATTCTAGCTCAGAACACACAAATACTGCCCGCAGTGCACCCGATAACCAACTTCAAAGCTAAAACCCTTTAGCTGGCATACCACCCTCGGGTACCATATCACCAATGGGTCCCGAACTCTTCCAAACCTGGAGTTAATCCTTCACCAGCAAAGACTAACATCATGCCACAGCACACCAGGGGAAAACCTTACCCTTGTGTGCCCTGCCAAACCCTCAAAGCTCGCTGAATCCCGTCCTGTAAACCCAGGGCCCACAAGTCCATCCCCACATCGTTCAGGTGAACTTCATCCCTCTTCAAATACCGCCAAGTCTCCACATCCAAATCCAGGTGCCGGATAGCCAACCCACCGTTCCTGACAACAAAGCCACTAATCTCCTTCTTAACCTTCTTCCTGGCCCGATTTTATTTTCTCCACTGACCGTGCAAAACACCAATTGGTACGTGCCACCATGTCAGACCACATGATAATCATGTGTGGGAAGGCAAGGCGGAGCTGGCAAAAATCGAACTTGATGTCTCTTACCAAGTCCAACATGGTCCTATGGCATAAATCGTTGCCCCCCCCCCACATGTAGAACTAACACGTCAGGAGGCCGGTCCAACCGTGCAAACCTATGCTCCTGTGAGACCGTCCTGCCCCAAAGCATGCCCGGCTACCCAAACCACTTTATATATGCCTCCTGCAGTCAAAAACCCAACTGTCTACCTTCTGGATGAGCGTCACCCCTCCTAGCCCCCCAACACACATAGGAGTGGCCCAGAATCCAGACCAATTCGCGTGTTCTTCCTGAAAGAAAAGAACAAAAGACAACCCCCAAAAAAATCAATATCAACTGTAAACCATACCACAGCATAAACCACTTATCCTTTAACAGTTTACCTTCCCCCGTCAGCAGATGGGGGCGAACATATGATTTAAACCTCCTAGACTCCCATCTCCCAATCCTCTTTACCACAGCCTCATCCAGCCCCCATCTGACCGCCTCCGTAGCCACCCCTATGCGGAATGAATGGGATGAAAACTTCTGATCCCCCAAACCCAAAGCCTCCAAACATTTTTTAAAAACTGCAATAAAATCATATCTAGATAAGGACCGCCCATCCCGGTGCACTAAGAGGGACCCTCCTACCTCCGGGCGCAGAGTCAGGAAACCCCTCACCAAAGCTATTGGGCACAATGGGGAACCAGGCAGTGAATATACTTGCACCTTCTGTCCCTTGCCTCACCAGTTCACCAATCCGAAAGGCCAGAAAGAATGCCAGTGCGAAAGCTGCTCTGAATAACACTATCTCATACTCCGATGAGCATGTAACCTCTAATTGTGCCAATAACCTGCCCAATAAATCAAATGAAACCAGGCGCCGTGCATCCCGGCCCGGCTTGGAACGCCTATAACCCTTCACCGCCTACCGCACCCAAAAATCCTTGGTCAGGTCCTGAAAACCATTCAACTTAAACCAAAATGCTAACCCCGCCAATTTTTTGTCCAGACCGGACACAGACACCCCTGCCTCCAAATTCCTAGAGACGAAATACAAAACTAACAAACGGAGCGCCTGTTCTTCACGCCCCCCCTCTACCTGCTGTACCAATGCCATCCATTCCCCCCAAACCCTGCTGTATGCTGACCACGTAGAATTACTCACCGACCGTCTGATCCAGCCGGCTACTCTTCCAAGGCTATCTTGCCTGATTACCGGCGGGGATGCCGCCGATACCTTGTTGATCACCTGCACCACACCCAAGTTGTCCCCATGGAACCGCACCTTTAAATTCCAAAGGATTCCCCCCACAATTCTACAGCTAACACAACGGGAAATAATTCCAATAGCAACATGTTCTTCATGAGCCCTGCTGCCTTCCATGATTCTGGCCAAGGCCCCCGCACTCCACTTACCCTTTAAAAAGGGCCCGAAGCCAGCTGCTCCCACGCATCCGTGTACAGCTCCTGGTCGAAGTTGCTAACAGGTCCCGACATCTACAATGCCCTGACGTTAAACTGAGCCAGGAATGTGTGCCTTGTCACCAGGTAATGCCTATGTGCCCTCACCAAGCGTACATAGTGCTTGGGGGATGTAACCCCCGCAGTACTTGCTGACAACCGCCGGCAAAATACCCTTCTCATCGGCAAGATGCAACACGCAAAGTTCAACTTACCCAACAACGATTTTAATGGCCTAAGTTGCACCTTACTCCGTCCCATGATCCCCCAGATTTCCACTTTCAATGCCGCTAATTTGTCCTCCGGCAACCTACATTCCATTTTCCGAGTCCAACACGATGCCCAGGAAACTCAGCACTGTCGTTGGGCCCTTCGTCTTCTCCGGGGCCAACGGCACTCCGATTTTCTTGGCGACATGCGCCACCGTAGCCAAAAGGACCACGCACACTTCTGAAGACAGCGGGCCAACTACACTCCCGCCACGTCCCGTACCACCCACTCAATGAATGAACTGAACTTCTCAAACAATGCGCAGGAGATCAAACACCCCATGGGCAAACACCGATCCACATAGAACTCCTCCCGCCAGTGACAGCCCAATAGAGAGCCGATCACAATCTCCTGACATGAGAATCGGATGCAGAGAAAACCCTCCACATCCAATTCACAATAGTGTGAACCCGGCCTGAAGTGTATTTTTTTTCACAATAGTGTGAACCCGGCCTGAAGTGTATTTTTTTCAAAACAATACGCATTTAAAAAACTGCTGCGCAAATATTGGGTGACATAAAAAAATTGCAAAACCCGCCATTTTATTCTTTAGGGCCTCTGCAAAAAATATATAATCTTTGGGGGTTTTGATTAATTTTTTTAGTAAATAAATTATGATTTTTACATGTAGGAGAGGAATGTCAGGATTGGTCTGGGTGGGAAGTAGATAAATCCCAGCTGGTAATGGCTCTGCAGCTTTTACTTTTGTAAATTGCTACATAATAAAAAAAGTGTTTCCACAATAATACAAAATGTACACGACACCTCAGAACCCCTAAGGGCTCGACATTGAAAACTGGAAGCCAAACCAAAAACTGATCTCTTGGGTGAGATTATTGGCTGCTATGGATAAGAGACCCATTTTGTTTGCTTTCTTTGCTCCAGTTTTCATAAATCAGCCCCCATTGTTGCACATTTATGGAACATATAAAAAAAAGGTGCAACAAATATAATAAAGTTTAAAAAAAGGAAAAAATACAAAGTAATAACCAATTATGCTCCTTTTTTTTATAATCATCCCAGAACATGAACCCTGATTGGTTTGAAGAGACCCACAATCAGCAGTTCTTGGTCACCTTTGCAAGTATTAGGATCACCTGTGTGCATAGCAGTCCCTGACCAATCAGCCTGAAGCCCCGCCCTCTCTCCAGGGTATAAATCTCAGGTCAGGGCTGAGGGTCAGTACTGCAAGTGATCATCAAGATGGGTTCTTCCAGGGTAGGAATGGGCTTAGCACTGCTGTTGTGGAGCTTCAGTTTGTCCTGGTTGCTGTGTGATGCCAATGGGCACTTTGAAAGCTCCTCTCTCCTCCACTGTGCTCTGGACAAGATGGAATTGTCCTTTTCTATGCCTACTGAAGGGGTGACCTCTTCCCTGAAAGTGTTGGGTAAGTCCTTTTTTTAAATTGCTTTCATTTTACATTTTTTTTTTGTGTTTTTAAGGGTGGAAATTGCTAACAGTAGGGATGGTGCTTTTACTAATTGTCTGGTAGCTCCCAGAACATGGTGGATGGGAGTAGCACATGTAGAATAGGGATCAGTGTGATATTATCCAGGATATGCACTAGAATGTAGCCGGTGTCCTGAGATATTAAAGATCTAATGACTGGATGTGTATACCTCCTTATTACAAAGTGGAACTGAAGATTATTCCACCTACCCTTACCACCCCACCCCCCCCCCCCCCTAATATCTCCCATTGGGGAGATTTTCCTTCACTTCCTGTACCATGGGGGGAGGGGGGCTGCTCCCTAGAGTCTGGTGGGCTGCCCTACCCATGATGCATTTATATCTAGTGAGGAGCTGGGTCAGCACGGAATGAAGCGCTCTCAGAGGAGGGGAATGGGCTCACTTTGACTCTTGGTCGACTGGTGTATGTATTGGGAAGCTCTCACATCGGGTGTTTAGCCCCCCCAGTGCTTGAGATGCCAGTAGGCACTGGTATACCATCCCAGCTGCAGCAGCTTTCAGCCTCTTAGAATTTATACAGGATGGTGTTCTGCTGCACCAAAAGCCAAGATCTTGACATGAACAGATTGATCTGACCTAATGTAGTAAAGGCTAAACTTTTTTTTTTTTTTTTGTATTGGATAGAGGGGAGGGATTAGATCACCTGTCTGTAAACCCCCCCCCCCCCCCCCTTTGGGGAGATTAACCCTCTTCACTGGAGAATCTTCCAATGGGGACACTAGTTCTGGTGACCTGGGGTTCCCTTAACTTGCAGGGGATTCCTCACTTCCTGTTTTTGGTTATGGGAAATCTCCTCCTGAATGGCAAAAAAGCTGACGGGGTTATAACCCTTCCTTACTCTATCCAAAATGGGGACAATTTTCCCTGTAGTTCTAATTTATGTGCTACTATGGGATATGGTTTGGTGAATTGGGGGGGGGGGGGGGGGGGGGTTACAGATACCTAAGCTGTTCAATCAGTATTACTATTTGAAGAAATGTAAATATACAATTTTATTTAGTTCCTGGCTTGGATCAAAATGTTGTCGTCCCAGGATAGGGGGGGGGGGCTTTCTCAGCTAAGCACATCTGCCTGGGTTAAGGGCAAATGGATTCCAGGAAGTAAATGCTACATGGATCCTCTGCCCCTAAGGTGGTGCTATGCCAGGACCCTGCGTTCCCTATGTCTGTTCCCCCACAGTACATGGACATTTTATTTTAATAAGCCTTTCTCAGCAGTCTTGTGACTTCTATTAGTGTTATGTTAAAGCTTGCAGTAGGGGCTTTCATTCTTGCAGGGCCCCTGACCCTGGACAGTGCTCATCACATGCAATGCATACCAAACTGAGCATGTGCAGCTTGTCCTCTGTTCTATAAGGAAATGGGTTGGGGACAGTGGCAGAAGGGGAGAAGATGAGATCAAGCTTTTTTTATTTTTCCCACATTGCAGAGGATTACCCCCTTAAATTCCACAGCGAGTATAACAAGTGTGTTTTATTACAGGGGTAGGCAACCTGGTGCCCTCCAGTTGTTGAACTGAATTTCCCATGAGGCATTGCAAGGCTGGCAGTTACAAATACTCCCAGAGGCATGATGGGACATGAGTTCAGCAACAGCTGGATGGCCCCAAGTTGCCCACCCCGGCTTTACTGTATATACAGACGGATTTTACTGTTGTGGGTTTAGTAACACTATAAGATGCCCTCAGCTGGAAATTCCAGGGTTTCAAAATCATTTCTCAGGCAAAATTAATCATGGCTCCATAGATGGATGCTTGGGGGGTTTTTTTTTTTTTTTTTTTTTTTTCCCCGCTATTAAATATGACTTAACCACTTCAGCCCCGGACCATTTGGCAGCCAAAGGACCAGAGGTCTTTTTTCAATTTCGCACTGCACTACTTTAACTGGTAATTGCGCGGTCATGCAATTTTGTAACCAAACGAAATTTGCGTCCTTTTCTTCCCACAAATAGAGCTTTCTTTTGATGGTATTTGATTGCCTCTGTGATTTTTATTTTTTGCGATATAAAACGGAAAAAGAGCGAAAATTTTGAAAAAAAAAGAGATTTTCTACTTTTTGTTATAAAAAAAATCTAATAAACTCAATTTTAGTCAAACATTTGGGCCAAAAATGTATTCAGCCACATGTCTTTAGTAAAAAAAATGCCAATAAGCGTATATTTATTGGTTTTGCGCAAAAGTTATAGCGTCTACAAACTAGAGTACATTTTCTGGAATTTACACCGCTTTTAATTTATGACTGCCTATTTCATTTCTTGAGGTGCTAAAATGGCAGAGAAGTACAAAAACCCCCAAATGACCCCATTTTGGAAAGTAGACACCCCAAGCTATTTGCTGAGAGGCATGTTGAGCCCATTGAATATTTTTTTTTTAGTCCCAAGTGATTGAATAAAGACAAAAATAAAAAAGATTTTTTTTTTTTTTCAAAAAGTTGTCACTAAATGATATATTGCTCACACATGCCATAGTTATATGTGGAATTGCACCCCAAAATACATTTTGCTGCTTCTCCTGAGTATGGGGATACCACATGTGTGGGACTTTTTGGGAGCCTAGCCGCGTACGGGGCCCCGAAACCCAAGCACCGCCTTCAGGATTTCTAAGGGTGCAAATTTTTGATTTCACTCCTCACTACCTATCACCGTTTCGAAGGCCATAAAATGCCAAAATAGCACAAAACCCCCCAAATGACCCCATTTTGGAAAGTAGACACCCCAAGCTATTTGTTGAGAGGCATGGTGAGTATTTTACAGCTCTCATTTGTTTTTGAAAATGAAGAAAGTAAAGAAAAAAAAAAAATTTTTTTCTTTTTTCAATTTTCAAAACTTTGTGACAAAAAGCGAGATCTGCAAAATACTCACAATACCTCTCAGCAAATAGCTTGGGGTGTCTACTTTCCAAAATGGGGTCATTTTGGGGGGTTTTATGCCATCTGGGCATTCCATGGCCTCCGAAACTGTGATTGGCAGTGAGAAGTGAAATAAAAAAATTACACCCTTAGAAAGCCTGAAGGCGGTGATTGGTTTTTGGGGTTCCGTACGCAGCTAGGCTCCCAAAAAGTCCCACACATGTGGTATCCCCGTACTCAGGAGAAGCAACAGAATGTATTTTGGGGTGTATTTCCACATATGCCCATGACATGTTTGAGCAATATATCATTTAGTGACAACTTTTTGTAAAAAAAAAAAATATATATTTTTTTTTTTTTCATTATTCAATCTCTTGGGACAAAAAAAAAAAATATTTAATGGGCTCAACATTGATCTCAGCAAATAGCTTGGGGTGTCTACTTTCCAAAATGGGGTCATTTGGGGGGGGTTTGAACTGTCCTGGCATTTTATGCACAACATTTAGAAGCCTATGTCACACGTCACCCACTCTTCTAACCACTTGTAGACAAAGCCCTTTCTGACACTTTTTGTTTACATGAAAACATATTTTTTTTTTGCAAGAAAATTACGTTGAACCCCCAAACACTATATATAATGTTAAAGCAAAGGCCCTACAGATTAAATGGTGGGTGTTGCATTTTTTTTTTCCACACAGTATTTGCGCAGCGATTTTTCAAACGCATTTTTTTGTGGAAAAAATACACTTTTTTTTATTTTAATGCACTAAAACACACTATATTGCTCAAATTTTTGATGAAATAAAAAATATGATCTTAGGCCGAGTACATGGATACCAAACACGACATGCTTTAAAATTGCGCACAAACACGCAGTGGCGACAAACTACATACATTTTTAAAAGCCTTTAAAAGCCTTTACATGATACCACATTAGATTCACGGAGGAGGTCTACTGCTAAAATTACTGCCCTCGATCTGACCTTCGCGGTGATACCTCACATGCATGGTGCAATTGCTGTTTACATATGACGCCAGACCAACGCTTGTGTACGCCTTTGCGCAAGAGAAGGGGGGGCCGGGGTGCTTTTTTTTTTTTTTTTTTGGTTTTTTTTTTATTTATTTAGCTTTTTTATTTTATTTTTAAACTGTTCCTTCCATTTTTTTTCTTTGTTATGATTTTTATTGTTATCTCAGGGAATGTAAATATCCCCTATGATAGCAATAGGCAGTGACAGGTACTCTTTTTTTGAAAAAATTGGGGTCTATTAGACCCTAGATCTTTCCTCTGCCCTCAAAGCATCTGACCACACCAAGATTGGTGTGATAAAATGCTTTTCCCAATTTCCCAATGGCGCGGTTTATATCCGGGAGGGGGGACATTCCCTCCCACTGCTTGTAAAAGCAGTCTAGAGGCTAATTACCCGCTAGAATTGCTTTTACATGAAAGCCGATCACTGGCTGAAAAGAATGATACCAAGATGATACCTAAACCTGCAGGCATCATTCTGGTATAACCATTCAAAGTCCAGCAACATACTGGACATATATTGTAATCTTTTTTTTTTCATGCAGCCTCTTGGCTGAACGAAAAAAAGAGATTGATTGGTGGGTATGCCCACCATTAGAATACCTCCCTTCATCCACCCACTTCTAATGATGGGCATACATGCACCATTTATATATGCCGATGCATGGGGGCATCCTCCCGCAAAAGTTATGCCGTGTACACACGGTCGGAATTTCGACCGTATGTACGTGGCATTAGGAGCCAATCGCTCCCCCCCCTGCTGCCCCCATGCTTCGGCATATATGCTCTTTTTTTTAACTGTGGTGGTGAAATCACCTCCTACAGCGTTGGAGTCGCGGCTTTATGTATCGTGGGAGCAAACGCTGTTGCTGTCAAGATAAATAAATCCGCGTTGCAACTGAATGGCGCACCTGAAAACAAAAAAATGCTCAACACTAAAACACACAGTAAACAAAATTACATACCTGAAAAGCAAGCATGATAAAACATAATAAAACATAATAAAACATAATAAAACATTGCAGAATAGAATGGAGTAAAAAAAGAGCAACAATAGAGAGAGAATAGAGTGAGAGAGAGAACAATAAAACGACAACTATTTTATTTTTTTTTATTTTTTTGAGATTCACAGGTAAAAAAGCTCCTGACTGAAGCGACTGAATCAAAACGCTACCACAAAAAAAATGTTAGCGATCGCAGGGATCAGGCCTGACTCTGCGAACGCTGCAGTTATGTGTGCTTAGTGTTTTGTAAGTGACAGTGATCGATCGATACTGCACTTGGGTGGGCTGGGCTGGGCGGAGGGGGAAAACGCAGGTGCTAGCAGGTATCTGGGCTGATCCCGCTAACAATGCGTTTTTTTTTGGAACCCTAAACTGCTGGGACGCTAGTATAGATCTGATCAGATCAGATATTGATCTGTTCAGATACTGTGCCACTAAGGGAGGTGTATGCTTTGTGCGTGGGTGTTTGCGGTACTGGCACTAACCTGGGGGCGACGCAGACCTTATTTGACCCTAAAACCTAATTGATATCACCCGCCGGGCGATCAGGGGGGTTAAACCGTTATTGGGTAATAAATGGCGGGTGCCCTGACAGTATAAAAAACAAGCTAACTAACCAGCGTCACCCCGTAACAGTAATACAAAAAAAAAAACTGGTTACCTAGCGACACTAATGCAGCGATCAGAAAAACGATCGCTTAGTGACACTGGCAAAAGGGGGTGAAAGGGTTAACTAGGGGCAATCAGGGGGTTAAACCTTTTATTAGGTAATATATGGGGGGTACCTGACGCTATATAAAAACCTGACGGGGAACCTAAATAACGAAATAACTAACTGGCTAACCAGCGTCACCAGTGACAGTTATACAGTGATCACTGGTGAAAGGGTTAACTCTAGGGGCAATCAGGGGGTTAAAACCTTTATTTAGGTTGTAATATGGGGGTACCTGACCTATAAACCTATTTATGAACCTATATAAACATGGCGGTTACCTAAAAAAAAAAAAATGGTTACCTAGCGACACTAATGCAGCGATCAGAAAAAACGATCGCTTAGTGACACTGCAAAAGGGGGTGAAAGGGTTAACTAGGGGCAATCAGGGGGTTAAAACCTTTATTAGGTAATATATGGGGGTACCTGACGCTATATAAAAACCTGACGGGGAACCTAAATAACGAAATAACTAACTGGCTAACCAGCGTCACCAGTGACAGTTATACAGTGATCACTGGTGAAAGGGTTAACTCTAGGGGCAATCAGGGGGTTAAAACCTTTATTTAGGTTGTAATATGGGGGTACCTGACCTATAAACCTATTTATGAACCTATATAAAACATGGCGGTTACCTAAAAAAAAAAAAATGGTTACCTAGCGACAGCAGTGACACTAATACAGCGATCAGAAAAACGATCGCTTAGTGACACTGGCAAAAGGGGGTGAAAGGGTTACCTGGGGGGCAATCAAGGGGTTAAACCTTTATTAGGGGGGGGGTGGGGGGCTACCTTGGACCTAAAACTAACTGCCCTGACAGTTATTACAGTCACACTGACACTAAATGCAGTGATCAGTAAAAAAAATGATCACTGCAATTAGTGACACTGTGACTGGGGGGGGAGGGGTGATCTGGGGGGTGATCAGGGGGGTGACAGGGGGGTGTTTTGTGTGCCTATGTGTACTGGTGTCAGTGTACTGTTTGTGCACTAACCTTTAGATGTTCACAGCTCGGCGTTCCGGTCACATAGACCGGCGCACCGAGCGTGACATCACTTCCTCTGCCTGTGTTTTGATTGACACAGACAGAGGAAGCATCTGATTCGCCAGGAGCGATCGCGAGGGGGTGGCCAGAAACCACTGGCCGTCCCCTCATCCCGGATCGCTCCTGAAGCGATCCCGACCGTCCCCGCCGGCCGGGGGGGGTCCGATCGGACCCCCCCACCCGCCGGAAGAATGGCACGTACAGGTACGTGGTTCTGCCTGTACGTGCCATTCTGCCGACGTATATATACAGGGGGCGGTCGGCAAGTGGTTAAATGATCAGTTTGTGGTGCTCCAGATAGATATATTCTGGTCTAAAATAGAACTATAGGCAAAACTTGTATTCATTTTTTGCATAGAGTAAGGGAGGATTATAACCCCTGTCAGATTTTATTTTTAATCAACCTTGTCCACTTGTGGATATACCCCCCCCCTCACTTCCTGTTTGGCTTTGGGACAGGAAGTGGAAATTAAGGGAATCCCTTGGGGACCCCCAGGTCACCAGAACTAGTGTCCACTTTATGTTTGGGAACAACCCACAATTTGGGTTTTTTATTTTTTCACTTTCAATGATCATGGCATGTAGGACAAATGGAGGGGGTGATTCCTAACAGGGCACAGATGGCAATAAAAACTGACAGGTGTTCTAATCCCCTCTCCACTCTGTTAAAAAAAACAAAAAAAAAAAACTGCCTTTTTAGTTGTACTTTAAATGTTTGTCTAACAAGGACTTTCCATGGTTTGGCTGGTCTACCAAAATTGTGCTGATCTGCCTTGAGAAGTGAATGTGACACTTGGTTTGGTATAATGGGCCTTAGTAAGAAATCATTAACTTTTTTGTGTTCAGATTTCCAGGATAAATTTCAGGATCCTGCCAATGATTCTTCTTGTGGGATCTGGGTAAGACATGGACCCAATAACACAATGGTGATTGCTGCTGCCTATGATGGATGCTACGTAAGGGAAGAGGTAAGCCTGACATCACTGACTTGGGCTTATTGATGAGGTCATGGGACAACTCATTTCAAAGTTCTAGGCAACCAATAGAATCCTAAAACTATAAATCTGTTCTGTTAGTAATGCATTCATTGGGTGAATGTATAGCCAGAACTTTAGTATTGGAGAGCAAAGAATGCCAAGGTTTATTGTTTATCCCTTTTTTTTTAATGGGTCGTCTGTATGGGAACCATCGCCACAAATGGGATATCCTTTAGCTGTTGCCAGAACAAGCGGTGAAGAGAAATCAAATGGCAATGCCTGTTCTGGTGGCATATCTCGAAGATGATGCTTTCACTTGTAGGATCTTCAGGACAGAAGTGAGAACATCCATATGGGACAGTACTCTAACCCTTCGTTGCCCTTAAACAAATTGTCTCCACGCATTCTTGACCTGTGCTGGCTATAAGTGGAAAGCTCCTGGTAACTTGTAAAAAGTGCCTGAATCCTTGGTAGGTGGGGGAGGTTTAGATATGGATTAGCGGCTTTGGCAGAACGGACTGAGACAACTCAACTTGGGTTTGGAGACGCCTGCAGATGGTTTGGTGAAATGCAGGCGAGTGGCCCTTGGGGGGCACTATTCCTCCCAGTAACCACAAAGTCTACAGCTTTATTTACTCCTACCAATGCCGGGGCATCTTCTACTCCCACTGACCGCCCCCCCCCCTCCTCCCCAAGTTTGAAAGGAAGTAAACTGGCTCTTTGTTTTAGAAGTTGGGAGACACCTGGTGTAATGCATGCTTTTTATTTATTTATATTTTTTTTCTCTCTAGGATGGGGAATATATGATGGTTCTGCTTCTGGAAGAAAGTCATGATGGTGCAGTTGACCAGTACAAGACAGAGAAGAGATGTCCAATACAGAATGGTAACGTGTCTAATCTTCTTCTAAATGGGAATTGGCATTGTCCCCTGGAACAAGAGCACAATATAGTTTTATTATGGGGGGGGGGAGCTACTGGGATAGGGTATCTCTCCTAGTTTCAAGCCCTAACTGAGAGAAAAATCTAGATGTACTGCATGTTGCTATACGCTCTCCTTTCTTGTATAGAAGCCCTGGATGCCCCCAGCCCTGATGTCTGCTATGCTGTTGCTAATTAGGACAAACTGGCCTGCGCTGAATCTCCTGTAACCAGTGACTCCTGTGCTGCAATGGGATGCTGCTACTCCCCGAGCGCTGAGACAATGCCCTGTTTCTTCGGCAACAAGTGTAAGTAGGATGTTGCTGGATGCGCTAAATTTGGATAGCCGTATCAGCCTGAACATACTATGGCCAGTCTGTAGGTAAAACATAATAACCTGCTTACTGGCAGGCAAGGTTGCTAGTACCTTGGCCATGGCTAAAAGCATTTTAAGATTGGGCTTCAATTCACTCAATTGTGAAATGCCATCTAGAATGTACTTGGTAAAAAAATATTTGGACAATGGTGTTTAGAGCAAACTAGTTGCCAGCTTAACTTTTTATTTTGCACTAAGCCACACTTTGGTGACCTTTTTGGGTACAATTCACAACCCTCTAGGTGTCCATAAGACCTGTGGTCTGCTCTGTATAATTTTGCACTCTTCACTGCAATGTAACCTGTACAGATGTGAGTTGGATTAGACTAATTCATAAATACTGCAGTTGGCACGTTATTGGTGACTAGATAATTGCATGTCTGATCTACATGGTGAAAACCCAAATTTGTTTTCTACAGTGACCACACAGTGCAGCTTTGGCAACATGGTGATTGCAGTGTCCAGTGAACTGACCGTGCCATCTCTGCATCTGGACTCCGTCAGGATGATTGGATTGGACTCCTGCACCGGGCTGAAAGTGGCTACCAGTAACTCCTTAGTAGTGTTCAGGTTCCCATTATCCTGCGCCACAGCATATCAGGTAGGTATTGCAATACAGTCTGACTATAGCAGTCTGACCCTTATGGTGCTAGCAAGGCTAATCCTTTGCACATTCTTTATTATACATATGACCTTAGGACTGATTCTTGCAGTTCTTAAACTTTATAAACTCTTGGCTACAATTCTGGTCTTTAGGCTGTGATATCACTTGGTGAAGGTGAATATTTGTTCAGCGTCTTTGCCCAAAATGTTGAGGATAATGGCACCTTGAACTTCAGTATTGCTGCTACAGATCATTGTAATGGAACTGTCCAGCTTGGGTGCTTCCATCAGTATACATCTCCCTCTAGTCTGGAACCAGTTATTATACCTGAGCACCCATAATGGACACTAGCTTGGATGCAAACTGGAACTCTATTGACAACTTGTAGAACCTGATCACATTACCCTAACAACACAAACTGTAAACAGGAATATAGTTAAGGAACAGCCAACAAACATAATCATTAGGCTAATTAAACAACTAGCCATCTAGGTGACTCAGTGTCCCCCAAGCCCACAACTCTGGATACAATGTATATTGCACAATATCATAAGCATCCCACAATGGTTCTATAACAAGGTAAGTGGTCACATCTCCAAGAGATGATCAGATGGGTGACTCTATCAATTGAAAGCACACAAATGAGACCTGCTGAACACCTTAATAAGCAGACTATAGAAGAAGACCCCAGTATCCTGTTTCTTTGAGCTGATCATATTCACATCTGCTCAGTCTAAAATTGCTGGTTTGGGCCCAAATCTGTTTTGCGGAGACCTGGATCCAAAGCAAGGCCACACAAAGGGTCCCCCAGGCACACCTCCCAAAGAGTAGTGCCACTTTGAGTGCAGTATGTTAGTTGCACAGTTAAATAAGTTAAACTCGCCTTTGAGTAGGTATAGGCAAGCATTTGTAGTTTCAGTTAATGAGGCTCCCTTGCATTTGACTGGGCAGCGGTAATCGGCAATCGCAAGCCTGACGAAGGAGCACACATGCTCAACAATGTCCGCTAGCATTGACGTGCCTGCCTTGTTGATCCACATCCGCCCCAGAGCAGCCAGGGATTGCTGACCGCAAGGGAGCCTTATGGACAATCTTCTTCGAATGCTTGCCTATACTCAAATGTGAGTTAAACTTGACTTTGGAAGCATACTGCACTCAGAGTGGCATCACGCACTCTCTTCTTCCTGTGTACCAGAGTTACTTCTGCTCTACGGCTGGCTGCCAACACTGACCAGAACATCTAACGCAGGTCTGGTTTCAGTAACAGATGAACTTTGCCGCAGGGCATACCCCTGACTGCTGGAACCATTTTGGATCCCACTAGCTGCCTATTTAGTGCTCCATTTTCTCACCCTAACACCCCCCCAGAGTAGCATTCCCATAAAGAGGAAGTAAAGCCTCCTCGGGGGGTGGGGGAAACGGAACCTGCAAGGTGAAGGCGTAATGAGCTAGTATGCATAGCGTACTAGCTCATTATGAATAATTTACCTGAGAACAAAGTGACCCACGTCCTCCACCGCCACCATCACTCCCGGAGTGACTTCCGGATCTCGCTGCTCCAGCCATGTCATTCGCTGGAGCGGCGAGCTCACTCCTATGCACGAGAGCGGCATATCACCACGATCTCCGGCATTCTTGGTGCGCCGCTGTCTACAGCGCATGCGCCATAGATAGCGGTGCCTTTTTTCTTTTCTAAATATCTCCTAAACCATGTAGGTTTAGGAGATATTTATTGGACCTACAGGTAAGCCTTAATCTAGGCTTACCTGTAGGTCAAAGTGGTTTGTAAACCCGATGAAACATTATTTTTATACACCTGTAAGGCTAAAGGTATAATGAGCTAGTATACTCACCTGGTCGACGCTGACATGTTCCCTCAGCGTGTCTTCCGGGTATCGTGACTCCAGCGCTGTGAGTGGCTGGAGCCGCGATGTCGTCACTCCCACACTGGAGACTCCTTCCCAGCAAGCTTCGGATTCTGCCGGCCTTTCAGCGGAGAATCCCCTGTGCACATGCGCCACTGCAGTCAGCGGCTTGGGGGAATATCTCCTAAATCGTACAGGTTTTGGAGAAATGTATGTGGTGTTTTTTGTATACAACCGCTTTAAAAGCCAGTTCCCATAGTCGGTAGGCATGAGGTCACCCTGCAGGCCCCTGTCATGGTTGGGTCATTTCAGTCCAGCATAAATTAAATCTGGCTATAGACCAGCTAATTTAGTATGGCTGTTCCATTCATGAGTGATCTAACTATTGCCTTCATGAACTGGCTTAATTGGTACGCTAATACTCTACTGCACCATCAACCCTACTCCTATGCTTATCTAAAACCTGCTTAACAGACACTTCTGTAGGTTTCTTGTGGTGTACAAAAAGCCACCCTTTGCAACTTTCTGTATCATATTGAAATATAAAGACTTATGGTGGGTGGTATTGCTTTTAAAAGCTCATTGTCTACCTATCCTGGTTTGTTGGAATTCAACTTTTCTTCACCCAGGTGCCCAATGGTCCAATGAACTATGTAGCTACTATTGAAGCTGGTAGACAAATGCAGACATGGCAAGGATCTTCTATTACTAGGGACAGTACAATGAGGTAAGATGGGCAATCTTTCTGTAGTATATATCGGGAGGGTCAGCATTAGAACTGTATCTAATACTGTACTGTTTCTCTAGGGTGACTGTGCAGTGCAACTTCATTGAAACGGGTATTGTGCCGCTGCTGAGTTTTACAGTGAACACTTTGCCAACACCTCCTCCTGTCAGTACATCTGGCCCTCTTGAGCTGGAGATGAGGATTGCACAAGGTGAGAATACGAGTCTTCAGCTTGCTTGGAAGCAAGCCAATATGCTTCCACTAGTCTAGTGCCCATTGGTGTAATGCAAGGGTTGCCAATTTTGTCCTGTAGGAGTAAACTATGCCTCATTGGTATTTGGGGAAAGTAATGGTGCCCCACTGTCAGTGGGAGGAATAATGCCCATTGGTGTCAGTGGCAAACTGTTGCTGACAGTAGGGGAATAATGCTCCAAGGGCCAGATGAAGGCAAACAGCCACAGTTTGGAGACCACTAGTGCAATGCAACATAAATCTACAGTCCGAGCAAAATCTGTACTAATTGCATGACTTTACATGTTTGTGGCCCTCCTGCAATATAGATGCTTTTGGTTTACCTTAAACGTGTAGCAGGGTCCCCTTTGGTCTAATGACTCCCTCCAGTGTGGGAGAGCTGACATCCTGTGTAGAGTGGGTTACAAGGCATAGTGATAGGTAAATGTATGGGTGCCAGATACTACTTGAATGCAGAGGGGTTCCCCCCCCCCCCTTCTTAAACGGGACTGGGAGAGGGTTTAGGGCCAGGACCCCCTTAAGTAGTTGCAATGGTAATTAGCAGACTTCTAATAGGAAGATGGCCATGCAGTGGAAGGCACCCAGCAGGACACTACATCTGCTTATGTAGGATTGCTGTCTCCTATGGCAACAGTCTTGTAACGGTTTCTAACACAAGGAACACACTTCTGTACTTCCTCTACAATCCCTTCTTGTAGATCTTCACCCAACTGGGCTCCCAGTCTCTTCTCACTTGACTTGCTGATCCACTGGATCTCAGAGCTCTTCCAACCTTCTCACTGAGTATCTTCCTCAAGCGTCACCCCCCCCCCCCACTTCCCTGCTTGGTCCCTAGCTTGGCACTCGGATGCCCCTCAAACATTGGTCCTTGGCCTGGCACACAAGGCTGCTCTGCAAGCATCACCTCTGCTGGCTTGACACCTGCTCAAGTTCCACAATTCTTCACCGTCCCCAGTTGGTGAATACTGCTCTAGTAGTGGCTTCAGCTAGTAATAGGGTGGTTGGTCCCTTTTTAGTGGCAACGGCTTCCCCTCTACCAACGACAGGTTCTTCAGCTAGTAAAACTGTTCTGGTTAGTGGTGACTGGTGCTCACATTTTTGGTGCTAACTGAAAAATACTGAGTGGCTGTTCTCAGATCCTAACATGGAGCTCTGTCAGAGGGAGTTTCTTGCTGTTTCCATTTAAGTGCTCCTAAACATTAAAGCGGAAGTAAACCCATCGATTTAACAGTCTAAAAAAAAAAAAGGCATGCCGTGAATGCTAACTGCACATTGGCTGTGCTCTCAACCAACAGTCAAACCATCCAATGGCTGGTGTCATAACGGATCACATGTGCAGCACTGTGGCAGTTGAAGATTAAACAGAGGCAAAGATGGCAGCTTCCTTGGCTGAAAACGATAGGGGGATTTACTTCCACTTTAAGGATGAGCCCGGTGTTCGATTCGAACCCATGTTCGAATCGAGCACCGGGTGTTCGCTCGCTCGGCGAGCCCAGAACTATTGGGGCCGCTCGCATCAAATTCGTGTGATGCGAGCGGCCCCGCAATGCATTGCGGCCCGCGCAGTGCAATGCTGGCTGATGATTGGCCAAGCATGCACTGTGACCCGCATGCTTGGCCAATCACAGCGCCGGCAGCGAGGAGAGCCATAATTGGCTACAGGCAGGATGCCTGTAGCCAATTATAGCTCAGGGGCTTTAGTACACGCCCCACGGTATAAGAGGCCGGCGGCCTCGCATATTATGTTTCAGTCAGTGTCAGCGTGCTGCTGACAACAATATGTGCTCTATTTCTGGGGATTTGTGTGTGCGTGCTGTTAGAACAGCATTGCAGTATCACATCTGGGGGTGTCTATAGGTGGCCTGTGAAGGGGGCAGGTTTCCTGTGCTTAGAACTTTCCCTGCAAAAAAGTGTCATTTTTGCAGGAAAAAAGCTATTTAAAATCACTCGCGGCTAATGAATTGATGGCTCCTGTAACACAACTGTCATTCAGTAATAAAAAACAAAAAAAAAGCGTAGGGGTCCCCCCAAATTCAATAACCAGGCCCTTCAGGTCTGGGATGGATATTAAGGGGAACCCCAGCCAAAAAAAAAAAAAATGGCGTAGGGTCCCCCTCAAAATCCATACCAGACCCTTATCCGAGCACGCAACCTGGCAGGCCGCAGGAAAAGAGGGGGGACGAGAGCGGCCCCCCTCTTGCCTGAACCGTACCAGGCCACATGCCCTCAACATTGGGAGGATGCTTTGGGGGGTCTAAGACCCCTAAAGCACCTTGTCCCCATGTTGATGAGGACAAGGGCCTCTTCCCCACAACCGTGGTTGTGGGGGTCTGCGGGCGGGGGGCTTATCGGAATCTGGAAGCCCCCTTTAACAAGGGGACCCCCAGATCCCGCCCCCCCTGTGTGAAATGGTAAGGGGGTACAAAAGTACCCTACCATTTCACCAAAAAAAGTGGCAAAAATGGTAAAAATGACAGGAGACGGTCTTTGACAATTCCTTTATTAAAATCTTCTTCTTTCTTCGGTTTCTTAATCTTCTCCTTCCATTTTTCTTCTTCCTCCGATCCGCTTCTTCTTGCGCTGGTCTTCTCGTCCGGCATCTTCTTCCGTCGGTGTCTTCTTGGGCCGCTCCGCGCAATGGGAGGCTCCCGCTGTGTGAGGCTCCGCTCCATCTGACAGGTCTTTTATAATGGAGGGCACCTGGTGACCCCGCCCCCTCTGACGCACAGACGTCATGGGGAATTCCATGATGGCTTTCCCCATGATGTCAGAGGGGGGCGGGGTCACCAGGTGCCCTCCGTTTTAAAAGACCTGTCAGATGGAGCGGAGCCTCACACAGCGGGAGCCTCCCATTGCGCGGAGCGGCCCAAGAAGACACTGACACCGACGGAAGAAGATGCCGGACGAGAAGACCAGCGCAAGAAGAAGCGGATCGGAGGAAGAAGAAAATGGAAGAAGATGAAGGAAGGAGAAGATTAAGAAACCGAAGGATGAAGAAAGAAGAGAAGATTTTTAATAAAGGAATTGTCAAAGACCGTCTCCTGTCATTTTTACCATTTTTGCCATTTTTTTTTTTTGGTGACATGGTAGGGGTACTTTTGTACCCCCTTACCATTTCACACAGGGGGGGGCCGGGATCTGGGGGTCCCCTTGTTAAAGGGGGCTTCCAGATTCCGATAAGCCCCCCCCCGCCCGCAGACCCCCACAACCACCGGGCACGGTTGTGGGGAAGAGGCCCTTGTCCTCATCAACATGGGGACAAGGTGCTTTAGGGGTCTTAGACCCCCCAAAGCATCCTCCCAATGTTGAGGGCATGTGGCCTGGTACGGTTCAGGCGAGAGGGGGGCCGCTCTCGTCCCCCCCCTCTTTTTCTGCGGCCTGCCAGGTTGCGTGCTCGGATAAGGGTCTGGTATGGATTTTGAGGGGGACCCCACGCCATTTTTTTTGGCTAGGGTTCCCCTTAAAATCCATACCAGACCTGAAGGGCCTGGTTATTGAATTTGGGGGGACCCCTACGGTTTTTTTTTTTTTTTTTTTATCAATGACTTTTTTATGAATGAGTTTCAATGAATCACTGTTCTCTGTGTTACGGGAGCCGTGAATTAACATTAGCCGCGAGTGATTTTAAATAGCTTTTTTACTTTCAAAAATGACCACTTTGCGCAGAGACAGTTCTAAACACGGGAAACATGAGCCCCTTCACAGGCATACTATAGACACCCCCAGGTACGAAATTTAAAGGAATATTACACTTTTATTGTTTCAGTTTAAGCATTATTAAAATCACTGCTCCTGGAAAAAACGGCCGTTTTTAAAATTTTTTGCATTGATACATGTCCCTGGGGCAGGACCCAGGTCCCCAAACACTTTTTATGACATTAACATGCATATTAGCCTTTAAAATGAGCACTTTTAATTTCGAACGTTCGCATCCATTATAACTAATAAAGTTCTAAAGCTCGCACGGACTTTAGGTCCGTTCGTGGGGTTCTGGTGCGAGCCGAACGGGGGGGGTGTTCGGCTCATCCCTACTAAACATGTTGACGTGAGAAGGTGTGATGGCAGCCTAGTTCTTACTGCTAACCTGTTCTCTGCTTCATGAATTCCCTAGCAGCTCATGCTAGCTTCCCATGGCTCTTTGGCAACACATTACAACAGTGGCCCATAAACTGACAAATTCTGCAGTTTAGTTGGGGGTTATGGACATGTGGTGGTGGTGGTTGTGGCTGGACCATTTGCAGAAGTACCAGTTTTCTTTATTTGGCACGAACTCCTTTGCATCAAACTCCATAAATGACATGACCTCTAACAAAACCGGTCATATAACTTGTACAGTTTGTGGCATCACCTCCAAAAGGGGGTGAAAATGACATGGCTCACCATAATCTCAAAGCAAGTGATTGACTACCAGTCTGGCATGCTAACTGGCCTCTTGTCAACACATGGTTGCATCTGGGAATTTACTCCTATCGCATTTTATGCTTGTGGGGGTCCACCATGACTTCACAAAAGTCATGACTTGCATATATAGGTTTCTAAACCAGCTGCTTTTAAGGACTGCTTGTAGTTCACTTCTGGTTTGTCAGTCAAGCCCTGATGAAGGGGGCACTTAGACCCACAACGCTGCCTTTTTATTTTTGTACCCTGACTTGATAAAACAATATTGTATCTAGACTTCTTGGCATGAAGCTTCAACTCATCACATGACTTGCATAGTTTTCCATAAAATGTTTTCAGTTTTAGGATCTAAAACTTCAGCTGTTCAATAAGGCCTCTTTCCCACGGGGCGGATCAGTGCTGATCCGCCCCATGGATATCCACTTGTTCAGCGGGGATCGCCGCTGAGTAGGAAGATAACGGGTCCATCACTGCACAGGAACAGACCTGTCAGAGCGCCGCTCTGCCCTATGGGAGATCGGGTGACGATGGACCGTAGAGTCCGTCGTCCGCTGACAGATGGAAAAAATAGTGTTTTCCTCCGTCACACTTTTTCGGAGCATATTGGATGTCAGCAGACATGTCACCGCTAACATCCGACGCTCCATAGACCTCTATGGAGCATCCGTTCAGGTTTGGCTGAAACTGACAGGCGGATCTGAATGGATTGGCCATGCGAAAGAGGCCTAAGGCTTTATGCCTTCCTCTTAGGGCTAGCTTCCCCAGGGTTAAGAGATGTTTGTAGTGTGCCCCCCCCCTTTCCCAGAGTCAAGAGGTGTTTGTTCATTGGAAGAATTTCCTTTTTTTTATCAAGCTTAAGTGACATCTATTCAAGGGTCACTGAACCCAACAACTATATATATTTATATAAAAAAAAAAAAAAAAATACTTATTGCCTATATGTTACACTTTGTTTTATGTAATGCAGATCTCAACTATGCCTCATACTACACTGATGAACAGTACCCTGTGGTCAAAGTGCTCAGAGACCCAGTCTACCTGGAGGTTCGCATCATCGGCAGAACAGATCCAGACCTGGTCCTTGTCCTAAATGACTGCTGGGCCACCAGCTCTGCCAATCCTACACTCCTTCCTCAATGGCCCATCTTGTTTGCCAGGTGAGTAAACTGTAGAATGGAAGTTATCCCGTCTTCCTGGTGTGGATCTCAATTCTGAATTTGTTTTTTTCAGTTGCCCTTTCAATGGAGACAACTACTTGAGCCAGCTGATTCCTGTTGGAGCTCCTTCACAGGCTGTACCTATACCAAGCTACTACCAGCGCTTTATAGTCAGCACCTTCACATTTGTGGACTCCCCCACCCGGCTTGCCCTTGATGGCCTGGTAAATCAATACAATGTATTTTGTCTTTATCTAATACTTTGCTGGGATTTAACTGTGTAAAAACTTGTCTTCAGGTATACTTCCACTGCAGTGCTTCTGTCTGTGTTCCATCTGCCGGGGACAGCTGTGTGGTTTCTTGTGGTACAAGGAGAAGTGAGTATTTTATATTCAGGTGTCAGGACTATGACTGGTGGCATAATTTTGGGATTTTCAAAACTCACTTTAAAAGTTTACCTTTTTAAAGAACATCTACTATGGAATTTTATAACTTAATCTTTTTATTTTTTTTAGGGAGAATGGCTGAACTTCAGTCTCTGAAGAACACGGTGACTTCTCAAGGACCTGTTGCATTTGTTTCTATGGATGATAAAGAAATCCTAAAACTGGAAGGTAATTAATCTGGGGGGGCTGGCTTCAGTTGAGATTCAAGACTTAAAATTGTATCTTTTTCCCTCTCCTAGGTACTGATCCATCAGATTACTCCACATTGGACCTGGCTAGAGCTCTAGTCACTGCTGGGGTTGTTGGGTCTGTGGCAGTTACTGTTCTAGGATTGTGGATTTACCGCAGGAGTCAAACATGTAACCCTAAAACTGCAAATGTTTAAATAAAGTATTTTTCTAAATCTGTCTCCTAGCTTTATTCCCAACATAATTGCAGAAATGCTTGAAATTGAATCTGGTCAAATGGTTTCCCACCCAAAAAATACACAACAGGTCATCCTTCAAAATGGGCTAGGATAGGACTTTTACCTGCTACCTCGGCTTTTATCCTGCCTCAGTTTGGTTATGTATTGGCCCAATCATGTGATGAGCCTGAATGCATAAAGCTGCTCTCAAGCAGCTTTAGTTGCTGTAAAAGGATTTGTCAAACAGTCAGTGAGACCACTAGGAATTTGTTATCCTTGTGAGTCAACTGGGGGGGGGGGGAGGGACTCAATCATGGTGTCCCTGTTGCTTATAAGAGGGTTGTGACAACAGGAAGGTCTACAGACCTTATGTAGCTATTACTCAATGTACAAGTCTTGTGTTCGCATTTATCCACTTCCCACCCGGCCAATGTAGATATACGGCCGGGTGGGAGCCGTCTACTTCTGATAGGACGTTCAGGAACGTCCTTCAGAAGTAGAGGGATCGCGCGCGTGCCCGCGCAGCGGCGCGATCCCGATGCGGCCGTGTCACCCGGACACGGCGCATCTCGAATCGGCAGGAGGGCACGGTGATTGGCCCTCCTGATCACATGACGGCCGTGACGAATCACGGCTGTCATGTGATGTAAACAAACAGCTGGTTGCTAGGCAATCGGCCCTCCTCTCCTCACACGGAAGTCGTCGGTGAGGAGAGGAGAGCGGATCGCTGCAGCCGGCTGGTGATCAGTGAGTATGAGATGTTGTTTTTTTACTCACTGATCACCAGTCTAGGGTCCCCCATAGTAAAACACATGTCCCCACAGTAAGACACACATGTCCCTAAATAATAAAAACACCTGTCCCTCACATATGTCCCACTAAAATCACATGTGCCAATGATTATCTGCACACATATGTCCGTGATCACCTGCACACCCCTTTTACATGATCATTTGCGTACATATGTCCGTGATCACGCGAACCAATTATTATACACTTAACGGAATTTTTTTTACAAAAAACATGTAGCAGAATACATTTTGGCTTAAATTTATGACAAAATTTGATTTTATTGGATTTCTTTTAAAAAAGAAAGGAGAAAATATTAGTTTTTTTTTTTTTTTTTTTTTTTTTTTAAATTTCCGCTATGTTTTCGCTTATATCGCAAAAAATAAAAAACGGAGTCGCGAATAAATACCACCAAACTAAAGCTCTATTTGTGCGAACAAAATGATAAAAAATTCATTTGGTTACAGCATTGCATGACCGCGCAATTGTCACTGAAAGTGCGCGAGCGCTGAAAGCTGAAAATTGGTCTGGGCAGGAAGGGTGTTTAAGTGCACAGTAAGCAAGTGGTTAAACACTAGGGCCATCTCCTCACTAGATTGCCAGAGGAGGCGCACTACCTCTAGCAATGGCATTGGCTGGGGTTAGGCGTCAGCTCATCTCCTGTCTTTAGACAATTTTGCTCTTGTCTATCCTGAGCTTCCTCAAACCTAGTCTAATCTTTCTAATGGCTATTTGATGGCTGAACCTTATTTCTCAGCAAGCAACCAATTTTTATTTTTTTTCCCCCATTGGGATTATGGGGCGGGGGTTACTATAAAGTGATCAAGCTGTGTTTGCCTCTGCTAATAACAGGGGGATATTATATTGGGTAAAGGAACATAACAAACAGTTGCCAGTCTTGATCCAGATTGTAGTCATTCCTGACAGTAATAATTGATAAGGGGGCTGAATTGGGGGTGGGCACGCTTGGTACCACCAATGTAAGTAACTCTAATGCAAAGAAGGAAGCTGATGGCTCTTGCAGAAAGGGAGGCAACCTTTCATCCTGACATTTTAACCCCCCCCCCCCCCCAAGACTGTCTCTAACTGATTCTGTGTGGACCCAGTGGGGGAGACGTCACAATCACCTGTTTGTATAACTTTCAATCTGTACTGAACAAAGTCCACCTTCAGCCAAAAGCCAAATAACTCCATATCTTACCAATGACACTTTGGCATGACAGGCCTGTTGTGCCCCCACTTTCATCTTTATTTTTATGTCCTTATATTGACCTGCATTAGGTATCAGTTTTTCTATAATATGCTGATATGTGTGACGTAGGCAATTGGAATTCATGGTAAACACTGGTCATGCATTTTTTGACTCAGACCTTAAGTCCACTTTCAAATCCATAGAAGCCCTAAAGGTATTGAAAAGGCAAAGACACTTGCGTGCCAGACGCCGGCAGGCCCCTTCCACTTCTGGAAGTGCATTGCTTAAACTTGCATCAGGCAGCCTTATTGGATAAAGCTTGGAGACCTTTTACTGTAAATTTTAGTTTTCTCAGATCTCTCCCATTCTTCACCAATTAGCTTCTGACTCTCAGTCATTATGGGAAAAGGCCTTTCCTCTTTCACATTGTGGAAAGATCTGTGTGCTTTTTGCAATGGTTGGGTCTGTGGGATGGATATTTGCTGCATTCTTTCCACTGCAGCCTCTCTAGGTAATTTTGTGCATCCACTTCCTTATCCATTGTCATTTGAGGCAAATTAAATTCCTGTCACTGAAGACTGCATGCAGGTCCAATATGCACCCGGGGCTGTGCAAGGCATTTTCTATTGTGCTGAATTAAACACATGTGAGCCATTGCCACGTAAGCTACTTGAGGGGCATGAAAGGAGCCTTGCATGGGCAAGAGGGTTGTAGATTGTCCCGGTCAGGAGATGACCAGTGGTGGGCCTTGTGTTTTCTGAAGTGTTTTTGTTTAGGACTTCTGCTCCTAAAATAATGCAAAACGCCATACTTTGCATTCATTGGCACTCTTTCAAAACATGTCCCACATTGCCCCCCTCATACAGTTTTTGCTAGTCTTCTGTGGCACTGACGGGTGTGGTGAGCTCATATTCTCTCACCAAGAAAAACCTGATAATGTCCCTTTAAAAAAAAAAAAAAAAGACCCCCCCCCCCCTTCAGAAGAACTAGCAGGTGAGCCCAGGAGGTTCAGAATCTGAGACAAAACCAGACAGACTTTCTAACCCCCCCCCCCCCCCCCCCAGGGGACAGGAGTATCAAACGGCAACAAATCTACCTCACAAGAGAAAAGTGTCAGGACTGCAAAGAGAAGGAGAGAATCCAGTCCCTCTGTTTGCTCTAATTCTGTTTAAGCTGCTGCTTGGTGACTGGCGGTCACTACCAGGGCTGCTGTTGGGGGGGCTTATGTGATTTCTGTGACAGGGCCCCCTTCCCTGGCCGAAAGCTACTGATTACAGATTTATTTAGTCCCTTTCTCTGTAGCCTCAGCTACACAGATGAATAGGAAGCACTCTGAGGCTTCCTGCTCATTCACACACTGATGCATAGGAAAGTTTCCTATGCTTCGGTTAAGAATGGACATAAAAGTGATTGGTACTGATCGCTCACTGTGTTCATTCAGAAATGGAATGGGCCCATAAATTACATATTTACCGGCCTCTTGCCACCACAATCCATCCTTAAGCATCCCCTTTGTGCCTGCAGGAGAGAAGGGAAGCCGGCTGTGCTCAGAAAGGGGGCCTGGACAGCAGATGGAAGGGACGCATGTGCTAGAACCACTCCCCCTGCAATGCAGCCAGAGGGAGAAAGAGAAGCTGGCAACGCTCCAGGGGGAGGCAGAAGAGGAATGGTGTCTGCAATAAAATGGTACAGCCTGCTCAGCAGGCACCCCCCCTTTTAAACTGATGGGGTCCAGGCCCCAGTACAAGAGGGCTGGCTGTACTGCCTTATCAGCAGCCCTGGTCACTACCCTGTGCTGCCCCATCTCCCGAGACTCCCTGCCCTCTGACATCATCCACTCTGACTGATAAGCCCGGAGAGCAGTGCGGCACACTGCCCATACAAGACAGGAAAAACCTCAAGGGAGAGGCCAATGGTGACATTACATAGTTAGTCAGGTTGAAAAAAAAGAGGCAAGTCCATCTAGTTCGACCATAAAAAAAAAAAAAAAAAAAAAATCTTATACTCCCAGTTGATCCAGAGGAAGGCCAAAAAAAAACCTGCAAAGCATGATACAATTTGTTACATGGGGGGAAAAATTCCTTCCTGATCCGGGGAAAATCCGATTGCTTCCCTGGATCAACTTTACCTGTAAATGTCAGTACCCAGTTATTATTCTGTACATTTAGGAAAGTATCCAGGCCTTTCTTAAAGCAATCTACTACTACTACTTTCACTCTTGAGTAGCGTACTACTTTTTTTACCTAACTTTTTCTTTACTTACTTACTTCTACTTAACTCTTATACTTTCTCTTTACTACTTACAACTACTACACTCTTACCTTCTTACATCTCTTACTTACATACTTCTACTTTAACGTACTAACTTTTTACTACTTCTCTCTCTACTTACTTCTCTCTTACTCTTAGCCAGAACCACCTCTGCAGGGAGTCTATTCGTTAAAATACCTACTTACTTACACTTTGACTTAACTCTCTACTTCTTATCTTACCACTACTTACTTTCTTACTACAACTTCTATTTATACTACTACTACACTTCGACTTTTACTTTACTCTTGTTTTAACTTACATTTTACTACTTACTTTTCTCTACTCTTATACTCATATACTTCACTTTACTTTAACTGCTTTATACTACTAATACTACGTACTTACTTCTTCATCACTACTACTTTCTTACTACTCCTATTTACTACTACTCTTACATTCTACTTTTCAACAACACTTTAACTACTACTTTCTTATACTCCAACTTTATACTATACTACTAAACCCTATTTTTACTTTACTTACTACCAACTTAACTCTAACTTAATACTACTCAAACTCATACTTACTACCACATTTTCACAGCTTACTCTCTTACTTTATACTTTACTACTTTCTCTACTCTTTTTACCACTACAACCTTCTTACTATCTCTTCTCTACTCACTTCTACTTACTTTTACTTTTACTACTTACATACTTACTACTTACTTCTTCTACTCACAACTACTCTTACTACTCTACTCATCATTTACTACTTACTACTTTACTCACATACTCTATACTTTTACTTTACTAACTTACTTTACTACTACACTCACTACATTACTTTTTCTCACCTTAACTAGCTCTTTTTTCTCTCTTTTTAACTTTACTCATTACTTTTTTCTTTTTACTTACTTCACTCCTACTTAACTTTACTTATTAATACCTTACTCACTACTCATCTCTACTTTCTTAACTCTCTGTACTCCTTACTCTTTCTACTTTTTACTACTACTTCTTACACTATCAACTTACTTAACGTACATTACTCTCTTACTTCCATTATTACACTTTACTCTACTAACTTTAACACTTATACAACTTCACCTATCTTCTTACTATACTTCTAACTTAACTCTACTACTCTACTCACGTACTTTACTCCCTTCTGACTACTCTACTTACTACCACTTTACTAACCTCTACTATACTTACTCTTTTGCGACTACTTAACTAACTCTTTACTTACACTTTAACGTTACTACTTCTTCACTCTTTTATCTACCTATACTACTCTACAATTTATTCTACTCTTACTCTTTCGACTACTTTACTACTTACTACTTTCCTAACTACTTTACTCTTTAACTTACAACTCTTAAACTACTACCTTTTTACTAACTTTTACTCTACTTTACCTTAACTTTTTACTTACTCTACTCTCATACTACCTTCCACCTCTGCAGGGAGTCTATTCCACATTTTCACAGCTCTTACTGTGAAGAGACCTTTCCGTATTTAGAGATAATCTCTTTTCCTCTAGACGTAAAGAGCGCCCCCTTGTCCTCAGTGTTGACTGTAAAGTGAATAATTCACCACCAAGTTCACTATATATATATATAATTTATTTATACATGTTGATCTTATCACCCCCTTAATCTTAATAAATTCAGTTCCTCTAATCTTTCCTCATAGCTGAGCTCCTCCATGCCTCTTATCAGTTTGGTTGCCCTTCTCTGCACTTTCTCCAGTTCCCCGATTATCCTATTTGAGAACTGGAGCCCAAAACTGAACTGCATATTCCAGATGAGGTCTTACTAATGATTTGTACAGATGATATCTCTCTCTCTCTGGAGTCCATCCCTCTCCTATACAAGAAAGGACTTTGCTTGCTTTGGAAACCGCAGCTTGGCATTGCATGTTATTATTGAGCTTATGATCTACCAAAACCCCCAGATCCTTCTCCACCATGGATCTCCCCCAGATCCTTCTCCACCATGGATCTCCCCAGATCCTTCTCCACCATGGATCTCCCCCCCCCCCTTGTACTCCCTCTAGTATGTATGATGCATATTCTTAGCCCCCAAGTGCAGAACTTTACATTTATCAGCATTAATCCTCATCTACCACATAGTCACCCAATTAGACAGAGCATTGAGGTCGGCTTGTAAAGACATCCTGTAAGGACGTTGTTCCACTGCATAGCTTGGTGTCGTCTGCAAAGACGGGAATGGTACTTTAATCCCAGACTTTGTATAATTTATAACGATATTAAAAAGTAAGGGTCCCACCACTGAACCTTGGGGTACACCACTGATAACCTTAGACCATTCAGAGTAAGAATCATTAACCCCCTACTCTCTGAATTCTATCTTTTAGCCAGTTTTATATCCATTTACAAATTTATATTTCCAGGCCTGTAGACTTTACCTTACACGTGACTATTGTATAACAGAGGTGTCATGTTAACTCCTTTTACCATCACCCACACTTACAACTGCTATGTACCCCAACCCCTCAAAACCCCAGAAAATGAGACCACACCAATCTGGAGAAAAAATTGGCCGTAGCAGCCAATTATCTTTATTATTAAATATTCAAATTAGCATAACTGTGTAAACTTGTATTAAACCACCTCCTCCATTAAATTCCACCTGTTGGTCTTTGCAGGAAACCCCACCAATCTTAACACCAGATCCACTCCGGCACTGCAGTACTTTAAAACTATAATAGGCCTCAAGCTGACATTCTAGCTCAGAGAAAACAAATACTGCCCGCAGTGCACCCGATAACCAACTTCCAGCTAAACCCCTTTAGCTGGCATACCACCCTCGGGTACCATATCACCAATGGGTCCCGAACTCTTCCAAACCTGGGGTTAATCCTTCACCAGCAAAGACCAACATCATGCCACAGCACACCAGGGGAAAACCTTACCCTTGTGTGCCCTGCCAAACCCTCAAAGCTCGCTGTATCCCGTCCTGTAAACCCAGGGCCCACAAGTCCATCCCCACATCGTTCAGGTGAACTCCATCCCTCTTCAAATACCGCCAAGTCTCCACATCCAGATCCCGGTGCCGGATAGCCAACCCACCGTTCCTGACAACAAAGCCACTAATCTCCTTCTTAACCTTCTTCCTGGCCCGATTTTATTTTCTCCACTGACCGTGCAAAACACCAATTGGTACGTGCCACCATGTCAGACTACGCGATAATCATATGTGGGAAGGCAAGGCGGAGCTGGCAAAAATCAAACATGATGTCTCTTACCAAGTCCAACATGGTCCTACGGCATAAATCGTTGCCCCCCCACATGTAGAACTAACACGTCAGGAGGCCGGTCCAACCGTGCAATCCTATGCTCCTGTGAGACCGTCCTGCCCCAAAGCATGCCCGGCTACCCAAACCACTTTATATATGCCTCCTGCAGTGAAAAACCCAACTGTCTACCTTCTGGACGAGCATCACCCCTCCTAGCCCCCCAACACACATAGAAGTGGCCCAGAATCCAGAACAATCCGTGTGTTCTTCCTGAAAGAAAAGAACAAAAGACAACCCCCAAAAAAATCAATATCAACTGTAAACCATACCACAGCATAAACCACTTATCCTTTAACAGTTTACCTTACCCCATCAGCAGATGGGGGCGAACATATGATTTAAACCTCCTAGACTGCCATCTCCCAATCCTCTTTACCACAGCCTCATCCAGCCCCCATCTGACTGCCTCCGTAGCCACCCCTATGCGGAATGAATGGGACGAAAACTTCTGATCCCCCAAAGCCTCCAAACATTTTTTTAAAACTGCAATAAAATCATATCTAGATAAGGACCGCCCATCCCGGTGCACTAAGAGGGACCCTCCTACCTCCGGGCGCAGAGTCAGGGAAACCCCTCACCAAAGCTATTGGGCACAAGGGGGAACCAGGCAGTGAATATACTTGCACCTTCCGTCCCTTGCCCCGCTGATCTGTTTTTGACCTGTGCACCAGTAAGGACAGCCTATCCCCGTCACACGCTACCTCTGAAACCCCAAACCCCCCTTGAACCTTCGTGGAGGAACTCACCAGTTCACCGATCCGAAAGGCCACAAAGAATGCAAGCGCGAACGCTTCTCTGAATAACACTACCTCATACTCTGATGAGCATGTAACCTCTAATTGTGCCAATAACCTGCCCAATAAATCAAATGAAACCGGGCGCCGTGCATCCCGGCCTATAACCCTTCACCGCCTGCCACACCCAAAAATCCTTGGTCAGGTCCTGAAAACCATTTAACTTAGACCAGAACGCTAACCCCCACCAATTTTTTGTCCAGACCGGACACAGACACCCCTGCCTCCAAATTCATAGAAACGAAATACAAAACTAACAAACGGAGCTCCTGTTCTTCATGCCCCCCCTCTACCTGCTGTACCAATGCCATCCATTCCCCCCAAACCCTGCTGTATGCTGACCACGTAGAATCGCTCACCGACCATCTGATCCAGCCGGCTACTCTTCCAAGGCTATCTTTCACAGCCACTCGGGACAAGGGACCCCGCATTGTTCCGCCCCCGGTGCCAATTCCCGGAATTTGTCCCACTGAAAGCGAGACAACGCATCGGCGATGACATTCTCTACCCCCGGTAGGTGAACAGCATAGATAAACACGTTCAACTGTAAACAGCATAAAACCAAGTGCCTGATTACCGGCGGGGATGCAGCCGATACCTTGTTGATCACCTGCACCACACCAAAGTTGTCCCCATGGAACCGCACCTTCAAATTCCGAAAGGATTCCCCCCACAATTCTACGGCTAACACGATGGGAAATAATTCCAACAGCAACATGTTCTTCATGAGCCCTGCTGCCTTCCATGATTCTGGCCAAGGCCCCCGCACTCCACTTACCCTGGAAAAAGGCCCCAAAGCCAGCCGCTCCCGCGCATCTGTGTACAGCTCCAGGTCGAAGTTGCTAACAGGCCCCGACATCCACAACGCCCTGCCGTTAAACTGAGCCAGGAACGTGTGCCATGTCAGCAGGTCATCCCTATGTGCCCTCACCAAGCGCACATAGTGCTTGGGGGATGTAACCCCCGCAGTACTTGCCGACAACCGCCGGCAAAATACCCTTCTTATCGGCAAGATGCAACACGCAAAGTTCAACTTACCCAACAACGATTGTAATGGCCTAGGTTGCACCTTACGCCGTCCCATGATCCCCCAGATTTCCTCTTTCAATGCCGATAATTTGTCCTCCGGCAACCTACATTCCATTTTCCGAGTCCAACACGATGCCCAGGAAACGCAGCACTGTCGTTGGGCCCTTCGTCTTCTCCGAGGGGCTAACGGAACTCAGATTTTCTCGGCGACATGCTCCACCGTAGCCAAAAGGACCACGCACACTTCTGAAGACGGCAGGCCCACTACACTCGGTAGTGTATGACCGAGTTCAATCCCGCGACATCCCGTACCACCCACTCAATGAATGAACTAAACTTCTCAAACAATGCGCAGGAGATCAAACACCCCCCTTGGGCAAACACCGATCCACATAGAACTCCTCCCGCCAGTGACAGCCCAATAACCTAAAGCTATCCGGATGAACCGGGATCAAACGGAAAGCTGATTCAATATCAGTTTTTGCCATCAGCGCCCCTTTGCCATATTTCCTTACCCAAAATACCGCGGCATCGAACAATGTATACGATACCGCGCATATCTCCGGGTCAATGGCATCATTCACAGACCCCCCCTTTTGGATACGACAGGTGATGTATGAGCCTAAATTTATTAGGCTCCTTTTTGGGCACTACCCCCAATGGTGAAACCACCAAGTCCGGTATGGGCATTGCCAAAAAAAGGCCCCCCCATGTGGCCCAACGCCACCTCTTTTCGCAATTTTTCTGACACCACCCCAGCATGTTGCAAAGCAAGACTCCCCGTGATCTTGGCCTCTTACCCCGTGATCAGCTGTCAGCCAATGAGAGCTGATCATGTGATGTAAACAGAAGCCTTAACCTTCTTTTTTTCCCTCATGCTGACAGCGTGAGGAGAAAACAAAAAAAGCCAATTACCGGCTTGTGTAAAAGGGACATCGGTCCCACACACTGACAGTCTCTGGTGCTAAGCAGTGCCCACCAGTGCCACCTTTCAGTGCCCATCAATATTGCTAAGCAGTGCCCACCAGTGCCACCTACCAGTACCACCTACCAGTGCCCATCAATACTTCTAAGCAGTGCCCACAAGTGCCACCTATCAGTGCCCATCAGTGCTGCCAATCAGTGCCTCATCATTAGTGCCACCTACCAGTGCCTATCAGAGCCCATCAGGGCCACCTATCAGTATCACCTACCAGTGCCCATCAATACTGCTAAGCAGTGCCCACCAGTGCCCATCAATACTGCTAAGCAGTGCCCATCAGTGCTGCCAATCAGTGCCCATCAGTGCTGCCAATCAGTGCCTCATCATTAGTGCCACCTACCAGTGCCTATCAGAGCCCATCAGTGCCACCTATTAGTACCACCTACCAGTGCCCATCAATACTGCTAAGCAGTGCCCACCAGTGCCCATCAATACTGCAAAGCAGTGCCCACCAGTGCTGCCAATAAGTGCCCATCAGTGCTGCCAATCAGTGCCTCATCATCAGTGCCACCTATCAGTGCAGCCTCATCGGTGCCTCCTGATCAGTGTTCACCAGTGCCCCCTCAACAGTGCCTATCAGTGCCACCTATCAGTGCTGTTTTATCAGTGCCCATCAGTGCAGCCTCATCAGCGCACATCAATGAAGGAGAGAATGAGAAAAATTACCCGTTTGCAAAATTTTATAACAATATAACATTTTCGGTCTTTTTTTGTTTGTTTAGTAAAAAATAAAAACCCCAGTGGTGATTATATACCACCAAAAGAAATCTTTATTTGTGTGAAAAAAATTATAAACATATATGGGTACAGTGCTGCATGACCGCGCAATTGTCATTCAAAGAGTGACAACGGCCTGGGCAGGAAGGGGGGTATATGTGCCCAGTAAGCAAGTGGTTAAAGTGTGACATGTTGGGTATCTATTTACTCGGAGTAACATCATCTTTTAAATTTTACCCCAAAAAATGGGTATTATATTGTGTTTGTGTGCACTTAAACTTCTTCATTCAGGCTGGGTTCAAACAGGGGGTCCGGTGTGTCCCGTTCCCCATTTCAGGTCCGATCTCAGTCCGAATTTTTGGCTCAATTTGGACCTGAAACGGACCAGAAGACACACAGGACTCCTGTGCAATTCACACCGGAGCCGCTCCGGAGATGTGTGAACCGTCTCCATAGAGAGCCAATCACAATCTCCGGACATGAGAATCGGATGCGGAGAAAACCCTCCACATCCAATTCACAATAGTGTGAACCCGGCCTGAAGTGTATTTTTTTCAAAACAATACGCATTTGAAAAACTGCTGCGCAAATATTGTGTGACATAAAAAAATCGCAAAACCCGACATTTTATTCTTTAGGGCCTCTGCAAAAAATATATAACGTTTGGGGGTTTTGAGTCATTTTTTTAGTAAATAAATGATGATTTTTACATGTAGGAGAGGAATGTCAGGATTGGTCGGGGTGGGAAGTAGATAAATCCCAGCTGGTAATGGCTCTGCAGCTTTTACTTTTGTAAATTGCTACATAATGAAAAAAGTGTTTCCACAATAATACAAAATGTACACGACACCTCAGAACCCCTAAGGGCTCCACATTGAAAACTGGAAGCCAAACCAAAAACTGATCTCTTTGGTGAGATTATTGGCTGCTATGGATAAGAGACCCATTTTGTTTGCTTTCTTTGCTCCAGTTTTCATAAATCAGACCCCATTTTTACACATTTATGGAACATATAAAAGGTGCAACAAATATAATAAAATAAAAAAAAAAGGAAATAATACAAAGTAATAACCAATTATGCTCCTTTTTTTTTATAATCATCCCAGAACATGAACCCTGATTGGTTTGAAGAGACCCACAATCAGCAGTTCTTGGTCACCTTTGCAAGTATTAGGATCACCTGTGTGCATAGCAGTCCCTGACCAATCAGCCTGAAGCCCCGCCCTCTCTCCAGGGTATAAATCTCAGGTCAGGGCTGAGGGTCAGTACTGCAAGTGATCATCAAGATGGGTTCTTCCAGGGTAGGAATGGGCTTAGCACTGCTGTTGTGGAGCTTCAGTTTGTCCTGGTTGCTGTGTGATGCCAATGGGCACTTTGAAAGCTCCTCTCTCCTCCACTGTGCTCTGGACAAGATGGAATTGTCCTTTTCTATGCCTACTGAAGGGGCGACCTCTTCCCTGAAAGTGTTGGGTGAGTCCTTTTTTTAAATTGCTTTCATTAACTTTTTTTGTGTTTTAAGGGTGGAAATTGCTAAAAGTAGGGATGCTGTTCCTACTAATTGGTTGGTGGCTCACAGAACATGGTGGATGGGAGTAGCACATGTAGAATAGGGATCAGTGTGATATATTTTTTTTTTTTTTTTTTTTTTTTTTACTTTTTTTAAATTTGTTTTCATTTTTAACTGCTTGTGGTTTAAGGGTGGAAATTGCTGAAATTAGGGATGCTGTTTCTAATTGTCTGGTGGCTCACAGAACATCAGTGTGATATTATCCAGGATATGCACTAGAATGTAGCCGGTGTCCAGAGATATTAAAGATCTAATGACTGGATGGGTATACCTCCTTATTACAAAGTGGAACTGAAGATTATTCCTCCTACCCTTACTATGCCACCCCCTAATATCTCCCATTGGGGAGATTTCACTTCCTGTACCGGGGGGGGGGGGGGGGGGGCGTGGCGGCGTGGCGGCTGCTCCCTGGAGTCTGGTGGGCTTCCCTACCCATGATGCATTTATATCTAGTGAGGAGCTGGGTCAGCACAGAATGAAGCGCCCTCAGAAGGGGAATGGGCTCACTTTGACTCTTGGTTGAATGGTGTATGTATTGGGGAAGCTCTCACATCGGGTGTTTAGCCCCCCCCCCAGTGCTTGAGATTCCAGTAGGCACTGGCATACCATCCAGCAGCTTTCAGCCTCTTAGAATTATACAGGATGGTGTTCTGATGCCGTCTGCTGCACCAAAAGCCAAGATCTTGACATGAACAGATTGATCTGACAAAATGTACAACTAAGGCCCGGTTCACACTGCTGCGGTGTGGGAGATCGCATATGATTCGCACTGCAGTTCAAATCATATGCGATCTCTGTGTGATGCAAATTCAGCCATACAGATAGCATGGCTGAATTTGCATCGCATTCGGCCCAAAATCGGACAGGACCCTTTTTTTCGTTCTGCAGCAGAATCGGATCGCATGGTGTTCTCACCATCCGATTCCTGTCCGAGTTTGCAGATCGCACTGCGATATGCGAGCTGCTATGGGGGTGTCATTAACATTTCATTGACACTCCGCATAGGGCAGTGTGAACTGCCGGCGGGACACGTGCGGGAACCCGCAGTGGATTCGCAGCGTTCCCGCACCGCAGCAGTGTGAACCGGGCCTAAAGGCTAAACTTTTTTTTTTTTTTTTTTTTTTTTTGTTATGGATAGAGGGGAGTAATTTTAACAGCCCCCCCCCACCCATTGGGGAGATTGACCCTCTTTGTTCTCTTCACTGTTCTGCATTGCATTGAATGTATAAGGAACATCTCGAGTTGTTCCAGGGGGAATCTTCCAATGGGGACACTAGTTCTGGTGACCTGGGGGTTCCCTTAACTTGCAGGGGTTTCCTCACTTCCTGGTTATGGGATATGATGGGAAATCTCCTCCTGAATGGCAAAAAAGCTGACAGGGGTTATAACCCTTCCTTACTCTATCCAAAATGGGGACAATTTTGCCTATAGTTCTAATTTTAACAGTAAATGTGCTATTATGGGATATGGTTTGGTGAATGGGGGGGGGGGGGGGTACATAAACTGTTCACAATCAACATTACCATTTGAAGAAATGTAAATATACCATTTATTTTATTTAGTTCCTGGCTTAGATCAAAATGTTGTCATCCCAGGATAGGGGGGGCTTTCTCAGCTAAGCACGTCTGCCTGGGTTAAGGGTAAATGGATTCCAGGAAGTAAATGCTACATGGATCCTCTGCCCCTAAAGTGTTACTATGCCAGGACTCTGCGTTCCCTATGTCCGTTCTCCCACAGTACATGGGGAATTTTATTTTAATAAGCCTTTCTCAGCAGTCTGGTGACTTCTATCTGTCTTGTTAAAGCTTGCAGAAAGAGCTTTCATTCTCGCAGGGCGCCTGACCCTGGACAGTGCTCATCACATGCAATGCATACCAAACTGAGCATGTGCAGCTTGTCCTCTACCCTCTGTTCTACAAGGAAATGGGTTGGGGACAATGCAAGAAGGGGAGGAGAAGACGAGATCAAACAGCTTTTTTTTTTTTCCACATTGCGGAGGATTACCCCCCATTCCACAGCGAGTATAACCAGCGTGTTTTTACTACAGGGGTGGACAACCTGGTGCCCTCCAGTTGTTGAACTAAATTTCCCATGAGGCATTGCAAGGCTGGCAGTTACAAATACTCCCAGAGGCATGATGGGACATGAGTTCAGCAACAGCTGGATGGCCCCAAGTTGCCCACCCCGGCTTTACTGCATATACAGATGGATTTTACTGTTGTGGGTTTAGTAACACTTTAAGATGCCCTCAGCTGGAAATTCCAGGGTTTCAAAATCATTTTTCAGGCAACATTAAGTGTGGCTATACCCCCCCCTCACTTCCTGTTTGGCTATACCCCCCCCCTCACTTCCTGTTTGGCTATACCCCCCCCCCCCCCTCACTTCCTGTTTGGCTATACCCCCCCCCCCTCACTTCCTGTTTGGCTATACCCCCCCCCCTCACTTCCTGTTTGGCTATACCCCCCCCCCCTCACTTCCTGTTTGGCTATACCCCCCCCCTCACTTCCTGTTTGGCTATACCCCCCCCTCACTTCCTGTTTGGCTATACCCCCCCCCTCACTTCCTGTTTGGCTATATACCCCCCCTCACTTCCTGTTTGGCTATATACCCCCCTCACTTCCTGTTTGGCTATATACCCCGCCCCCCTCTCTCTTCCTGTTTGGCTATATACCCCGCCCCCCTCTCTCTTCCTGTTTGGCTTTGGGACAGGAAGTGAAAATAAATCCTTGGGGAATTAAGTGAATACCTTGGACCCCCAGGTCACCTGAAATGGTGTCCACTTTGTCTGGGATCAACCTACAATTTGGGTTTTTTAATTTTTCACTTTCAATGATCATGGTATGTAGGACAAATGGAGGGGGTGATTCCTAACAGGGCACAGATGGCAATAAAAACTGACAGGTGTTCTAATCCCATCTCCACTCTGTAAAAAACCTGCGTTTTTTAGTTGTACTTTAAATGTTTGTCTAACAAGGACTTTCCATGGTTTGGCTGGTCTACCAAAATTGTGCTGATCTGCCTTCAGAAGTCAATGTGACACTTGGTTTGGTATAATGGGCCTTAGTAAGAAATCATTAACTTTTTGTGTTCAGATCTCCAGGATGAATTTCAGGATCCTGCCAATGATTCTTCTTGTGGGATCTGGGTAAGACATGGACCCAATAACACAATGGTGATTGCTGCTGCCTATGATGGATGCTACGTAAGGGAAGAGGTAAGCCTGACATCACTGACTTGGGCTTTTTGATGAGGTCATGGGACAACTCATTTCAAAGTTCTAGGCAACCAATAGAATCCTAAAACTATAAATGTGTTCTGTTAGTAATGCATTCATTGGGTGTCTGTATAGCCAGAGCTTTAGTAATGTAGAGCAAAGAATGCCAAGGTTTGTTTATCCCTTTAATGGGTCGTCTGTCTGGCAACCATCGCCACAAATGGGAGATCATTCAGCTGTTGTCAGAACAAGCGGTGAAGAGAAATCCAATGTCAATGCCTGTTGTGGTGGCATATCTCGAAGATGCTTTCACTTGTAGCATCTTCAGGACAGAAGTGAGAACATCCAAATTGGGCAGTACTCAAACCCTTCATTACCCCCCCCCCCCCCCCCCCCCCCCCCCCAAACAAATTGTCTCCACGCATTCTTGACCTGTGCTGGCTACAAGTGGAAAGCCCCTGGTAACTTGTAAAATAAGTGCCTGAATCCTTGGTAGGTGGGGGAGGTTTAGACATGGATTAGCGGCTTTGGCAGAACGGACTGAGACAACTCAACTTGGGTTTGGAGACGCCTGCATTTCACCAAACCATCTGCAGGCAGAGTGGCCCTTGGGACACTATTCCTCCCAGTAACCACAAAGCCTACAGCTTTATTTACTCCTACCAATGCGAGGGGATCTTCTACTCCCACTGACCCCCCCCCCCCCCCCCCCCCTCCCCAAGTTTGAAAGGAAGTAAACTGGCCCTTTGAGAAGTTGGGGAAACCCCTGGTGTAATGCATGCTGAGGTTTTTCTTTTTTCTTTAGAATGGAGAATATATGATGGTTCTGCTTCTGGAAGAAAATCATGATGGTGCAGTTGACCAGTACAAGACGGAGAAGAGATGTCCAATACAGAATGGTAACATGTCTAATCTTCTAAATGGGAATGGGTATTCTCCTGGAACTAGAGCACAATGTAGCTTCATTATTATAGGGGAGGGGGGAAGCTACTGGAACAGGGTATCTCTCCTAGTTTCTAAGCCCTAACTGGAAAAAAAAATCTAGATGTACTGTATTATTGCTATACGCTCTCCTTTCTTGTATAGAAGCCCTGGATGCCCCCAGCCCTGATGTCTGCTATGCTGTTGCTAATGAGGACAAACTGGCCTGCGCTGAAACTCCTGTAACCAGTGACGCCTGTGCTGCAATGGGATGCTGCTACTCCCCGAGCGCTGAGACAATGCCCTGTTTCTTTGGCAACAAGTGTAAGTAGGATGTTACTGGATGCGCTAAAGTTGGGTAGCCGTATCAGCCTGAACATACTATGGCCAGTCTGTAGGTAAAACATAATAACCTGCTTTTTGGCAGGTAAGGTTGCTAGTACCTTGGCCATAGCTAAAAGCATTTTAAGATTGCATTTCATAATTTGAGTGAATTGAAGCCCAGTCTAGAATGTACTTGGTAAAAAAAAACACAAAAAAAATAAAACATTTGGACAATACTAGTGTCTTGCCAGCCTGACTTGTTTTTGACTAAGCCGCACTTTGGTGACCTTTTGGGTCCAATGGACAACCCTCTAGGTGTCCGTAGGACCTGTGGTCTGCTTTGTATAATTTTGCACTCTTCACTGCAATGAAACCTGTACAGATGTGAGTTGGATTAGACTATTCATAAATACTGCAGTGGGCACATTATTGGTGACTAGCTAATTGCATGTCTGATCTACATGGTGAAAACCCAAATTTGTTTTCTACAGTGACCACACAGTGCAGCTTTGGCAACATGGTGATTGCAGTGTCCAGTGAACTGACCGTGCCATCTCTGCATCTGGACTCCGTCAGGATGATTGGATTGGACTCCTGCACTGGGCTGAAAGTGGCTACCAGTAACTCCTTTTGTAGTGTTCAGGTTCCCATTATCCTGCGCCACAGCATATCAGGTAGGTATTGCAATACAGTCTGACTATAGCAGTCTGACCCTTATGGTGCTAGCAAGGCTAATCTTTGCACATTCTCTTATAAATATGAAGTGTGAGACATTAGGACTAGTTCTTGGACTGTATAAACTCTTGGCTACAATTCTGGTCTTTAGGCTGTGATATCACTCGGTGAAGGTTAATATTAGTTCAGCTTCTTTGCCCAAAATGTTGAGGCTAATTGGCACCTTTTGAACTTCAGTATTGCTGCTACAGATCATTGTAATGGAACTGTCCAGCTTGGGTGCTTCCATCAGTATACATCTTCCTCCAGTCTGGAACCAGGTATTATAGCTGAGCACCCATAATAGACACTAGCTTGGATGCAAACTGGCACTCTAGTGACAATTTATAGCGCACATCAGGTAAAACCTGATCACATTACCCTAACAATGCAAACAAAAGTATACCTACCATGGCTAAGGAACAGCCAACAAACATAATAATTGGGCTAATTGAACAACTAGGTGACTCAGTGCCCACAACTCAGTCTGGCTACAATGTATATTACACATTATCGTAAACATCCCACAATGGTTCAATAACAAGGTAAGTGGTCACATCTCTAAGATAATTGAGTCAACATTTGTCCAACAACGGAATGCACACAAATAAGACCAGCCGAACACCTTAATAAGCAGACTATAGCAGGAGACCACAGTATAGGGTTTCTTTGAGCTGATCATATTCACATCTCAGTCTAAAGTCATTGCTGGTTTGGACACAAAGGACCCAAATCTGTATTGAGGGGAGTCAAGTAAGTGAAGCGAGTCCGTGAGGGGCCCTGTGTCTTAAAACAGTGTTGGAACATAGGCGTGGTGTACAGCTTTGGCTATTTTCGGTGGTTCGCAGTACAGGGGGAACTTTCTCGGCAGAACACCGGCTCAGTATATCTGTAGCTTATAACAGAATGTGGTCCGGATGACCACACCAACAAATCCTTTGAGCCCATACAGCAAAATGAATGGAAATGAGTTGGCTTTTTTTTTTTTTTTTTTCTGTATGGACTGTCATTCATAAAGACCTTTTTATTGGAGCGCGGCCATCCGGACTACTTCTGCTATATGCTCCCTTGCGTTTGGCTGGACAGCGGTGATTAGCAATCGCAAGCCTGAAGGAGCACACATGCTCCGAATGCAAGCTCAACCATGTCCACTAGCACTGACATGCCTGCCTTGTTGATCCACATCCAGAGCAGCCGGGGATTGACTCACCGCTGCCCAGCGGAACGAAAGGTAGACTTATGGACAATCTACTACGAATGCTTGCCTATACCTACTCCAAATGTGGGTAACTTACTACTGTTTAAACTTGACTTTGCAACTAACATACTGCACTCGGATTGGCATCGCGCTCTCCTTTCTGCTCTACAGCTGGCTGCCAACACTGACCAGAACCTCCTAATACAGGCCTGGTTTCAGTAACGTATGAACTTTGCCGCAGGGCATACCCCCTGACTGCTGGAACTATTTTGGATTCCACTAGCTGCCTCTTTGGTGCTCCATTTTCTCATCCTAACACCTCCCAGAGAGTAGCATTCCCTTAAAAGCCAGTGCCCATAGTCAGTGGGTATGAGGCCATCCTGCAGGCCCCTGTCCTGGTTGGGTCATTCCAGTCCAGCCTAAATTAAATCTGGCTATAGACCAGCTGTAATTTAGTATGGCAGTTCCATTCATGAGTCATCTATTTCCTTCATGATCTGGCTTAATTGGTACACTGATACTCTACTGCACCATCAACCCTACTCCTATGCTTATCTAAAACCTGCTTAACAGACACTTCTGTAGGTTTCTTGTGGTGTACGAAAAGCCACCCTTTGCAACTTTCTGTATCATATTGAAATATATGGTGGGTGGTATTTCTTTTTAAAAGCTCATTGTCTACCTATCCTGGTTTGTTGGAATTCAACTTTTCTTCACCCAGGTGCCCAATGGTCCAATGAACTATGTAGCTACTATTGAAGCTGGTAGACAAATACAGACATGGCAAGGATCTTCTATTACTAGGGACAGTACAATGAGGTAAGATGAGCAATCTTGCTGTAGTATATGGGGGCATTAGAATGTTATCTAATACTGTACTGTTTCTCTAGGGTGACTGTGCAATGCAACTTCATTGAAACGGGTATTGTGCCGCTGCTGAGTTTTACAGTGAACACTTTGCCACCACCTCTTCCTGTCAGTACATCTGGTCCTCTTGAGCTGGAGATGAGGATTGCACAAGGTGAGAATACCATGCCACTGGATCTCAAGCTCTTCCAACCCTCTCACTGAGTATCTTTCTCAAGCACCGCTTCCCTGCCTGGTCCCTAGCTTGGCACTCATATCTCCTCAAGCGTTGGTCCCTGGCTTGGCACACAAGGCTGCTCTGCAAGTGTCACCTCCACTGGCATGACACCTGCTGAAGTTTCCCAATTCTTCACCGTCCCCGGTTGATTACTGCTCCGGTACTTGCAGTGGTCCCTGGTAATAAGGTGGCTAGTCCCTTAGTGGCGACAGGTTCTCCGGCAGGCCGAACCGTTACTTATGGTTGGACTGCAGTCCCTATGCTGCTCTTGCTTCTGGATGGGTCCTCAGACAGCCTAGCAGCCAGATGTCCCCGGGATAGGCCTGTGGTACAGCACGTCCATCCAGGTGGCACAGATTCTCCCCCCTGATCATCTGACCTCACCCAAAAGAGGCTCTCCCAGCAGGCCAAGGGACCCAAGAAGATCCCTGCCCATTGGCTGAGATTCCTAATCTGTCCTTGCAATGCCCTTGTCTAATGTCACCAGATACCCGGCAATCTAGTGACAAGAGAAGTGCAGCAATTCCAGAATTGGGGTGGAATCAATTGGAAATTATACCTGGCAGGCAAATTTACTAGCAACCCTGCCTAACCATCAAGTTGTTACTCGCAGAAAGGGGCAAGGTATGTATAGTAACGCCTGGCAATAGGGAAGGTGGCTATTCAAAGCTGTGCCGCAACTCCGAAACCCTATTATACCTGTCCAAAGTCATTCAGAGTGGCCGTCCTCAGATCCTAACATGGAGCTCTGTCAGAGGGTGTTTCTTGCTGTTTCCTAAAACTGCTACTAAACATGTTGACGTGAGAAGGTGTGATGGCAGCCTAGTTCTTACTGCTAACCTGTTCTCTGCCTCATGAATTCCCTAGCAGCTCACAGGTGTGACAATGACATGGCTCACCATAATCCCCAAGTAAGTGATCGGCTATCAGTCTGACATGCCAACTGGCCTCTTGGTAACATCTGGGAATTTACTCCTATCACAGTTTATGGTTGCAGGGTCCATCATGACTTCACAAAGTCATGACTTGCATATATAGGTTTCCAAACCGGCTGCTTTTAAGGAGTGCTTATAGTTTAGTTCACTTCTAGTTTGTTGCCACTCAAGCTTTGATGAAGGGGGCACTTGGACCCCCCAAAACACACTGCCCCCCCCCCGACTTAATGAAATAACCTTTGTATCTAGACCTCTTGGCAGTGGCATGGAGCTTCAACTCATCATATGACTTGCATAGTCTTCTGTAAAACGATTTTGGTGTTTGAGGAAGGGGGGTGCGCTCCTAAACAGCTGGACTTTTACATCCTAAAAGTTGAGGTGTTGTGCCCCCTTCTGCCCCAGGATTAAGAGGTGTTTGTAGTGTGATACACCCCCTCCCAGGGTTAAGAGGTGATTTGTTCATTGGAATAATTTCCTTTTTTGTCAAGCAAATGGGACATCCTTCCAAGGGTCCCTGAACCCAACCACTTATGAACTTTATAAACAAACTTGTTGCCCTTATGTTAAATTTTGTTATGTAATGCAGATCTCAACTATGCCTCATACTACGCTGATGAACAGTACCCTGTGGTCAAAGTGCTCAGAGACCCAGTCTACCTGGAGGTTCGTATCATTGGCAGAACAGATCCAGACCTGGTCCTTGTCCTCAATGACTGCTGGGCCACCAGCTCTGCCAACCCTACACTCCTTCCTCAATGGCCCATCTTGTTTGCCAGGTGAGTAAACTGTAGAATGGAAGTTATCCCGTCTACCTTGTGTGGATCTCAATTCTGAATTTGTTTTTTCAGTTGCCCTTTCAATGGAGACAACTACTTGAGCCAGCTGATTCCTGTTGGAGCTCCTTCACAGGCTGTACCTATACCAAGCTACTACCAGCGCTTTATAGTCAGCACCTTCACATTTGTGGACTCCCCCACCCGGCTTGCCCTTGATGGCCTGGTAAATGACTAGAATTTTATGTATGTCTTTTTATATAATGCTTTGCTGTGATTTAACTGTGTTAAAAAAAAAAAAAAAAAAAAACTTTGTCTTCAGGTATACTTCCACTGCAGTGCTTCTGTCTGTGTTCCATCTGCCGGGGACAACTGTGTGGTTTCTTGTGGTACAAGGAGAAGTGAGTATTTTATATTCAGGTGTCGGGACTATGACTGGTGGCAGAATCTTGTTTTATTTTTTTTCAAAACTCACTTTAAATAAAAAAAAAACTTTATTTTAAAGAACATCTACTATAGAATTTTTAAATTTGATCCTATTTTTAGGGAGAATGGCTGAACTTCAGTCTCTGAAGAACACAGTGACTTCTCAAGGACCTGTTGCATTTGTTTCTGTGGATAATGAAGAAATCCTAAAACTGGAAGGTAATCAATCTGGGGGGGGGGTTGGCTTCAGTTGAGATTCAAGACTTGATTTTTTTTTTTTTTTCTTTCTTCCTAGGTACTGATCCATCGGTTTACTCCACATTGGACCTGGCTAGAGCTCTAGTCACTGCTGGGGTTGTTGGGTCTGTGGCAGTTGCTGTTCTAGGCTTCTGGATTTACCGCAGGAGTCAAACATGTAATACTAAACCTGCAAATGTTTACATAAACTATTTTTCTAAATCTGTCTCCTAGCTTTATTCCCAACATGGTTCCAGAAAGGCCTAAAATCTGCTTAAAGCTGGTCAGAAACGGTTTCCCGCCCAGTAATGCAGAACAGGTCATCCTTCAAAGTGGGCTAGGATAGGACGTTTACCTTCTAGCTCAGCTATTATCCTGCCTCAGTTTGTGTCAATACATAACCAATCATGTGGTGAGCCTGAATGCTTAAAGCTGCTCTCAAGCAGCTTTAGTAGCTGTAAAAGGATTTGTCAAATAGTCAGTGATACCACTGAGAACTTGTTCATCTTGTGAGTCAACTGGGGGGGGCTCCATCATAATGTCTGTTGCTCTATAAGAGGATTGTGACAACAGGAAGGTCTACAGACCTCGTGTAGCTATTACTCATTGTATAAGACTTGTGTTCCCATTTAAAAACTAGGGCCGTCTCCTCACTAGATTGTCAGAGGAGGATCACTACCTCTAGCCATTATTTTGCCTGGGGTAGGTGTTAGCTTATCTCCTGACTTCAGCCACTTTAACGTTGCTCTTGTCCATCCTGGGCTTCCTCAAACCTAGCCTCATCTTTCTATTGGCTGAACCTTAATTCTCATTTATTGGGTGGGGGTCTTTAAAGCTGTCAGCCATGTTCCTTTACCTAATATAATAGCCACCTGTTAGCAGTGGCAAACAGTTGCCAGTCTTTGCCCCAGATTGTAGTCATGCCTGGTGGGCGACAATTGATAGGGGAACTGATGGGCTGAATTTGGGGGGTGGCCACGCTTGGGAAGCTGAGGGCTCTTGCTGAAAGGGAATTTCATATTGACTTTAAAAAACATATTAAGAACTTGGACTGACTAGGTGTTTCAAGAATGGGGGGGGGGGGGGGGGGGGCTTTGATTAAGTCTATTGGGCATAGACAGAAGGGCTGGTAATATTGCTTTGCTACTAAAAGCTTGCTGTGATGTTTGCTGCTATATGGCCTATGGCCTGTTCAAATCATGTTCAATATGCAGATAATTATGTCTGTGGGAAAAGACAGGCAGACCCAATTGGACCTCTTGTGGGAAAGGGAGCACCCATAACAGTGGAGTTTCATAAAGATGGTAACACAGATGAAGGGGGTCTTCCATAGACATGTGCTTTTCGTTTCTAATCAAATTTCATTCGGAAATTCATATGCATCTGAAAACAAAAGTAACTAATTAAACTATTTTCTAAATTCAATAAAATATAATACACACTATTTGTGTGTGTATATATAATTTTTTTTTTTTTTTTTTTTTTTTCTATAAGTCTTATCTATTCAATTTCATTCTTATACAAATTTCAGAACATGGCTTCTGAAGTTCAAATTTCTTATAGAATGAATTTGAATAGACTAGAAAAACAATAGCACAGAATAGAAAAATAGTTTTTATATAATATCTTCTGAATTTTGTAGAAAATATATTCTACTGTTCAATTGTTTTTCTAGTCTATTGTCTTTTCTATTCAAATTCATTCTATATGAAATTTGAAGCCATCTTCCGAATTTCGTATAGAATTAATTCAAATGGAGTAGAAAAACAAAAAAAAAATGATGTGTGTGCATATTATATATATATATATATATATATATATATATATATATATTTCACACACTTTTTTTTTCTGCCATTCTAATTTCATATAGACGAAAATCAATTTCTAATGTAAAATAATAGCATAGAAAAACTGTGTGTATATTATAACCATCTTCTGCAATTGGATTTTGGTAAAGAATGAATTCGAAAAAGTAAGATTAGTGTGTATATATTTATATTGGCATTCGATTTCATTCTATACAAATTTTGAAAAAATGGTTGTGTGTGTAATATAGTTTACTTTTTCAAATTCGGTAAAAAAAATATTGAATGCAAAACTAATTTTAGTTAAGGCATCAAAACAATTTATTTTTTTTTTTGTCTTCATTAAGACTCTCTAACTGATTCTCTGTGTGAACAAAGTAGGGGTAAAGTCACTGCTGTCACAATTGGCTGTGTATGAATTTCAATCTGTGCTGAACAATCAGGTATTTAAAGTCCACCTTCACCCAAATGACTCCATATCTTACCAATGACACGTTGGCATAAGAGGCCTGTTGTGCCCCCACTTTCATGTATTGAACTGCGTTAACTATCAGTTTTTCTATAGTATGCTGATGTGTGATGTAGGCAGATGGATATCATGGTGAACACTTTTCATGCTTTTTTATTTTTTTGACTCGGACCCACTTTCCAATCCATAGGAGCCCTAAAAGTATTGAAAAGGCAAAGATGCTTCCATGCCAGACGCTGGCAGGCCCCTTCCACTCATGGAAGTGCATTGCTTAAACATGCATTGGATAAACCTTGGATACCTTTACTGTAAATGAGTCTTATCGGATCACTCCCATTCTTCAATAAGCTTTTAACTCTGTCATTATGGATTTCAAAAGAGCCAACTTTCCAAAACTACAAACCTTGATAAAAGGCATAAATTGGGATAAAATCTTAGGAACGGAAAGGTTTGCTTTAAGGGCATTAACCAATGCATCCCATTGGGTAATACATTTAAAAGAGCAAACCAAAGTCCTGGATGGCTTAACTCAATGTAAAAATGCATATAAAGCCTTAAAAAAAATAAAAAAATTGAGGGATCATCATCAGCATTCAGACTTTATAAAGAATGCAACAAGAAATGTAAGGGTGCAATTAGGGTGGCTAAGACAGAACATGAAAGACGCATAGTGGAGGAGAGCAAAAAAAACTCAAGAAATGCTTTAAGTATATAAACAGTAAAAAAGGGAAGACAGATCATATTGGCCCCATAAAGAATGAGGAAGCACATCTGGTTACAAAGGATGGGGAGATGGCGAAGGTATTGAATTTATTCTTCTCCTGAGTCAGTCTTCACGAGGGAATTGGGGGGGGGGGGGGCTTTCAGTAGCCACCACTGCAGTGTTTATCCTCATGACACATCACAGGAAGCACCTCCATGGTGAACAGAGGACAGAATTAAAATTAGACTTGGGAAACTTAACCTTAATAAATCACTGGGACCAGATGGCTTGCATCCGGGGGTACTTGGGGAACTCAGTCAAGTAATTGCCAGACCATTGTTCCTAATTTTTACTGACGAATGGTACCAGCTGATTGGAGAAAAGCCAATGTAGCACCAATATTTAAAAAGGGCCCGAAATACATCCCTGGGAATTAGACCAGTTAGCCTAACATAAATAGTATGCAAGCTCTTGGAGGGGATCATAAGGGACTATATACAAGATTTTTAGTAATGAGAACGGTATCATTAGCGGTAATCAGCATGGATTCATAAAGAATCTTTCTTGCCAAACCAATCTATTAACCTTCTATGAGGAGGAGAGTTGCCATCTAGATAAAGGAAGGCCCGTAGACGTGGTGCATCTTAGATAAAGGAAGGCCCGTAGATGTGGTGTATCTGGATTTTGCAAAAGCATTTCACACAGTTCCCCATAAACGTTTACTGTACAAAGTAAGGTCCGTTGGCATGGACCATAGGGTGAGTACATGGATTGAAAACTGGCTACAAGGGTGAGTTCAGAGGGTGGTGATAAATGGGGAGTACTCAGAATGGTCGGGGGTGGGTAGTGGGGTCCCCCAGGGTTCTGTGCTGGGACCAATCCTATTTAATTTGTTCATAAACGACCTGGAGGATGGGGATGGGGGAAACAGTTCAATCTCTGTATTTGTGGACGATACTAAGCTAAGCGGGGCAATAACTTCTCTGCAGGATGTGGAAACCTTGCAAGAAAATCTGAACAAATTAATGGGGTGGCAACTACATGGCAAATGAGGTTTAATGTAGAAAAATTTAAAATAATGCATTTGGGTGGCAAAAATCTGAATGCAATCTATAGACTGGAGGGAGAACCTCTGGGGGAATGTAGGATGGAAAAGGACCTGGGGGGTCCTAGTAGATGATGGGCTCAGCAATGCCAAGCTTCTGCTAACAAAGCAAACAGAATATTGGCATTAAAAAGGGGATCAACTCCAGAGATAAAACGATAATTCTCCCGCTCTACAAGACTCTGGTCCGGCCGCACCTGGAGTATGCTGTCCAGTTCTGGGCATCAATCCTCAGGAAGGATGTACTGGAAATGGAGCGAGTACAAAGAAAGGCGACAAAGTTAATAAAGGGTCTGGAGGATATTAGATATGAGGAAAGGTTGCGAGCACTGAACTTATTCTCTCTGGAGAAGAGACACTTGAGAGGGGATATGATTTCAATATACAAATACCGTACCGGTGACCCCACAATCGGGATAAAACTTTTTTGCAGAAGGGAGTTTAAGAAGACACGTGGCCACTCATTAAAATTAGAAGAAAAGAGGTTTAACCTTAAACTACATAGCGGGTTCTTTACTGTAAGTGCAGCAAGGATGTGGAATTCCCTTCCACAGGCCGTGGTCTCAGCGGGGGGGGGGGGGGGGCATCGATAGTTTAAAAAAACTATTAGATAAGCACCTGAACGACCACAACATACAGGGATATACAATGTAATACTGACATATAATCACACACATAGGTTGGACTTGATGGACTTTTTTCAACCTCACCTACTATGTAACTATGAGGAGCATGGAAGTGTCCTTGTGCGGGAATGTGAGGAATGTAGATTGTCCTGGTCAGGAGATGACCAGTGGTGGGTCTTATGTTTTCTGATTTGTGTTTAGGGCTTCTGCTCCTAAAATGATGCAAAACCCCATACTTTGCATTCCTTGAGCACTCATTCAAAAACATGTCCCATGTTGCCCCCTTTGTACCTTTTTGCTAGTCTTCTGTGGCACTGACAGGTGTGGGGAGCTCATATCTGCTAAAAAATATGGAAAAAAAAAAAAAATCCGAATTCTCTCACCAAGAAAAACTAGTACACTGTCCCTTTAAGACCCTCTTACTTCAGAAGCAGTAGCAGGTGAGCTCAGGCTTTCCATCCAGAGGCAGACAGGAGACACAGAATCTGAGACAAAACCAGTCAGACTGTCTAACCCCCGGGAGCACAGCACAGGAGGAGCAAACAGCAACAAGTCTACCTCACAAGAGAAAAGTGTCAGCAGAGGAACTGGATTCTCTCCTAAGGCTGTTTAAGCTGCTGCTTGGTGACTGGCGGTCACTACCAGGGCTACCTGTTAGAAATCACGGGGCCCCATACAGCCTATGTCACAGGGCCCCCTTCCCCCGGCCGAAAGCGACCGAGGACATAGATTTATTAGTTCCTTTCTCTGTATCCATAAGCTGTACAGATGAATGAATAGGAAGCTCCCTGAGGCTTCCTGCTCATTCACAAACTGAAGCATAGGAAACAGTTACCTATGATTCATCGAGGAATGGACACAGGAATGATTGGTACTCAGCGCTCACTCATGGGCATCAGCAGGTAGGGGCAAGGGGGGGGGGGGGCAAGTGCCCCCCCCCCTGGAATCAGGGATCGGATCAGGAGTGAGGACCCCCATCACCCCTCTCTGTCACCCCCACTCTCTCTCTCTCACCCCTCTGTCTTTTTCACCCCCTCTCTCTCTATCACCCCCCTCTGTCTCTTTCTGTCACCCCTCTCTCTCTCTCTCTCTCTCTCACCCCCTTTCTCTCTGTCACCCTCTCTGTCTCTTTCTGTCACCCCCCTTTTTCTCTCTGTCACCCCCACATGTATGCAGTTTCTGACAGTCTCTTGGGCCATGTCCGCAGTCTCTGACAGTCTCTTGGGCCATGTCCGCAGTCTCTGACAGTCTCTTGGGCCATGTCCGCAGTCTCTGACAGTCTCTTGGGCCATGTATGCAGTCTCTGACAGTCTCTTGGGCCATGTTCGCTGTCTCTGACAGTCTATTGGGCCATGTATGCAGTCTCCGACAGTCTCTTGGGCCATGTCCGCAGTCTCTGAAGTCTCTTGGGCCATGTATGCAGTCTCTGACAGTCTCTTGGGCCATGTATGCAGTCTCTGACAGTCTCTTGGGCCATGTATGCAGTCTCTGACAGTCTCTTGGGCCATGTATGCAGTCTCTGACAGTCTCTTGGGCCATGTATGCCGTCTCTCACAGTCTCTTGGGCCATGTCCGCAGTCTCTGACAGTCTCTTGAGCCATGTATGCAGTTTCTGACAGTCTCTTGGACCATGTATACAGTCTCTGACAGTCTCTTGGGCCATGTCCGCAGTCTCTGACAGTCTCTTGGGCCATGTCCGCAGTCTCTGAAAGTCTCTTGGGCCATGTATGCAGTCTTTGACAGTCTCTACGGCCATGTCTGCAGTCTCTGACCATCACCTGTACTACGTCTGTAGTCTCTGACCGTGATAATGTGATAATGACATTGTCGAAAAGGTCAGAGCATCTGTGACCTTAACCACTTGCCGACCGGCGCACGATGATATACGTCGGCAGAATGGCACGTACAGGCAGAAGGGCGTATATATAAGTCCCTCCTTTCTGCCTGTCCGTGCCATCGGGAGCGGCGCGCTCCCGCGCCGGTCGGGACCCCCCGTGAGTCCGATCGCGGTCCCCGCGGACTCCATCACCGTGGGGACATCCGCGATCGTCTCACAGGGCAGGCTGAACGGGGAGATGCCAAGATAAACAGCATCTCCCCATTCTGCCTAGCAACTAGTGACGCCGATCTCTGCTCCCTGTGATTGGAGCAGAGATCAGCATTCACTAGCTGACAGCCACGCCGCCCCCCCCCCCACAGTAAGAAACACACCCCTAGGCATACTTAACCCTTACACTGCCCCCTTGTGGTTAACCCCTTCACTGCCAGTGTCATTTTTACAGGAATCAGTGCATTTAAATAGCATTGATTGCTGTAATAAATGACAATGGTCCAAAAATGTGTCAAAAATGTCCGATGTGTCCGCCATTATGTCGCAGTCACAACAAAAAAAATCGCAGATCTCCGCCATTACTAGTAAAAAAAATGTTTTTAAATAAATTATAAATTATTAATAAAAATTCTATAAAACTATCCCCTATCTTGTAGACGCTATAACTTCTGCGCAAACCGCTTAATAAATCGCTTATTGCGATTTTTTTTTTTACCAAAAATATGTAGAAGAATACGTATCGGCCTAAACCGAGGGGAAAAAAATGTTTTTTATATATATTTTTGGGGATATTTTATTATAGCAAAAAGTAAAAAATATTGCATTGTTTTCAAAAATTGTCGCTCTATTTTTGTTTATGGCGCAAAAAATAAAACCGCAGGGGCGATCAAATACCACCAAAAGAAAGCTCTATTTGTGGGAAAAAAAGGACGTAAATTTTGTTTGGGAGCCACGTCGCACGGCCGCGCAATTGTCAGTTAAAGCGGGACGCAGTGCCGAATCGCAAAAAGGGGCCTGGTCCTTTGGCTGCAAATTGGTCCGGGGCTGAAAGTGGTTAAAATGATGCCCCCCCCCCCCTGAAAAAAGTTCTGCGGACGCCCATGAAGGGTATGCAGACTTTTGAGCACTGTAATGAAAGAGGTTCAGAGGGATATTTACCAGACCGAAAGGGAGCGAATAAGAGAAGTCCATTGTTGGGGTTGGAGTTGGGGTTGGGGTTGGGGTTGGGGTTGACCTACACGTTGAGAACAGATTAATTTGCTCATCTTCAAAAAAAAAAAAAAATTGGAGGAAGACGTCTGTGTTGCCATCAGATCCACACGGTCGTGATTCTTGTGGGAATGAATAGGAAGGTAGTCATCCATCTGGTTGGTGTTGGCTACAAAGAGCCCATTCTTCCACCTGGGTTCCATTAATTAGCCTCATTGTAATTCACGAGCCCCCGCAAAGCCTTGTGTTCTCAGCTGTGCCGCGGTGACTCACGGAGAAGTTATGAATCATCTACACATCGCGTCGCGCTGGCCGGGGACCGGAATCCTCCGATTAAAGGATCAGTACAATTGTTCCAAATAAATGGTTAATGCACAGTGTGCAGGCCCCATCCACGGAGGGCGCACGGGCGCCGATCACCCTATCCATGCGTCCGGCCCCCTGCTCTACATATCAGTGGCGCCGGACTGTGAAGTCCAATGCGGGGGTGGGTGTTTTTTTTTTTTTTTTGAAGCAGAGGCTCTAATAGGCTTCAAAAAAGGGGTAGCCTCGGGGTAGGGTTGCCACCTGTCCGGGTTTTGGAGTCATGTGTCCGGGTTTCAGACTGTCTGGGACCCGGACATATTATTTAAACTGGACTATGGCTTCCCAGCAGGGCTGCTGGCTGCAGTTGTACAAGCTGAGAATGTCTGTTATACTAATAGTATCTCTACTAATACCCCACCCCCCCCCCCCCACATACAGACGGGAGAGGAGAGAGGGCTCCATCTGCACCTCTTCCCCCGCCCACCCCTCTGTGTCTGCCCCACACTCCAATCCCCGGCGCTGTGCCTCAGAAAAGGGAAGTGGGGGCCGGAAATTTGAAGTCCAACAGCCTCAGATGAGAGGTGTGAGTGCCAAAGGGTGAGTGAGCTCCTCCCTTCTCCCTCCTGCCTCTGAGTGAGTACCCTAAGGCAAATCAGGGTTCTCAGAGCACCCCTTACATCAGGAGTTCCCCTTTACACCAGAGGCCACGGTGTTTCCCTCTTACATCAGAGTCCTCTCCGTACATCAGAGTTCTTAGTGTTCCCCCCTTAAATCCGGGTTTCCAGAGCATCCCTTATGTTACAGTCCCCAGAATTCTCCCTTACATCAGAGTCTGCAGAGTCCCCCCTTACAATGAAGAGGAACTCTGTGGATTCAATTGTAAAAGGGGAACTCTGCGGATTCAGATGTAAAAGGGGAACTCTGCGGGTTCAGATGTAAAAGGGGAACTCTGCGGATTCAGATGTAAAAGGGGAACTCTGCGGATTCAGATGTAAAAGGGGAACTCTGCGGATTCAGATGTAAAAGGGGAACTCTGTGGAATCAGATGTAAAAGGGGAAACTCTGCGGATTCAGATGTAAAAGGGGAACTCTGCGGATTCAGATGTAAAAGGGGAACTCTGCGGATTCAGATGTGAAAGGGGGAACTCTGCGGATTCAGATGTGAAAGGGGAACTCTGCGGATTCAGATGTAAAAGGGGAACTCTGTGGATTTTAAAAGTAAAAGGGGAACTCTGTGGATTTTAAAAGTAAAAGGGGAACTCTGTGGATTCAAAAGTAAAAGGGGAACTCTGTGGATTTAGATGTAAAAGGGGAACTCTGTGGATTCATTTATAAAAGGGGAACTCTGTGGATTCATTTATAAAAGGGGAACTCTGTGGATTCATTTATAAAAGGGGAACTCTGTGGATTCATTTATAAAAGGGGAACTCTGCGGATTCAGATGTAAAAGGGGAACTCTGCGGATTCAGATGTAAAAGGGGAACTCTGCGGATTCAGATGTTAAAAGGGGAACTCTGCGGATTCAGATGTAAAAGGGGAACTCTGCGGATTCAGATGTAAAAGGGGAACTCTGCGGATTCAGATGTAAAAGGGGAACTCTGCGGATTCAGATGTAAAAGGGGAACTCTGCGGATTCAGAAGTGAAAGGGGAACTCTGTGGATTCAGAAGTGAAAGGGGAACTCTGTGGATTCAGATGTAAAAGGGGAACTCTGTGGATTCATTTATAAAAGGGGAACTCTGCGGATTCAGAAGTAAAAGGGGAACTTTGTGGATTCATTTATAAAAGGGGAACTCTGCGGATTCAGAAGTAAAAGGGGAACTTTGTGGATTCATTTATAAAAGGGGAACTCTGCGGATTCACATGTAAAAGGGGAACTCTGCGGATTCAGATGTAAAAGGGGAACTCTGCGGATTTAGATGTAAAAGGGGAACTCTGCGGATTTAGATGTAAAAGGGGAACTCTGCGGATTCAGATGTAAAAGGGGAACTCTGCGGATTCAGATGTAAAAGGGGAACTCTGCGGATTCAGATGTAAAAGGGGAACTCTGCGGATTCAGATGTAAAAGGGGAACTCTGCGGATTCAGATGTAAAAGGGGAACTCTGCGGATTCAGATGTAAAAGGGGAACTCTGCGGATTCAGATGTAAAAGGGGAACTCTGCGGATTCAGATGTAAAAGGGGAACTCTGCGGATTCAGATGTAAAAGGGGAACTCTGCGGATTCAGATGTAAAAGGGGAACTCTGCGGATTCAGATGTAAAAGGGGAACTCTGTGGATTCAAAAGTAAAAGGGGAACTCTGTGGATTTAGATGTAAAAGGGGAACTCTGTGGATTCATTTATAAAAGGGGAACTCTGTGGATTCATTTATAAAAGGGGAACTCTGTGGATTCATTTATAAAAGGGGAACTCTGTGGATTCATTTATAAAAGGGGAACTCTGTGGATTCATTTATAAAAGGGGAACTCTGTGGATTCATTTATAAAAGGGGAACTCTGCGGATTCATTTATAAAAGGGGAACTCTGCGGATTCAGATGTAAAAGGGGAACTCTGCGGATTCAGATGTAAAAGGGGAACTCTGCGGATTCAGATGTAAAAGGGGAACTCTGCGGATTCAGATGTAAAAGGGGAACTCTGCGGATTCAGATGTAAAAGGGGAACTCTGCGGATTCAGATGTAAAAGGGGAACTCTGCGGATTCAGAAGTGAAAGGGGAACTCTGTGGATTCAGAAGTGAAAGGGGAACTCTGTGGATTCAGATGTAAAAGGGGAACTCTGTGGATTCATTTATAAAAGGGGAACTCTGCGGATTCAGAAGTAAAAGGGGAACTTTGTGGATTCATTTATAAAAGGGGAACTCTGCGGATTCAGAAGTAAAAGGGGAACTTTGTGGATTCATTTATAAAAGGGGAACTCTGCGGATTCAGATGTAAAAGGGGAACTCTGCGGATTCAGATGTAAAAGGGAACTCTGCGGATTTAGATGTAAAAGGGGAACTCTGCGGATTTAGATGTAAAAGGGGAACTCTGCGGATTTAGATGTAAAAGGGGAACTCTGCGGATTCAGATGTAAAAGGGGAACTCTGCGGATTCAGATGTAAAAGGGGAACTCTGCGGATTCAGATGTAAAAGGGGAACTCTGCGGATTCAGATGTAAAAGGGGAACTCTGCGGATTCAGATGTAAAAGGGGTGCGGCTGCCCTGTGCAATGTGGTATCATGGAAAGTATGGGGGGTGCAAGGAGATTTGGGGGAGGGGATTTGTGTTGGGAGGGGGAATTTGGGAGCAGTGGGGGTAAGAATTGTTCTAGGAGGGGAAATGTGGGGGGTGCTAGAAGTGGTGATTTGGGGGCATTTGTGTTGGGAGGGGGGAATGGGGGAATATGATTTGATCTGGGCAGCACAGTGGCTAAGTGGTTAGCACTTCCTTCTAGCAGCACCAGTGGGGTCGCCAGTTCGAATCCCAACCACAACACTACCTGCCTCCAGTTTGCATGTTCTCCCTGTGCCTGTGTGGGTTTCCTCCGGGTACTCTGGTTTCCCCCAACACTCCAAACACATGATGGGAGGTTAATTGGCTCCTGTCTAAGTTGACCCTAATATATGAATGTGAGTTAGGGACCTTAGATTGTAAGCTCTTTGAGAGCAGGGACCAATGCGAATGTACAATACGTATATATATATATATATATATATATATATATATATTTACACACACAAAGTACTACATAAGTACCTAACAATAATAATTTGTATTAGGATAGGGGATTTGGGTAGTTTGTGCTAGGAGGGGGCTTTGTGCTAGTAGGGATGTTTGGGGGGATTTGTGCTAGGAGGGGACTTTTATAGGGGGGGGAGGGTTCAAGTTGGAAGGAGAGCATGTGTACCTGGAGGGGGATTTTTTTTGTAGGGGGGGGTTGTGTTAGTAGGGATGATTGGGGGGGGGGGGGTTTGTGCTAGGAGGGGACTTTTATAGGGGGGGGGTTGTGCTTGGGGGGGGGGGGGGGGTTGAAGTTGGAAGAAGAGCATGTCTACCTGGAGGGGGATTTTTTTTGTAGGGGGGGGGGTTGTGTTAGTAGGACAGATTTGGGGGGGATTTGTGCTAGGAGGGGACTTTTTTTTAGGTGGGGGGGGATTTTTTGTGCTGGGGGGGTTTGAAGTTGGGGGAAGAGAATGTGTACCTGGAGGGGGATTTGTGCTGGAAAGGGGGGGGGGGGGAGTTGGAGTTGGGGGAAGAAGATGTGTACCTGGAGGGGAATATTTTTTTGGGGGGGTGGAGGATTAGTGTTAGGAGGAGAGATTTTGTTTATGGGGAGGGATTTGTACTGGGGGGGATTTAGGGAGAGAGATGGGATTTGAGCTGGGGGGGGGGGGAATATGTGTGCTGGGAAGGGGATTTTAGCAGGGGGGGGGGGGGGGGGGGGGGGGGGGGGGGGGCAATTTGTACTGGGAGGAGGGGGGATTTATGCTTGGGGGGGTAAGCACGCAGATTAGTGTCTAATTTTTATTGCAGGGAGGGGCGTTTTGATAACACGCAATGCTCATACATCCCATGGCGGCCTTCAACATCATGCTACCTGAAAGACTGAGGACATCTTGTGGTGAAAATAGGTACTGCAGTGGACAGCTCTTGACTGAAGGTTAGCATTGCAGTTAGTGTTGCTCTTTTTTTTTCATATTAAGCTGTTCCTGGGGGACCCTTTTATTTAAAAAAATTAAATAGCTGAAATTAGGCTTTAAGTGGTAAAGTGCTGCATGACCTCTGACCCCGAGCAGGGGAAGCCCCCTCTCTGTGTATATGAGTGTCACACTGCGCCCCTTGTTCCCGGAGTCTTTCCGCCCCACCCCCCTCCCCCTCCACATATTCACACTGCGTTCGACTTCGCTCCAAGATACAAATGTCCCATTCTCCCCACATGGTGTAAATAGAACAATATCTCTGGCCCGGCACCAGACGCAATCATGTTTACAGCATATGTTTGGCTGGCGGAGGATGTCTCCACATAACAGATCCCGGGGAGTTATATCATCTTATGGAATGTGCCCAGACCACAGAAGGGGGAAAGAGAGGGGAACGATCAACTAAATACATCTTCACCCTGTCTACAATAGAAGAGAATCGATTTATTTGTCTTCTTTCCCCACGTTACCAAGTCTGTACACCCGCTGTGCCCGTTATGAGGGGTTCCCACCATTCCTGTGCTGAGTTCCCAGGTCTGTACACCCGCTGTGCCCATTATGAGGGGTTCCCACCATCCCTGTGCTGAGTTCCCAGGTCCGTACACCCGCTGTGCCCATTATGAGGGGTTCTCACCACCCCTGTGCCGAGTTCCCGGGTCCGTACACCCGCTGTGCCCATTATGAGGGGTTCCCACCACCCTGTGCCGAGTTCCCGGGTCCGTACACCCGCTGTGCCCATTATGAGGGGTTCCCACCATCCTGTGCCGAGTTCCCTGGTCCGTACACCCGCTGTGCCCATTATGGGGGGGTTCCCACCATCCCTGTGCCGAGTTCCCGGGTCCGTACACCCGCTGTGCCCATTATGAGGGGTTCCACACCATCCCTGTGCCGAGTTCCCGGGTCCGTACACCCGCTGTGCCCATTATGAGGGGTTCCCACCATCCCTGTGCCGAGTTCCCGGGTCCGTACACCCGCTGTGCCCATTATGAGGGGTTCCCACCATCCCTGTGCCGAGTTCCCGGGTCCGTACACACGCTGTGCCCATTATGAGGGGTTCCCACCATCCCTGTGCCGAGTTCCCGGGTCCGTACACCCGCTGTGCCCATTATGAGGGGTTCCCACAACCCCTGTGCCGAGTTCCCGGGTCCGTACACCCGCTGTGCCCATTATGAGGGGTTCCCACCATCCCTGTGCCGAGTTCCCGGGTCCGTACACCCGCTGTGCCCATATGAGGGGTTCCCACCATCCCTGTGCCGAGTTCCCGGGTCCGTACACCCGCTGTGCCCATTATGAGGGGTTCTCACCACCCCTGTGCCGAGTTCCCGGGTCCGTACACCCGCTGTGCCCATTATGAGGGGTTCCCACCATCCCTGTGCCGAGTTCCCGGGTCCGTACACCCGCTGTGCCCATTATGAGGGGTTCCCACCATCCCTGTGCCGAGTTCCCGGGTCCGTACACCCGCTGTGCCCATTATGAGGGGTTCCCACCATCCCTGTGCCGAGTTCCCGGGTCCGTACACCCGCTGTGCCCATTATGAGGGGTTCCCACCAATCCTGTGCCGAGTTCCCAAGTCTGTACACCCGCTGTGCCCATTATGAGGGGTTCCCACCATCCCTGTGCTGAGTTCCCGGGTCCGTACACCCGCTGTGCCCATTATGAGGGGTTCCACCATCCCTGTGCTGAGTTCCCGGGTCTGTACACCCGCTGTGCCCATTATGAGGGGTTCCCACCATCCCTGTGCTGAGTTCCCGGGTCTGTACACCGCTGTGCCCATTATGATGGGGTTCCCACCATCCCTGTGCTGAGTTCCCGGGTCTGTACACCTGCTGTGCCCATTATGAGGGGTTCCCACCATCCCTGTGCTGAGTTCCGGGTCTGTACACCTGCTGTGCCCATTATGAGGAGTTCTCACCATCCCTGTGCTGAGTTCCTGGGTCTGAAGATTTGCTGTGCTCATAATGAAGAGTTCCCACCATCACTCTTGGAGTTTTTAAATATTTATAAGACATCAGGATCTAATTTCTAGACCCAAAATGATGTTTTGGTGGACTGGTCTTTGAGAAATAACCTTTTAGTTCACAATCAGTCTAAAAGCCAAGGACCATTTCAGGAATTAATTTGAGAGGAAATCCTCTAGAAAGCCTGACCCCATTGCAGGATTCCAGGGATGCCTAGTGGCTCTATATGAGACATCATCAGCACATTATGTGTAATAGAAGAGGAACCTTCGATGAGAGAGATCAGGGAAACATTTGGGCCATTTTATAGGACACTCTAATGACTTCCACATCAAGGTGATCAGAAAGAGAACACGCCAGGAATGTCATGAATGGAGCTGCAGATGACGGATCAAAAGCTGCCACTTCCCAGACAGCTCTGCCTATAAAAGTCGTCGGAAAGTCAACGGTGTGTCAGCCGCCAGCTGTGATATTCTACGTCTGTCTGGTGTCAGCGTGACGACAACCACTTTGTTCCGTTTCAAATGCTGCATTAGGGATTGACATACCTCCTTAGACCCAGTCCTTGCGAACAGTATCATCACTAAACATATTGCTAGAGAGGGGCGAAAAGACCAGAGAGGGGCGAAAAGACCAGAGAGGGGCGAAAAGTCCAGAGAGGGGCGAAAAGACCAGAGAGGGGCGAAAAGACCAGAGAGGGGCGAAAAGACCAGAGAGGGGCGAAAAGACCAGAGAGGGGCGAAAAGACCAGAGAGGGGCGATAAGACCAGAGAGGGGCGAAAAGACCAGAGAGGGGCGAAAAGACCAGAGAGGGGCGAAAAGACCAGAGAGGGGCGAAAAGACCAGAGAGGGGCGAAAAGACCAGAGAGGGGCGAAAAGACCAGAGAGGGGCGAAAAGACCAGAGAGGGGCGAAAAGACCAGAGAGGGGCGAAAAGACCAGAGAGGGGCGAAAAGACCAGAGAGGGGCGAAAAGACCAGAGAGGGGCGAGAGAGGGGGAAGACAGAGAGGGGCGAAAAGACCAGAGAGGGGCGAAAAGACCAGAGAGGGGCGAAAAGACCAGAGAGGGGCGAAAAGACCAGAGAGGGGGCGAAAAGACCAGAGAGGGGCGAAAAGACCAGAGAGGGGCGAAAAGACCAGAGAGGGCGAAAAGACCAGAGAGGGGCGAAAAGACCAGAGAGGGGCGAAAAGACCAGAGAGGGGCGAAAAGACCAGAGAGGGGCGAAAAGACCAGAGAGGGGCGAAAAGACCAGAGAGGGGCGAAAAGACCAGAGAGGGGCGAAAAGACCAGAGAGGGGCGAAAAGACCAGAGAGGGGCGAAAAGACCAGAGAGGGGCGAAAAGACCAGAGAGGGGCGAAAAGACCAGAGAGGGGCGAAAAGACCAGAGAGGGGCGAAAAGACCAGAGAGGGGCGAAAAGACCAGAGAGGGGCGAAAAGACCAGAGAGGGGCGAAAAGACCAGAGAGGGGCGAAAAGACCAGAGAGGGGCGAAAAGACCAGAGAGGGGCGAAAAGACCAGAGAGGGGCGAAAAGACCAGAGAGGGGCGAAAAGACCAGAGAGGGGCGAAAAGACCAGAGAGGGGCGAAAAGACCAGAGAGGGGCGAAAAGACCAGAGAGGGGCGAAAAGACCAGAGAGGGGCGAAAAGACCAGAGAGGGGCGAAAAGACCAGAGAGGGGCGAAAAGACCAGAGAGGGGCGAAAAGACCAGAGAGGGGCGAAAAGACCAGAGAGGGGCGAAAAGACCAGAGAGGGGCGAAAAGACCAGAGAGGGGCGAAAAGACCAGAGAGGGGCGAAAAGACCAGAGAGGGGCGAAAAGACCAGAGAGGGGCGAAAAGACCAGAGAGGGGCGAAAAGACCAGAGAGGGGCGAAAAGACCAGAGAGGGGCGAAAAGACCAGAGAGGGGCGAAAAGACCAGAGAGGGGCGAAAAGACCAGAGAGGGGCGAAAAGACCAGAGAGGGGCGAAAAGACCAGAGAGGGGCGAAAAGACCAGAGAGGGGCGAAAAGACCAGAGAGGGGCGAAAAGACCAGAGAGGGGCGAAAAGACCAGAGAGGGGCGAAAAGACCAGAAACAAAAAAAAAAAAAAAAAGCAGAGAGGCGAAAAGACAGAGAGGCGAAAAGACAGAGAGGCGAAAAGACGGAAACAAAAAAGCAGAGAGGCGAAAAGACAGAAACAAAATATTGCTGATTTCATTTAAAAACGAGAGGAGAAAAGTCGGAAAAAAAAAAAAAAAAAAAAAAAAAGCTTTGGGGGAAGGGGGGGCGCCCTGCAGCCCCCCACCCCAAAGCACCTTGTCCCCATGTTGACGACAAGGGCCTCTTCCCGACAACCTGGCCATTGGTTGTCAGGGTCTGCGGGTGGGGGGCTTATCGGAACACCCCTTTAATAAGGGGGCTCCCAGATCCAGGCCCCCCACCCTATGAGTAACAAAAAAAGGTGTAAAAAATATATTTTTTTAAATTCCTCCTCGTCACATGGTGCCCCCCCCTTCCCCAAAGCACCCCCCCATGTTGAGGGCATGTGGCCTGGTACGGTTCAGGAGGGGGGGGACGCACTCGCTCGTCCCCACCCGTTTTCCTGACCTGGCCGGATAAGGGTCTGGTATGGATTTTGGGGGGACCCCCACGCTGTTTTTCGGCATAGGGGGTTGCCCTTAAAATCCATACCAGACCCAAGGGCCTGGTATGCTCCTGGAGGGGAACCCATGCCGTTTTTTTTATTTAAAAGTTGGCGTGGAGTTCTCCCTCCAGAGCTGATTATTCTCTGATTGGCCACTTAAAGTCGTGTTGTAAGTCATCCCAAGTCGTGTTGAAGTAGCTCCTCAAGTCGTGTCCAAGTTGCCTCCAAAAGTCGCGCTGGAAGTCGTGTCGCCCTGTGTGAACCGGCACTTACTGTGGGGGGGGGGGGGGCACGTCACTGATCTCTGTTCCGATCACAGGGATCAGTGACATTGTCACTAGGCAGAACGGGGAGATACTTGTTTACATTAGCATCTCCCCGTGAGAGAATCATGGGTATTCCCGCGGCGATAGATGGAGCTTGCCGCGTGCGCCCGCAGGCCGCCTCTTAAAGGGCAATGTACAGGTACATTAGTTTGCCTGTACATGCCCTTCTGCTGCAGTATATCTGCGTTTTGATCCCCTGCTGATTTTGCATGTTCACCCGCTGTAAAAGGAATGGTCTATGTTAGTGGTAGATTAATATTGAGGAAAAAATATTTAAAATAAGCATTTTAACCGCTTCCCGACCGCCTCATGTAGCTATACGTCTACAGAATGGCACGGGCAAGCAAAACCACGTACCCGTACGTCCCCTTTAATTTGCCTGCCCCTGGGTCGCTCGCGCGCCGCCAGCGGCACGCTCGGGAGCTCCCCAGCCGCGGGACCAGCGGACCTGATCGCCGCTGGTGTCCCACGATCGGGTCACGGAGCTGAAGAACGGGGAGAGGTTTGTGTAAACAAACCTCTGCCACGCGCTTCCTACACTGACTCATTGATCGGCTTTCCTGATGACCGGGAACAGCCAATCAATGGCGTCAGCACCGCCCCCTAATGTAAAAAAAAAAAAAAAAAAAAAGAGCCCATAACCCCTCCCCTAGTGGTTAACTCTTTCACTACAACTGTCATTTATACAGAAATCAATGCATTTAAATAGCATTGGTTTCTGTATAAATGACAATGGTCCCAAAAATGTGTCAAAAAATGTCCGATGTGTCCGCCATAATGTCGCAGTAACAAAAAAAAAAAAAAAAAAAAAAAATAAATCGCCGCCATTACTAGTAAAAAAAAAAAAAAAAAAAAATAAAAATGCTATAAAACGATCCCCTATTTTGTAAACGCTATAACTTTTGCACAAACCAATCAATAATCGCTAATTGCGATTTTTTTTAACTTAAATATGTTGAATACATATCGGCCTAAACTGGAGGAAAAATAATGTTTTTATTATATATTTTTGGGGGATATTATGGGGGGGGGGGGGGGGATCAAATACTACTTCTTCCCCCTCATTGTAGCAGGAGAAGAGGTTCCAAGTGCATTTCTGCCAGAACAGGTAGTTTCTTGTACCAGAAAAAAAAAAAAAAAAAAAAAAAAAACACCCTAGAGACAAATAGCAAGCCTATGTAGCACCGACACTTTTTCAAAGTGTGCGCTTTGTCTGTAAATTTAGTTTTTCCCCCAAAAGCTATAACTGAGTTTTGGGGTTAATTGCTCTAGGTTATACTTTGACAGTTTGGCTGGGCTGTACTAGAGTTCTGCCTGGGGATAGGTGAGGCACCTGTGACCGGCTGAGAACGCAGTCCGGTTGGACGCATTAGTTACCAATCTTTTCCCAGAGCCAATCGGTGGGTGTGTCTGGCCCCGCTGTGTATTCCGGGAAGGGGTACTTAACCACTTCAGCCCCGGACCAATTGGCAGCCAAAGGACCAGGCCCTTTTTGCGATTCGGCACTGCGTCGCTTTAACTGACAATTGCACGGTCGTGCGCCGTGGCTCCAAAACAAAAATTGGCGTCCTTTTTTCCCCCCACAAACAGAGCTTTCTTTTGGTGGTATTTGATTTCCCCTGCGGTTTTTATTTTTTTGCACTATAAACAAAAATAGAGCGACAATTTTGGAAAAAAAAAAAATAAAATGCAATATTTTTGCTATAATAAATATCCCCAAAAAATATATAAAACATTTTTTTCCTCAGTTTAGGCCGATATGTAGAAGAATACGTATTTTTGAAAATTGCAATTAGCGATTGATTTGCGCAAAAGTTATAGCGTTTACAAACTAGGGGATAGTTTTATAGCATTTTTATTAATATTTTTTTACTAGTAATGGCGGCAATCAGCAATTTTTATTGTGACTGCGACATTATGGCGGACACAGCGGACATTTTTGGGACCATTGTCATTTATACAGAAACCAATGCTATTTAAATGCACTGATTTCTGTATAAATGACAGTTGTAGTGAAAGAGTTAACCACTAGGGGGGGGGGGGGGAGGGGTTATGGGCTCTGACGTGTGTTTTTTTTACATTAGGGGCGGGGCTGATGTCATTGATCGGCTTTCCCGATGACCGAGAAAAGCAAATCAATGACATGCAAAGTAGGAAGCGCGGGGAGAGGTTTGTTCACACAAACCTCTCCCCGTTCTTCAGCTCTGTAGACCGATCGTGGGCCATCAGCGGCGATTGGGTCCGCTGGTCCCGCGGCCGGAGTCACGGAGCTCCCGACCGGGTCGCGAGCGCGGTGCACGACCCACGGGCAGGCATTTAAAGGGCCACGTACAGGTACGTGGTTTTGCATGCCCGTGCCATTCTGTAGACGTATAGCTACACGAGGCAGTCGTCAAGCGGTTAAGGTGCTGAAGTCACGTGTTAAGGGTCTGCTCTCAACTCCTTGTTGGTTCTGATTCAGACCAGCCCCCGTGAGGGGGGTCCAGGAGTATCTGCTGACACCGTAAGCATGGTCATCCTGACCAGTCCCAGAGGCCCTCATGGTCTGGGGTGGGGATCCATCCATTTCCGATCCTTGGAACTGGCTAGTTCGAGGCCCAGTAACTGAAGGAGGATTCTGAATTGTCCTCTCAGGATTGGAGAGGCACAGCAACTCGACAAGCGACCAGGGGAGGACTCTGAGGAGGGCCACGCACAAAGCTGGCTGCTCAGTAAGAGCCTGGAAGCTGAGATGTATGGACACTAGTTGAATCCACATTTCCTATGGTATCGCCAGAACGGCTGAAAGATACAGGTACCATAGGAAAAGTTCCCAACCCATCCTTCGGTTACAACATAGTCTGTGGCAGAGACTTTGCCAAATCCGAATCACTTGTTGGCTGCTAGATCTACAAAACAAGGGTTTATCCAACAGTGAAGTGTCCAGTTGCGAGTGGCTACTTCCTGGATCATCTAGAGAGACATTTGAATGTCAGCAGTTCTACAGTGCCTGAGCTTCATCACCCATTCCCAACTGAGAGACTTATGTTGCAACGTTTTTTTGCAAATAAAAATCCTCAAAAAGGACTTTGAGTGTCAGTTTCAGCAATTACTGGGTACTAACCCTGGGAACCCCCTAGACATGGACGAGCTACAAGGAGGAGGTAATCGGTAAGGCCAGAAATCCATAGCTGCCCTGCACAGGGTTATTGGCGCTACACCTACCACTACCAAGTCTGGGGCCAGAAGGCACTCAGTGCTAGGCAGCGCAAGTCCCCACCCTTGCTTACCCCAGTCACCTGCTGAAGCCTTCCAAGATTAGTCTATACTGGGCTTTAACATGTGCCCCATGAGACTGGCCTGTCAGTTGGCCATGTTTTAATAAACTGATAATGCCAGGGGAATATTATATTTAACTGCTTTACACCCTCATAATCCCATTGGAAATATTGGGTGCTTGTTGAATAAGGTTCCACCATCAAAGCCATTAGAAAGTGAAGGCTAGGTTTGAGGCAGCCCAGGATGGACATGTGACCATAGACAAAAAAACAAAGTTCAAGTAACCAAAAGGTGGGAGATGAGCCTACCCCAGCCAAAGTTATGGCTGTGTGCCTCCTGTCACTGGCAATCTATGGAGGCTTCCCTAGACACACCTGGTCTGTGGTACCTTCCTGTTGTCACAATCTTCTAGGCAACAGGGACATCATTTTTAAGTCCCCCAGTTGACTCACAAGGTGAACAGATTCCCAGCGGAATCACTGACTGCTTGGCTTTAGTTGCTGGAAAATGTTTGTCACTTTAAAGCTTATCGCACGGTTGGACCAATATATGAAAACTGAGGCAGAATAGCTTAGCTAGCAAGTAAGAGAGTTCTCATATCCCATCCCAACCCATTTCGAAGGATAACCAGTTCCTGTACTTCTGGATGGCAGCAAAAATTTGACCAGTTTCAATTTCAAGCCACAAAGCTGATACTTTAGACCTTTCTGGAATAATGTTGGGAATAAAGCCATTAGACAGGATTTGTTTTTTTTTTTTACATTTTTATTTAAACATTTTCAGTTTTAATGTTCCATGTTTGGCTCCAGCGGTAAATCCACAAGCCTAGAACAGCAACAGACCCAACCACCCCAGCAGTTACTAGTGCTCTAGCCAGGGCCAATGGGGAGTAACTTGATGGATCAGTACCTATTGGAGAAAAAAATAATTAAAAATAAAGTGTAGAAGTCTTGAACCCCAAAACCACCCCCCCCCCCCCCGCAAAAAAAAACCGTTTCAGATTACCTTCTAGTTTTAGGATTTCTTTAGCCTCCACAGAAACAAATGCAACAGGTCCTGGAGAAGTCACTGTGTTCTTCAGAGGCTGAAGTTCAGCCATTCGCCCTAGGGGGGAAAAAAATAAAAATTCTCATTCCATAGTGGTGGTTCTTTGAAAGCAAGCTGACCAAGTTTCCCCTTTTTTATTTAAGCAGAGTTTTGTGAAAACCCCCAAGATTCTGCCACCAGTCATAGTTTGACACCAAGATACTCACTTCTCCGAAGAGTACAAGGAACCACACAGCTGTCCCCGGCAGATGGAACACAGACAGAAGCACTGCAGTGGAAGTATACCTGAAGACAAGTTTTTCACAGTTAAAAAATAAAAATCACAGCAAAGCATTAGATAAAAACATACAATTTGTTGTATTCATTTACCAGGCCATCAAGGGCAAGCTGGGTGGTGGAGTCCACAAATGTGAAGGTGCTGACTATAAAGCGCTGGTAGTAGCTTGGTATAGGTACAGCCTGTGAAGGAGCTCCAACAGGAATCAGCTGGCTCAAGTAGTTGTCTCCATTGAAAGGGCAACTGATAAATAAATTATATATCAGAATTGAGATCCACACAAGGTAGACGGGATAATTTCCATTCTACAGTTTACTCACCTGTCAAACAAGATGGGCCATTGAGGAAGGAGTGTAGGATTGGCAGAGCTGGTGGCCCAGCAGTCATTTAGGACAAGGACCAGGTCTGGATCTGTTCTGCCGATGATGCGAACCTCCAGGTAGACTGGGTCTCTGAGCACTTTGACCACAGGGTACTGTTCATCAGTGTAGTATGAGGCATAGTTGAGATCTGCATTACATAACAAACGCGTTACCGTTGTATGTAACAAGTTTATAAAAAAAAAAGTGGTTGGGTTCAGGGACCCTTGAAAAGAATCTGCCTTTTGCTTGACAAAAGACCTAACCCTGGGAAAGCCAGCCCCAAGAGGAAGGCACAAGGCCTTATTGAATAGCTTAACATCCTAAAAACGGGCAAAAAAAATACACACAATGTTCAGACCACTGCCAAGAGGTCTAGATACAATGTTATTTCATTAAGTCAGGGGGTGCAACCCAGAGAAGTAGGCAGTGTGTTTGGGGGGGGTCCAAGTGCCCCCTTCATCAGGGCTTGACTGGCAACAATGTTAAACCAGACGTGAACTGAACTACAAGCAGCCTCATTTGGCAGCCCATTTATGCAAGTCATACATTTGAAGTTGTGAAGGACCCCCATCCACTACCACACAAGCATAAAATCTGATTGGAGAAAATTCCCAGATGTGGATGTTAACAGGCCAGATGATCACCCACTTGCTTTGAGATTATGGCAAGCCATGGCATTATTATACCCCTGACCTTTGTTTATTAAGGTGTGTTTGCATGTTATAATCAAAAGTCTATGGACATTTCTATGGCTTAGCATTTGGCGCCATCCGGTGGCCAAATACTGATGGCCAACCTAAATGATTTTTGCTTTTAAAAGCACAAAGACTGGATACAGGAAGTGACTTATTTACATTGGAAGGTTGACCTTTTTACCCAGGTACACCCTCTAACAGTGCATGCTGGGTAGGACATAAAGGAGCTGAGCGGCCATTTTAGGCCTCTTGGGATCGAATGGCCTGCCTGTGAGGAGGAAGCCTACAGTCATTGCAGAACGCAACCTTGCTCGTTTGTGCAAGTGACCTGACGGTGCCAGAGATACAGTGACCGGATTGGATAGATCCAGAGACACTCATTTGAATATCAGAGGACCGGGCTCACCCAGCAGAGCGGAACGGAGTGATGGAGCCAGCTGCAATCACCGGACCAAGGCTACCATACAGAGCTCGGATCCAGTTGGTGAGCGGGTTGTGGCCGAGTTTACTAACTTTTGCACAGTCAGACTTATATACAGGCCTTGCTGGGGGGATCTATGGAGGAGTATAACAACTGACATTAGGCAGGCATGAGGCCTATCTGCTTTGCATCTCAAGCCTTGTAATATAGCTACTGAAGTTATACCAGGAGCATCTTTAACTCAATTTGATTTACTTTAACCCCTTGGATTACAAATAAGAAATTATTCTAGCTAGCGAAGATCAGAAGACTAAGTACTTCAAGTGAGATCTCACGCATAGCTATAAAAGTAGGGGGAGATCCTGTGTATTTATATTGTTATACTAATATCCATTGTGCTGTCATGCTATGTTGGGATGACAGCACAATTACTGTAATCACCTGTTTGAAAATAGATTTACAATAAAATGTCTTTTGGTTACGTACCCAGTTGTGTGGAGTGTTTTCTCCCAGCAGGTGGAGCCAGTGGATCCTGAGGTTACAATACAGGTATATTGTATTATGTTGTACTGCACCACAACTGTGTCAAGGGGACTGGGCCAAGTTAGTGGGGTTTATCAGCAGAGTGCAGGCCCAAATCAGCAGCTCCTTCGGAGGTCAGTGCTACACCCCTTGAAAGGTGATGCCACAAACTGTACAAGTTACATGGCGTTTTGTTAGCGGACATTACCTCTACGGCATTTTGATGCAAACATGAAGTTCACTGCAAAGCTACCTGGTAGCTCTGGGAGTGGAAATTGTCCAGCCACAAGCACCACCACATGTCCATAACCCCTAGCTAAACTACAACAGTAGCCCATTGGCTACATATTGCAGCGAACAGCCACTCTGACTTTGGCCAGGTATAATAGGGTTTTGGAGTTGTGGCACAGCTTTGAATATCCAGTCGTTACTATACATACCTTTCCATTGGGGGGGGGGGGGGGGGGGGGGCTTCCTGCATGTTTCACTTGGTCATGGAGTGCAGCAATACCCTCGTGCGCCTGCTCTGGAATTCACCTCAAGGGCCTGCCAGATATTGTATGCATGTTCCATATCTGTGCTACTTATTTCTCATGTGCTATACTGAAATTGCCATGCAAGGTTTTGATTGTTCAAAAAAAAAAAAAAAAAAAAAGCAGAAGGTTCTTATGTGGTCAGTAGACTGGTATGGCACCATTACACATTTGTTCCAAATTGGAGAGGAAGCCTAGCTGTTACAATCTAAACACTTGAAGACAAAGGATAGTCTTCCTTCTGGTGGCAAAAAGCTTCAGTCCTGCAAATCAGTGTTGCCCTGCCACTCCAGGCCTGGTCTTATGTCACCTGCTGTCAGAAGCCCAGCAGGCCCTTCCAGTTCAGACAACTGTCATACTGAACACACACACACACTCATGGGCGTCCGCAGAACTTTTTTCAGGGGGGGGCATAATTTTAGGGTCACCCATGCACCGCCCCTTTTCGACAAGGTCATTATCACATTATTATGGTCAGAGTCTGCAGACGTATTACAGTCCCTAGGATAAGTAATGGGTAATGGCCAACAGGCCCTCTTACCAGACCCAGCGAAACTACAGCCATGATCACTCTGGCTGGACGATCGTTCACTCTGGGTTCCCCGGGGGGGGGGGGGGGGCGACACTGGTCAGTAGGGTAGCATGTCTGTACCCTGGTAGTGGCTCAGTCTCTCTCTGGTGGTGCTGGCCAGTGTGGCTCTCTGGTGGTGCTGGACAGCATGACTCTTTTGTGGCCCTGGCAGACTCTCTCTGGTTTCCGCCCAGCACACTTTGTCCTGTAGCACTCTCTCCCTCAGCTTCTTTCCAGGCTGCAGTCTCTCAATCTCTCTCTTGATCGAGCTGTAGCCTCCTCCCTGTGGAAAATGGAGCCGCCAATCTTTTGGGACTACCTGTCCCATGAAGCTTGCCTCTCCTAGTCGCCTTTGATTGGCCCTCAGTTATGGCCAATAGGGAAGGAACAGAGCAGGCAGGAAGCTGGGTGGGGAACCTGGTGAGAGCCGCTGTCTCTTCTTCCTGACAAAAGAATGGGTGGGGCGAGCGGGGGAAACCTCTGATAGCCCGCAGCTCGCCATTCTTCCGTCACAGCACCGCCAAGTTCTCTGCTGGACTGAGCAGGGAAAAGAGCCCAAAGTCACACTACACTTGACAGCATCTTAATGGTGTCACCCCACTGGTGGGTGGCACCTGGGTGCGGCACCTCGATAGAGACACAACTGTGCTGAATTTAAGATCCGATCCCCGATTCCGGGGGGGGGGGGGCACTCTGCCCCCTCCAAGTGCTATAGGAGCCCGAAGCCTTCTGGGATATGCAATGCGTTTTATTTAATGTTGCAGGAGCACAGAAGTCATTCCACCTAGATAAAATGGATGGGCAGTCTGGACATGATGTTTAAGGCAAATGAAAAGCATCTATATTGCAGGAGGGCCACAACCATGTGAAGTCAATTAGTACAGATTTTCCTTTAAGGACTCTAGATTTATGTTGCATTACTTGTGGTCTCCAATCTGTTGCTTTTATCTGCCCCATTATCCCCCACTGTCTACAGGGGGACAGTTTGCCACTGACATATGGGGCACTATTCCTCCCACTGACAATGGGGCAGCAGCACTTCCCCCTAATACCAATGAAGGTGCATTGTTTACTACTGATGCCAAGACATTTTCTACTCCCACTGACCACATGCCAGGCCACACTAGAATGTGAGGGACAGTAAACTGGGCCTTTATTCAGAAAGTTTGATACCCCTGCATTACACCAATGGGCATGTGCTGGTTTGCTTCAAGCAAGCCGAACCCTTGTATTCTCACCTTGTGCAATCCTCATCTCCAGCTCAAGAGGACCAGATGTACTGACAGGAAGAGGTGGTGGCAAAGTGTTGACTGTAAAACTCAGCAGCGGCACAATACCCGTTTGAATGACGTGGCACTGCACAGTCACCCTAGAGAAACAGTACAATATTAGATACAGCACTCCCCCCCATCCATCATGTGCAACAGGATTGCTAATCTTACCTTATTGTACTGTCCCTAGTAATAGAAGATCCTTGCCATGTCTGTATTTGTTTACTAGCTTCAATAGTGGCCACATAGTTCATTGGACCATTGGGCACCTGGGTGAAGAAAAGTTTAATTCCAATAAACCAGGATAGGTAGTCAATGAGCTTTAAAAAAAAATAAAATAAAAAAAACACACAGCAATACCACCCACCATAAAGTCTTTGCAACTTTTTGTATCAGATCGAAGTACCGTATAACACGCACCCCAAGTTTAGGAGGAAAGTTTAGGGGAAAAAAAACAACTTACATTTAAGCGTCATTTGCAGCCTTGCCCAGCGTCATTTGCAGCCTTTTGCGGGTTTAAATTTCCCGCCGCCGAGACGCTCTGTCGCGTGCGCCGCTGAAAAAACCCAAAGCACGGCCGAAAAAGACCGAAGCGCCCCCGGAAAAAGCTGAGCCGACCCGGACGGCTAAGCTCGCGGTCCCGCCTCCCTGCTGTTTCTGAAGCGAGCGCAGGGAGGCGGGACTACGAGCAGAGCAGAGTCTGCTCGGCTTTTTCCAGGGGCGCTTCGTTTATTCGGCAGCGCTCGCCATTTTTTTTTGGGGTATCGGCGTATAACACGACTTTCCCCCCCGATTTTAAGGGGGAAAAAAGTGCGTGTTATACGCCGATAAATACGGTATATTTGGTGGCTTTTTGTACACCACAAGAAAACTACATAAGTGTCTTTTAAGCAGGTTTTAGATAAGCATAGGAGTTGGGTTGATGGTGCAGTAGAGTATTGGAGTACCAATTAAGCCCGTCCATGGAGGCAATAGTTAGATCACTCATGAATGTAACAGCCAAACTAAACTGGCTGAATTACAGCTGGTCTATAGCCAGATATAATTTATGCTGGATTGGAATGACCCAACCAGGACAGGGGCTTGGAGGGCCTCTTGCCTACTGACTATGGGCCCTGGCCTTTAAGGGAAAGCTACTCTATGGGAGGTGTGTGCCTGGGTGGACCCATGGAGTGGTCTTGCTTGGGATCCAGGTCCATGTCTCGCCGAAACAGTTTTTTTTTTGTGCCCAAACCAGCAATGACTTTAGACTGAGACTTAGCAGATGTCAATATGATCAGCTCAAAGAAACCGATACTGGGATCTCCTGCTATAGTTCATTTAAGGTGTTAAGCAGGTCCATCATTTGTGCGCCTCCTAGGTGTGCATTCCATTTTTAAAGTGTCACCCATCGTCTGACCATCTATTGGAGATGCAATTAATATTGTGACCACTTCACTTGTTTTTGAACCATTGTGGGAGGTTTATGCTTATGATGCTTAATACACATTTTATCCAGGGTTGTGGGATTGGTGCCGAACGGTCTAGGTGGGCACTGAGTCACCTAGTTTAATTAGCTTAATGAGGTTTGTTGGCTGTGCCTTAGCTATATTCTTTATTTTCAGTTAGCATTTTGATAAGGTTCTACCTGATCTGTGAGAGTTTTCAATAAAGCCAGTTCCAGTTTGCATCCAAGCTAGTGTCATCTAGCATTTTGGGTGCTCAGCTATAGTACCTGGTTCCAGCCCAGAGGAAGATGTATACTGATAGGAGCACTCAAGCTGGGTGCTGGACAGTTCCATCAGAATGATCTTCAGAAGCTAACAATACTGAAGTTCAAAGGTGCCATCATCCTCAACATTTTGGGTGAAGCTGAACAAATATTCACCAAGTGATCTCACAGCTCCAAACACCAGAATTGTACCCAAGAGTTTATACTTTGTCCAAGAACTGCAAACATCAGTCCTAAGGTCTCAAATTTCATATGTATAATAAAGAATGTGCAAAGGTTAGCCTTGCTAGCACCATAAGGGTCAGACTGCTATTCATACTGTATTGCAATACCTACCTGATATGCTGTGGTGCAGGATAATGGGAACCTGAACACCACAAAGGAGTTACCAGTATCTACTGTCAGCCCGGTGCAGGAGTCCAATCCAATCATCCTGACGGAGTCCAGATGCAGAGATGGCACGGTCAGTTCACTGGACACTGCAATCACCATGGTGCCATCAAAGCTGCACTGTGTGGTCACTGTAGAAAACAAAATTAGGTTGTCACCAGTGTTGGTCATCTTACTATTAAAAAAGTAATTAGTTAAGTTACAAATTACTTCTCCCAAAAAGTAATTGCATTAGTAACTCAGTTACTACATTGGAAAAGTAATTAGTTACTCAGCAAAGTAACTGACTTTTTTTTTTTTAAATATTCTATACATGTAACTAAGGGGCGTATTTATTATTATTGTTATATATCGTGTAACCAAGGGGCAGATCTGTTATAGCGTGTAAGCAAGGGGCGGGTCTATTATATTGTGTAAGGGGGGGAATGGCTACAGAAGAGGGCGAATGTTAAATTAATGGGATAGAGCTCGATATATAATAATAAATGCGCCCTTGGTTACAGTAATACTAGACCCGCCCCTAGTTATACAATAGACGCCCTTTGCACAGTAGCACGAGCATCAGGAGCGTGCGGCATCGCCTCGTACAATTACATGTTAAACTGCACCTGCGTGGTATAGAGTTCACTCAGAGCCGTTTAGGTTCGGCAATTTTCGGAAGCTCCGTAGTCCTTCATACTGCGCAAGCCCTGCGCAGTACAGGGGGTCCTTATCCGGCGGGGGAATTTTTTCGTCAGGACACCGGAATTAAGCTACTGCCATCTAGTGGCGGTAGATATAATTGGGGTAACTAAGCCAAAGTAATGGTAACTCAGTTACCATGAGGGGAAAAGTAATCAGTTAGATTACTCGTTACCCTCTAAAGTAACTGCGTTATGTAACTCAGTTTATTTTAACTCAGTTACTTACATCACTGGTTGTCACTACATAGATCAGACAGACATTCAATTATCTAGCCACTGATGTTGTACCTATTGCAGTATTTATATTTTTGAATTGTCTAATCTACCTCACATCTGTAGATTAATTTTGCACTCTTCATTGCAAAATCTTACAGAGCAGACCACAGAAAGTTTAATGAACACCCAGAGGGTTGTCCATTGTACCTGAAAGGCCACCACGTTTGGATTAAGCCAAAATGGTTGTCAAGACACCATTGAGCAAATATGGTTTTAACAAGTACATTCTAGACGGGGTTTCAAGTCGCTCAATTATGAAGTGCAATCCTAAAATGACTTTTAGCTATGGCCAATGTACTAGCAACCTTACCTGCTAAAAAGCAGGTTAGGTTTTTTTAACCTACAGGCTGGCCATAGTATGTTCAGGCTGATACGGCTACCCAGCTATACAAGCAACATCCTACTTACACTTGTTGCCAAAAAAACAGGGCATTGCATTATCGCTCGGGGAGTAGCAGCATCCCATTGCAGCACAGGAGTCACTGGTTACAGGAGATTCAGCGCAGGCCAGTTTGTCCTCTTTAGCAACAGCATAGCAGACATCAGGGCTGGGGGCATCCAGGGCTTCTATACAAGAAAGGAGAACTTATAACATGTGGTACATCTAGGATTTTCCTTTAGTTAGAATACCAGAGATAAGAAACTAGGCAAGACATACCCTGACCCAATGACACGCCCCCCTCCCCCCAGCTACATTGTGCTCTTGGTCCAGGGGACAATGCCATGAGAGTGCAATACCACTGGGAACCACCCCTCCACAGATTCCCCATTTATAAGATTAGACATAGAACCATTCTGTATTGGACATCTCTTCTCTGTCTTGTATTGGTCAACCACACCACCGATTTCTTCCAGAAGCAGAACCATCATATATTCCCCATCCTAGAGAGAATAAAAAAATAAAAATTACACCAGAGGTCTCCAAACCTATGAAAAAAAAAGGCCAGTTTACTGCCTTTTAAAGTCAGGCGGGCGGGTTCACTGGGAGTAGAAGATGCCCTGGCATTGGTAGGAGTAAACAAAGCCATCGGTCTCGGTCAGTGGGAGAAATCGTTCTGCCCCCCCCCCACCCCCAAGGGCCACTTGGCCTGAAGGTGGGTTTGGAGAGCAGCCCCTTGCATTACACCAAACCAAGTTGCCTTAGTCCATTCTCCCAAAACTTGCTGATCCACGTCTAAACCTCCCCACTTACCAAGGAGTCCAGCACTTTTTTTTTTACGAGTTACCAGGGGCTTTCCACTTATAGCCAACACAGGTCAAGCATGTGTAGAGCGGAAATTTCTCTTTTGGGTAACAAAGGGTTAGCGTACTGTCCAATTTGGAAGTTCTCCCTTCACTTCTATCCTGAAGATGCCACAAGTGAAATTTCTGGTGGTATATCCCGACGGCAATGACTTCCCTTTAGAACAGGTGTTGCCGTTTAATTTCCCTTCAACGCTTGTTCTGGCAACAGCTAAATGATCTCCCATTTGTGGCGATGGTCACCACACAGAAGACCCATTGAGGGGACAAACCTAGGCAGTCTTTGGTCTACAGACCTAAAGTTCTGGCTATACAGACACCCAATGAATGCTTTACTAGCATAGATTACAACAGGTTTATAGTTTTAGGATTCCATTGTTTGCCTAAAACTTTGAAATGAGTCGTCCCATGACCACATCAAAAAACCCAAGTCAGTGATGCCAGGCTTACCTCTTCCCTTACGTAGCATCCATCATAGGCAGCAGCAATCACCATTGTGTTATTGGGTCCATGTCTTACCCAGAGCCCACAAGAAGAATCATTGGCAGGATCCTGAAACTCATCCTGGAAATCTGAACACATAAAAAAGGTCAGTCGATTTCTTACTAAGGCACATTAAACCAAACCAAGTGTCACATTCACGTCTGAAGGCAGATCAGCAAATAATTGTTAGACCAGCCAAACCATAAAAAAAAAAAAATTGGGAGTTTTGTACAGAGTGGAGAGGGATTAGAACATCTGTCAGTTTTTATTGCCGTCTGTCACCAGTTAAGATTCACCCCCTCCATTTGTCCCACATGGTCATTGAAAGTCAAATTAAAAAGCCCAAATTGTGGGTTGTCCCCAGATGTAAAGGGGACTCTTCCAATGGGAACCCCAGTCCTGGTGACCTGGGGATCCCCAAGGAATTCCCAGGGGGGGGGGGGGGTGGGTCTCTCCATGCCATGGTGAACCTTGGCACCCCAGATGTTTAGGAACTACATTTCCCCATGATGCTCCACTACACTGCATAGTGCCAGAGCATCATGGGAAATGTAGTTCCAAAACATCTGGAGTGCCAAAGTTCACCATCACTGCCCTACACTATCCAAAAGTCTTGCCTTTAGTTCCACTTTAAAAATCAGAACATATCTGAGCATCATAAACTGACCATTTAGCCACTTCCCGACCGGCGCACACAGATGTACGTCGACAGAATGGCACGGACAGGCAGGCGGGCGTATATACAAGTCCCTCCTTAATGCCTGTCCGTGCCGCCAGGAGCGGCGCGCTCCCGCGCCGGTCGGGACCCCTGTGAGTCCGGTCCCGGGCCCTGCAAACTCGATCGCCGCAGGGACATCCGCGATCGTCTCACGGGGAGATGCCGAGATAAACAGCATCTCCCCGTTCTGCCTAGCAACGCCGATCTCTGCTCCCTGTGATTGGATTGCATTCACTAGCTGACAGCCACACCCCCCCCCCCCCCACAGTAAGAAACACACCCCTAGGCCTACTTAACCCCTTCACTGCCATTTATACAGGAATCAATGCATTTAAATAGCATTGATTGCTGTATAAATGACAATGGTCCCAAAAGTGTCCGCCATAATGTCGCAGTCACAAATATATATATAAAAAAAAAAAAAAAAAAAAAAAAAAAAAAAGCTGATCGCCGCCATTACTAATAAAAAAAAAATAAAAAAATTAATAAAAATGCTATAAAACTATCCCCCCCCCATCTTGTAAACGCTATAACTTCTGCGCAAATCAATAATCGCTTATTGCGGGGTTTTTTTAACCAAAAATATGAAGAAGAATACGTATCGGCCTAAACTGAGGAAAAAAAGTGTTTATATATTTTTTGGGGGATATATTTTATTATAGCAAAAAATAATGCGTTTTTATTCAAAATTGTCGCTCTTTTTTGTTTATAGCGCAAAAAATAAAAACCGCAGAGGCGATCAAATACCACCAAAAGAAAGCTCTATTTGTGGGGAAAAAAAAGGACGCCAATTTTGTTTGGGAGCCACGTCGCACAATTGTCAGTTAAAGCAACGCAGTGCCGAATCGCAAAAAGGGGCCTGGTCCTTTGGCTGCAAATTGGTCCGGTCTGAAAGTGGTTAAAAATAAATAAATAAAAAAAAAAAAAACAGAAGTCTAGGGAAAAAAATAAATAAAACCACAGCCCCCCCCCCCCCCCCCCCCCCCCCAACCCCCATGGAATTTTCAGCTGAGGGCATCTTAAAGTGTTACTAAACCCACAACAGTAAAATCACTATGTATGCAGTCAAGCATGCTTGTTATACTCACTGTTGAGCCTAAGGGGTTAATCCTCTGCATTGGGTAAAAAAGGCTGCTTGGTCCTGTCTTCTCTGAGCCTCCCCTTCCACTCTCCCCAACCAAATTCCTTAGAGGGCAGGTGACAATCTGCACATGCTCAGTTTGGCATGCAGCGACAGCCTGTAATTCAGGCCCTCCCATTCTACATGGGTTTCAACGTTTTGTTTTTTTGAAGCATGCGATTAGAGCCAGATGCTCCAATAGGCTTCAAAAAAATAAATAAAAAAAAAATAAAAAGTGGGCTCGGAGTGCAGAGCACTGTGCCCACCCAGTTGTGGGACAATAGCAAATTGATATTCACTATTATCACACAGACTTCTAGCCAATCAGGAAGTGGTGCCTGAGACACATTTCTCCGAAAGGAGAGGCAAGTCCATTCGCTGAGGAGGGTGGGGACAGTATGGCAGCAGGCTCCTGCTGCTCTGTCCTTGGAGGAGGTGTACAGCATGGCCAAGAGCCTGGGCTCCGAGCTGCACGGCCCATAGTCCGTGTCAGTCCCGGAAGTGGTTCAGGAGCTGGAGAGTTTGGAGCCACGGGGAGACAGCGGAGCGACAGTCCCCCGGTGTTTAAACTGAGCCTGACCTGTATGATCTCCGGGGGGGGGGGGGGGGGGTAGTAAAAAATACCTTACCATTTATTAAACAGTTTAGATTTATCAGGTTCCCCATAGTAGCACAGTAAGGGAGGGTTATGACCCCTGTCTTTTTTGCCGATAGAGAGTGCTGTTTCATGCTGTTGGACTATTTGCTGTGATTCGTTTGGGGGTGTGGCTGTATTCCAATGTTCTATTGGGTGTCTGCCTTAGACATTATGGGATGTGTATCTCTATGGAGGGAGGGGGGATTCCTCCAGCAGCCCCCCTGCTAAGGACTGTTTACTAATGAGAAGTGAAAACACACCTGACCTGTGTGTCCATTGTCATTGGACAGTTTAGCCCGCCATGTGTTTGGGGGGGGGGGGGGGTGTGTTTGGAGGTGGGATCTTTAAAACATATGCTTGAATAAAAGGAGTCTGTCGGTTTTTACCCTACACTGGTGTTGTCTGGTGACCGGGTGAGCTAAGGGGTCTTGGATTGTGTGGTACCGGACAGAGGAAGCATTTGCGGCAGAGGCGTTGTTATGGGGATGAGACCCGCACCGGGTGACACCCACCAGAGTGGGGGGTGACACCAAGGCCGCCACTATAGCTTGCAGCGGAGCGAGCACTACATTCAGCCGTGCGGGGGACAGGCTGCCTATAACACTCCCCAGCTGTCACTCAGGATCTCCCGTGGCAGCCGGATTAGGTGGGTGGAGCTGGGGGTGTGGCCGCCTCCTCCAACAGACCCATTCACACCGATCCCACAGCTGAAGGAGATAGACCAGAGGACACAGCAGCCCCGCCCACCCGCCTGGGTCTTCACCTGCAAGCATGAGGTATGCTAGAAGTTACTGCACAGCACACATCCCTACCTGCCCTGTACCACCCCCAGCCTACCCCATACCACCCCCAACCTGACACTATACTATAATTTACAGGGGCTGGTTTTGGGTGCGCCCCGTGACCGTGCGCTGCCTGCAGGGTGAGGGCAGCCTAGGCAAGAGGGGGGGGGGGGGGGGGGTGACACCATATTTTACCGCACCAGGTGACACCAACGCTAGTGACGCCACTGATTTGCGGTGGACATCTTGAGTACGGGGGTCCGACACAGTGTCCCATTGGGGGGGGGGGAGGGAGTAGGGTGACCACGTGTCCCGGATTGCCCGGGACAGTCCCGCATTCTGCAGGTCTGTCCCGGGCACCTTCCCTCCAGGACAATACAGTGTCCCGGAATGAAACCGACACAGGTCCCAGCAGATAGATCCCAGGGGTTCATACTGGGACCGGTAGGATGTGACCCCCCCAAAGTGAAGGACTACAGGTCCCAGCATGAACCCCTCAAAGCTGAAGATGTGACACACACCACCCCCCAAATAGTGAAGAACCACAGGTCCCAGCATAAACCTGTGAAACCTATGGGATCACGCCCTTAGATCTCAGGGGTTCATGCTGAGAGTTGTAGTCCTTCAAATTGGGGGGGGGTCACATCTTTAGATATCAGGGGTTCATGCTGGGATTTGTAATCCTTCACTTTGGGAGATGTGACCCCCCCCCCCCCAATGAAGGACTACAGGTCCCACCATGAACCCCACAGAGCTGAAGGTGTGACCCCCCCGCCCCCCAACTAGTGATGAACTACAAGTCCCAGGATGAACCCGTGAAATCTATGGGGTCACAAAAAAGGTATCAAAAATCATATTTTTTTTTAGGAAAAGAGGGGGGGGGGGGGGGGTGTCCCTGAATGACAGTTTGGAAATGTGGTCACCCTAGGAGGGAGGGAGGGAGGAATAGTGACAAAATCTATGCAAAATTACCAGAAACCCTCAGAACTAGTATCCCCATTACAAGATTTCACCCAGGGACAAGAGTTTTTATTTTTTAAACTTAAACGGTAAATAGGACAAATAGGGTTAATCTCCCCAATGGGGGGGCATAGACAGGTGTTCTAATCCCTCTACCAAAAAAAATAAAAAACACCCACACACCCCATTGAGTGGTCATATGAAATAGACTCCAGGGAGCAGCCTCCTGCAGAGATTTCCCCACTTCCTGTTTTGTCTGTGGTACAGGAAGTGAAGGGAAATCTCCCCAATGGGACTAAGAAAACAAACTTCCGTTCCACTTTGTAATAAGGAGGTATACCCATCCAGTCACTAGATCTTTAATATCTCAGGACACCGGCTACATTCTAGTGCATATCCTGGATAATATCACACCGATCCCTATTCTACATGTACTACTCCCATCCACCATGTTCTGGGAGCCACCAGACAATTAGTAGGAACACCATCCCTAATTTTGGCTATTCCCACCCTTAAACCACAAGTTAAAAATTAAAGAACATTTTTTAAAAAGGACTCACCCAACACTCTCAGGGAAGAGGTCGCCCCTTCAGTCGGCATAGAAAAGGACAATTCCATCTTGTCCAGAGCACAGTGGAGGAGAGAGGAGCTTTCAAAGTGCCCATTGGCATCACACAGCAACCAGGACAAACTGAAGCTCCACAACAGCAGTGCTAAGCCCATTCCTACCCTGGAAGAACCCATCTTGATGATCACTTGCAGTACTGACCCTCAGCCCTGACCTGAGATTTATACCCTGGAGAGAGGGCGGGGCTTCATGCTGATTGGTCAGGGACTGCTATGCACACAGGTGATCCTAATACTTGCAAAGGTGACCAAGAACTGCTGATTGTGGGTCTCTTCAAACCAATCAGGGTTCATGTTCTGGGATGATTTAAAAAAAAAAAAGGAGCATAATTGGTTATTACTTTCCTTTTTTTTTTTTTTATTATATTTGTTGCACCTATTTTTTTTTTTTTTTTTTATATGTTCCATGAATGTGCAAAAAGTGGGGGCTGATTTATGAAAACTGGAGCAAAGAAAGCAAACAAAATGGGTCTCTTATCCATAGCAGCCAATAATCTCACCCAAGAGATCAGTTTTTGGTTCCACAGACTTTAATGGATCAAAACCGTGTATTGAAAAAATGCAAACTGCCCGGGTGTGAACCAGGCTTTAGGGGTTCTGAGGTGTCGTGTACATTTTGTATTATTGTGGAAACACTTTTTTTTTCATTATGTAGCAATTTACAAAAGTAAAATCTGCAGAGCCATTACCAGCTGGGATTTATCTACTTCCCACCCCGACCAATCCTGACATTCCTCTCCTACATGTAAAAATCATCATTTATTTGCTAAAAAATTACTCAAAACGCCCAAAAATATTATATATTTATTTTTTTGCAGAGGCCCTAGAGAATAAAATGGCGGGTTTTGCAATTTTTATTATGTCACACAATATTTGCGCAGTTTTTTAAATGCAAATACACTTTAGGCCGGGTCGACACTACTGCGGGTTTCCCCCGCATGTCAGGAGATTGTGACCGGTTCACACATCTCCGTGGCGGCTCCGGTGCAAATTGCACAGGAATCTCTGCAGCTGCGGATCGGGAAAAGTCTCCCTGCCTGCGATTAGCGCTGCGCAGTTTAAGCTTCCTGGCGGTGCTCGTGCATGTGGAGCTGCAAACGTGCCTGAGCCCATCCTAAAGCCTCGTACACACGATCGGATTGTGGGCCAACAAAACCGTGGACTTTGTCAAAAGGGCGTTGTCCCAAACTTGTCTTGCACACCCATGTCACACAAATGTCGGCCAACGAACATGAACGTAGTGACGTAATACGTGTTTTTTCAGCTCTTTAGCGCCACCCTTTGGGCTCCTTCTGCTAATTTCGTAATAGTAGAAGTTTGGTGAGTGTTGATTCGTGTTTTTCATTTTTTTTTTGTAGAAGTTTGGTGAGTGTTGATTCGTGTTTTTCATTTTTTTTGTAGAAGTTTGGTGAGTGTTGATTCGTGTTTTTCATTTTTTTTTTGTAGAAGTTTGGTGAGTGTTGATTCGTGTTTTTCATTTTTTTGTAGAAGTTTGGTGAGTGTTGATTCGTGTTTTTCATTTTTTTTGTAGAAGTTTGGTGAGTGTTGATTCGTGTTTTTCATTTTTTTTTGTAGAAGTTTGGTGAGTGTTGATTCGTGTTTTTCATTTTTTTTTTTTGTAGAAGTTTGGTGAGTGTTGATTCGTGTTTTTCATTTTTTTTGTAGAAGTTTGGTGAGTGTTGATTCGTGTTTTTCATTTTTTTTTTTGTAGAAGTTTGGTGAGTGTTGATTCGTGTTTTTCATTTTTTTTTTGTAGAAGTTTGGTGAGTGTTGATTCGTGTTTTTCATTTTTTTTGTAGAAGTTTGGTGAGTGTTGATTCGTGTTTTTCATTTTTTTTGTAGAAGTTTGGTGAGTGTTGATTCGTGTTTTTAATTTTTTTTGTAGAAGTTTGGTGAGTGTTGATTCGTGTTTTTCATTTTTTTTGTAGAAGTTTGGTGAGTGTTGATTCGTGTTTTTCATTTTTTTTTTGTAGAAGTTTGGTGAGTGTTGATTCGTGTTTTTCATTTTTTTGTAGAAGTTTGATGAGTGTTGATTCGTGTTTTTCATTTTTTTGTAGAAGTTTGGTGAGTGTTGATTCGTGTTTTTCATTTTTTTTTGTAGAAGTTTGGTGAGTGTTGATTCGTGTTTTTCATTTTTTTGTAGAAGTTTGGTGAGTGTTGATTCCTGTTTTTCATTTTTTTTGTAGAAGTTTGGTGAGTGTTGATTCGTGTTTTTCATTTTTTTTGTAGAAGTTTGGTGAGTGTTGATTCGTGTTTTTCATTTTTTTTTTGTAGAAGTTTGGTGAGTGTTGATTCGTGTTTTTCATTTTTTTGTAGAAGTTTGGTGAGTGTTGATTCGTGTTTTCATTTCGTGCTTTTCATTTCGTGCTTTCCAGTTCGTTTCTGAACGGCCGTTCGTCAACCAGCCATGTTGCGGAATCGGAGGAGATAACGTGTTATTTATTATTGGCCTCGGAGTTATTGCTTTGACATTATTTTTTTTGGTTGAATAATAATGATTTGATTTGGTATATTTTCTATATTTTTGGATGCATAGAATGCACTTTTTGGTTGAGTTCTATTGGCAGATGTCATGTCTAATTAAATTTTTTTAATTTTTTTAATGCATAATAAAAAAATTGTGTAGAATAATACTTGGCTGTGTGTTTTACTTCAAATGACAGTTTGGGAGGCGGCAGTTACATTTACAAAAATACAATGTAAAGGTAACAAGGGACACCAACATAGTTGTATCTTTGATCTTATAAACTACGGGATAATGGCGTTGTGGTAACTTTCCCAAATAAAAACAAATAATAAAGCATAATAATATTATTCTTGATATCGCTAGAAAAAAAAAACCTTTGAAAATTTGTTTTGCATTTTTAACCACTTCAATACCGGGCCATTTTACACCCTTCCTTACCAGAGCACTTTTTGTGATTTGGCACTGCGTCGCTTTAACTAACAATTGCGCGGTCGTGCGACGTTATACCCAAACAAAAATTGACGTCCTTTTTTCCCACAAATAGAGCTTTCTTTTGGTGGTATTTGATCGCCCCTGCGGTTTTTATTTTTTGCGCTATAACCAAAAGAAGAGCGACAATTTTGAAAAAAAAAAACACAATATTTTTTACTTTTTGCTATAATAAATATCCCATTTTTTTAAAAAAAAAAACTATTTTTTTCCTCAGTTTAGGCCGATACGTATTCTTCTACATATTTTTGGTAAAAAAATCGCAATAAGCGTATATTGATCGGTTTGCGCAAAAGTTATAGCGTCTACAAAATAGGGGATAGATTTATTGCATTTTTTTTTTTTTTTTTACTAGTTATGGCGGCGATCTGCGATTTTTTTTTTTTTTCGTGACTGCGACATTGCGGCAGACACTTCGGACACATTTTTGGAACCATTCACATTTACACAGCGATCGTTGCTATAAAATTGCATTGATTACTGTGTAAATGTGACTGGCATGGAAGGGGTTAAACACTAGGGGGCGCTGCAGGGGTTAATGTGTTCCCTAAACAAGTGATTCTAACTGTGGGGGGAGGGGACTGACAAGGGGAGGAGACCGATCAGTGATCCTCCATACTGGGATCACATGATCGGTCTCCTCTCCCGCTGACAGGACGTGGAGCTGTGTGTTTACACACACACAGCTCCACGGTCCCGCACGGTCCCGTTGTTTTAACGGCCAATCACGGGTGCCCGGCGGACATCGCGGCCGCCGGGCACTCGCACCGGGTCCCGAGCCAAGCCGCGGGGGCGCGCGCGCGCCCCCCAGGCGTCCGGGAAGGAGAGGACGTCATATGACGCCCACCCAGGATGGGAGATCCACCTTGTGGGCGTCATATGTCTATACGCGGGTAGGGAAGTGGTTAAAGGCACTTGTTTTGTTCTTGCGGTTGTCCAAATTGGTGACTAGACATGCGCACACTGAAATATTTAGTTTTGGTCTGAAAAATAAATTTATTTAGTTACTTATTTATTTTGTTTCGTTAAAAAAAATGCATTCGTCCGAAAATCCGAAATAATTAAGGTGGAATCTGTCATTGAAGGCTTATGGTGTCTGTCGAATGTTCTAAGAAGATTCGACGGAGCAGCTAAACTGTACGACGCGGCAATCGTACATTTCCGGTCGAATGTTCCGCCTACAAGCTATAGTAGAATTGTAATGTTGTAGGAGACTAGTAATAATTATATTTATTAATTATTATTACTAGTCAACCAACATTAGAATTCTTCTATAGCCTATGGGCGGAGCATTTGACCATAAATGTCCGCTCGCGGCGTCTGCTTCGTCGAATCTTCATGTCGAATCTTTTCTCTCTATGTCGAATAATCTTGGACTAATAGAGTTAGGTTAGGCACATTCAACCTTTTTTGCTATTGTCTCTATAATGTCGAATCTTTTCTCTCTATATAGAATAATGTTGGACTAATAGCACTAAGGTTAGGCACATTTGACCCACAGGTTCGATGGACACAGAGCGCTATTGTCAGCGTCAGGTCGAATCTCCTATCTATATCAAACTGTTGTCACAAGGAAAACGAAAATAAAGCATTTGTTTACGTCGGATCTTTCAGTTTTTGGATTCTGCACGTTCGTTATCGTTTGTTAAAACGATAACGAAAATACACAAAATTCGAACGAAAATGCATTCAGACGAAAACGAATGCACGTCTATTGGTGACATTGATCTATGCCCCTCAGAGTGGGACCTGGGGCCCCAAACCCATTTTAAGGCCAATGACTAGACTATAAGCCAGCCAAGTGGGGGACTAGCAAAATTAACAAGTCAGTTCCCATAGACTGCAATGGTATTTGTTGTACAACTTTTGCCCATGTTAGGCTCTGTGTTTTCCCCCCTGGAACGGGGGGGGGGTGTTTGTCCCATCTGTAATTTTTTAGCATGGCGGATGATGTGCTTTATTTTGGACAGGGGGGGGGGGGGTGGCTTATTTTGTGCTAGCTGCATTTGGGTTGTTCTGGGCATGCTCAGAGAGTGTGTTTTTTTGGGGTTAGTAATTTAAGGACATCCTTAACAGGTGTACCCACTTTGAAGTAGACTGTCTCTACATTGGGTGAACTTGCATTTTGTGTGTTTCATGGACTGTGTACATGTTTTCTAGACATGTGCACAACAAAAAAATTTGTTTCCGAAAAAAAATCGTTTTTTTTAGTTTCCGTCGATTTGTAACGATTCGTACATTCGTAAGTGGTCGGTGTTTGTATTTGTAACGATTCGTACATTCGTAAGAGTTATTTTTTCGTTGATTTGTTTTTTCGTTAGTTTAATCTTCGGACGCATTCGTATTTATTCATACATTCGTAACATTCCTAGTTTCGTAATCGGAGCATAATTTGATGTAATGCGTATGCTATTATTACATTTTAATAATTTACGAATCGAAAAGAAAAGTTACGAATCTAAAAAAAAAGTTACGAATCTAAAAAAAAAGTTACGAATGTACTAATTTTTTGGTTCAATAGAGACACGGAAAATTACTAATCGAAAAAAAAATAAAAAAAAAGTTACGAATTGAAAAAAAAAGTTACGAATCGGAAAAAAAAAAGTTACGAATCGAAAAAAAAGGTAAGGAATTTATTGGTTCAATAGAGACACGGAAAATTACAAATCGAAAAAAAAAAAAAATAAGTTACGAATCGAAAAAAAAAGTTACGAATGTACGAATTTTTTGGTTCAATAGAGAGACACGGAAATTTACAAATCGATAAAAATAAAAAAAAGTTACGAATTGAAAAAAAAAGTTACGAATCGAAGAAAAAAAGTTACGAATGTACGAATTTTTTGGTTCAATAGAGAGACACGGAAATTTACAAATCGATAAAAATAAAAAAAAGTTACGAATTGAAAAAAAAAGTTACGAATCGAAGAAAAAAAAGTTACGAATGTACGAATTTTTTGGTTCAATAGAGACACGGAAAATTACAAATCGGAAAAAAAAAAAAAAAAAAAGTTACGAATCGAAAAAAAAAAGTTACGAATCAAAAAAAAAAAGTTACGAATGTACGAATTTTTTTGTTCAATCCATTCGAAGCACGTTAAGCAGCGCCATTGTAAGGGACACGGAAAATTACTAATTCAACAAAAAAAAAAGTTACGAATGTACGAATTTTTTCGTTCGTTTTCGTTTTTCGGATTTTCTTAATTAGTACATTCGTTGTTTCTAATTCGTTTTTTTTGGATTTTCGTTGTTTTTCGGATTCGTTCGATTCATATGATTCGTTAATCGGATTCGTACGATTCGAAGGATTCGTTATGATTCGTTATTCGGATTCGTTACGATTCGAATGATTCGTTCATTCGTACGAAGACGAACGAACGAACGAAAATAACGAAAAAAAACTAAACTAATTGCACGTCTAGTGTTTTCAATTGCCTCATTAGCACACAAACCTATGTTGTATAAAGCTTGCAGATAACATTCTTTACCCTGCCCTGGAAGTGTGTTTATGTTTTGTAACACATGTATTTTGTTTGTTATATCTTTGCAAAACAGATGTGTTTTAGAGCAAGTATTTTAAAAAAATTTGGGGGGGGGGGATATTTTTCACTGAAATATTTTTGATGTTGTCTTGTTTGTAGGTTCTTAGTCTCACTTTGATTTAATTGTCTATGCTGCATTATTTTGTAAAAATCTTACTCAAGATGTTGTGACTAATACATGTTTAAATCCTTAAGAGACTGTCCGTTTGTGGGCGCAGTCCTTTTAACTCCTGTTAATTTCCTCTCCAAAATGGTCAGACCTCAAAACCATATTCTGTTAGTGTCTCAAATTAACATACATGCGTTTTTTTTTTTTTCTTTCCTTGCTCTTTTCCAAGTCCTGTTTTGTTGACCAATAAAATGTGTAGCAAATTTTTATGTTTTATGTGTTTTGTTAATTTGTTTTGCAGTTGCATGCTCAATCCAAGTAATGCATTTTACACCCCCCCCTCCTAAACAATTTTCATGCAACAGATTTCCCAGCTAAAATAGCTGTCCAAAATACTAAGCCATTCACTCCAATTTAAAGCACCTGTGCAAGATGAAGGAAAATCTGCAAACATGGCCTGTTGGGCACAACTTCCAACATTTTGAGATGGTAATGAGGGATGCCTACTAGCAAACGTATGTAGGCATAAGACACGCCCCCTGTCATGCCCCCTTAAAGGGGAAATAACCAAAAAGCGTTAATTAAATCCACAGGTGTTTTTTTTTTTTACCACTTCTATTCCTTATATTGGCTTTTAAAATTGAAAAATGCAGCAATATCGAATTTGGATGAAAGGTTTAGCACTGGGAAACACACTTTTTGAAAGATAAAAAACGGAAAATTGTATACTTACCTTTCCGTAATTTTCCTTTCCTGACGCATCTTTATGGCAGCACACACTGGGTTGTGACTCCGCCCCCACAACCTGACAGGATTGGATAACTATAAAGTTGAAGGGGAGATCCCCCGCTGTATTCTCTGTATATATCATCACAAAAACGGGGTGGGAAATTGTGTGCTGCCATGAAGATGCGTCAGGAAAGGAAAATTACGGAAAGGTAAGTATACAATTTTCCGTTTTCCTGACGCCTTCATGGCAGCACACACTGGGAAATAACTCGCCAGTCGGGTGGGTGCAAGAAAAATAATGTTTATTCCTATAATGCGGAAGAATTGGCTCTAACAATGGATCTTCCAAAGTCTGACATGGACAAATGGGCAGAATCCACTTTGTAGTGAGAAATGAAAGTATGTCTGGAAGACCACGTTGCTGCTCTGCATATTGTCTCTGGTGATACCCTGCAATATGCTGCCCAGGAGGTAGCCACTGCCCTAGTAGAATGAGCCTTGACATCTTCAGGGATCGTCAGGTGCTGAATGGAATATGCCTTCTTAATGGCTTTGACTAACCAGGACGAGATAGTCCGTGAAGAGGCTGCTTGCCCGAGTCTGGTTCCATAGGGAATGATCATGAGGGAATCCGTCTTCCTAAAGGAGGTGGTAGCTGCCAGGTAGTTAGAGATCGTTGTTTTGACATCCAACGGATGTGGATCACCCTGATCGTTGGTGAAGGATGGCAGAATGATGTCTTGGTTGTAGTGAAAAGAAGTTACTACTTTAGGTGTGAAGCGCTCTGATGGTCTTAGAACTACTCCGTCGGGTAGAAAGACTAAGTGGGGTTCCGAGATCATTAGTGCTTGTATCTCTGACACTCTCTTAGCTGATGTTATAGCTATGAGAAATGATAGCTTCAAGGTCAAGTCCCAAAGAGATATGGTTTCAAATGGAGTAAACGGAGGGTTGGAAAGAGCGTGGAGAACTACTGATAGGTCCCATGACGGAAAAAATGGTTTTCTGGGGGGTTTTATCTTCAGGCAGGCTTTTAGGAATTGTATTACCAGTGGGTGGAATGCCCACCTAGTTCCCGTCTTTGCTGACAGAGCCGACACTTGTACTTTAAGGGTCCTTGAGCTTAGTCCTTTGCTTACCCCTGACTGGAGAAACTCTAGAATTTGGTAAGGTTCTGGAGAGAGGTAGTTCCACCCTTTCTGTTGTGCCAAGGAGCAGAATCTCTCCCAAACCCTCGTATAGATGGTATTGGTAGATACCTTCCGGGCTTGCATCATGGTTGATATGACCTCTTGTGAACAGCCTTGTGCCCTTAGCCTAACCCTCTCAACCTCCAGGCCATCAGATGTAATCTCTCTGGTGCTGGGTGAAGGAACTGCCCCTGAGATAGAAGGTCCGGGAACATTGGAAGAGGAATTGGAGGTTGAAGGCTGAGTTGTAGGAGGGTCGTGAACCACGGTCTTCTCGGCCACATCGGGATTATCGCTATTACTGTTACCGACGATCTCCGAAGTCTGGACAGGAACCTCGCAATCAACGGGGTTGGAGGAAATATGTACCCCAACTTGAAGTCCCATGGGTGGATCAGGCAGTCTATCCCCTCTGCTGATGGAAATGAGCCCCTCGTCAGGAACCTGTGGCACTTGGTGTTCATTGGAGTGGCCGCCAGGTCTATTTCTGGCATTCCCCAGGCTTCTGTCAGGAGAGAGAATGCCTGCGGACTCAAGGACCACTCGTTGTTGGACAACGTTTCCCGACTTAGGTAGTCGGCTAGCATATTCTGGGCCGCTGGAACGTACACTGCCTTCAGACTTGCCAGGTGTATTTGAGCCCATTCTAGAATGGGTCGGACTTCTTTCATCAGGGTGGTACTCCTGGTACCTCCTTGCTTCTGAATGTAGGACACTGCTACCTTGTTGTCCATCCTGATCAGCACATCCTCCCCCTCTAGTAGCGGTGTAAATGCCCTTAATGCATGGAAGGCTGCCCTGAGTTCCAGGATATTCGAAACTATCCCCTGAGCCTGAAAGGGCCATCGGCCTTGGGCTGCCCGATCTTGAAAGTGGGCTCCCCAACCGCTCTGGCAAGCATCCGAGGTGATGACTTTGGGATCTGGAGGGATTATGGGCTTGTATTTCCTGAGGTTGACTTGACGCGTCCACCACCATACTGATCGCTTCACTGCTCCGGAGATAGAGATGGTCTGATGCATCGATACTCCATCCCACTGCCTGAGAAATGAGTTCTGCAGGGTTCTCATATGCCACTGTGCCCATTGTACCATTGGTATGGTTGCGGACATGGATCCCAGAATGCTCAGACAGGCTCTGGCAGGTAGGTGATTGGTGGAAAGTAGTCTCTGCATTTTCTGAATTAGAGGCTGTATTTTCTCCTGCGGGAGCTGGATCCTGTTCGTCTTGGTGTTTAAATCTGCTCCCAGGAAAACCATATTTTGGGTGGGTTGTAGACTGCTCTTTTTCCAGTTGATTATCCAACCAAATTTCTGGAGGGTTGCGAGTAGAACTTCTCGGTGGTGAATCAGCGTCTCCTGATCCTCTGCTAACAGTAGGATGTCGTCCAGGTAATGGTGAATGCGTAACCCCTTTTGTCTGAGGAGTGCTACCAAGGGTAGTAGAACCTTTGTAAATGTTCTGGGTGCTGAGGAGATGCCGAATGGGAGGCACTGGAACTGGAAGTGGCCTTGGTTTATGGCAAACCGGAGGAATTTTTGAAAAGCTGGATGGATTGGTATGTGCAGATAAGCGTCTGATAAATCGATTGAAAGCATCCAATCTCCCAGATTCACTGCCAGTAGTATGGACTGGAGACTTTCCATCTTGAAGGCCTCGACCTGTATTCCCTTGTTGAGCCTTTTGAGGTCCAACACAGGGCGTAGATCCCCTGTCTTCTTCTTTACTAAGAATAGGGGGGAGTAGAAACCTCTCCCCCTTTGACATGCTGGGACCTCCAGTATTGCCCCCTTCTGCTTCAGTTCCGCCACATACTTTATAAACAGGCTTCTTCTGAGTGGTGAGGATGGTTGTTTGGTTGCCTGGAAGTGATTTCCCGGAGGTCTGTTTATGAACCTCCACCTGTGTCCGAACTTTATTGTGGACAATGTCCATGAATCCTCTATGTGACTTGACCAGATTTGGGAGAAGTTTCTTAGCCTGGCGCCCACCTGACTGCCCCCCTGAGCCGAATGGGCAGGCGAGACTTCAAAACGACTTCTGTTGATCCCCTGCCGGGGTGGACTTGATTTTCTGCATTCTAAGAAAAGCCGGCTTTGTGTTCTTCCAGTCCCTCCTAAATTCCCTACCAGGGCGGTAGGATCTGGCCTCTCTGTACTTATTCGGAAGGTTACGCCTGAATGCTGGTCCTTTCTGTGTCTTGGGTCTCCTATCGGAGGGAATTAACCCTGACTTTCCCCCCGTTACTTGGAGATAGCAGAGTCCAATTTGGTGCCAAACAGATTTGTGCCGTAATACGGGATCCTGCACCAGTTCAGTTTAGATGCCGTATCGGCCATCCATGGTTTGAGCCATAGGGCTCTCCTTGCTGTCACTGATGCCAGCATGGTCCTGGCCGACGATCTTAGGACGTCTACAGATGCCTCTGCTACAAAATCACCTGCCAGTCTGATTTCCTGTAGGGAGGAAATTATTTTTTCCATCTCGACGCCATCCTTCAGGTCTTTTTCTACTTTAGATGTCCATCCCGAGATGGCTCTGCCTACTGCTGCTGTAGCTATTGCAGGTCTGCAGGCCCCCCCAGCCGTGGAATATGCCTTTTTCAACTCCAGGTCCATCTTGCGATCGAGCACATCTCGAAACGATACCGCATCCTCAATCGGTAAAGTGACGTGGCGGGCGAGACGCATCAAAGAGGCGTCAACGGTAGGAGCGTTGGTCAGGGGGTTTATTTTTGACTCCCTCAAAGGATACATCTTGGCCAACCTGTTGGTCAGACTAGATCGTTTGTCCGACCTTTCCCATTCGTCCTTTATGAGATCTTCAAGCTCCTCTATAAAGGGAAAAGTTTCCGGATCCCTCTTCAAGTTTGGAAAATATTTCCGAACCTTTTGAGGTTCTGCCTTGTCATCTTCCCAGCCGATCGCCTCTTTGACTGATTTGGCAAAAGGCTCCACCAGAGAAAAATCAAAACCTGCTGAGACGTCTTGAATCTCGTCCTCAGAACTGGGGGAATCCGAGGTCTGGAGGTGAGACACTGGTTCCGCCGATGATGTACTGGGAACAGCTTTGTCCAATGGTGGTGCTGTGGTTTCCAGTAGAGACTCCCGCACTGACTCCCTTATGAGCTCTGTCGCTATCCTTGCATCCGCTTCCTTCTCTGTAGTGGCTTCATTGAAGCAAGAGCGGCAAGCAAGTTTTTCCGGTAGTGCCGGGGCGCCGCATACCCAGCAGGCATTGGCTGCGGGACGGGTGTGGCGGCTTTGGCGATGCGAGGAGGGAGACCTCCTGCGATTTGACCTGCTGCGGCGGGAGCGACTGTGCCGCGAATGACTTCGCCGCGAGTGGCTGTGCCGATGGCGTGAAGGTGATCTTGAACGGCTCCTGCGGGACCTCCTGCTTGAGGTATGGCTTGACCTTTTCCCGTGCCGGGAGCTGGTGGTTCTTGATCCCGCCGGGCTGCCAAGAGAAATGCAGCATTTTAGCGGTCTGGCACTCTTTTTTCTCCCCTTCAATACTTACCTACTATTGGTCCAGCCTCTTACCTAGTTTGCTGTTGGTGGTCTGCGTGGGCAGTGGGCTCCATAGGGAGAGAAAGAAGGAGACAGGGCAGTCTGAGTGTTGCAGAGCAGTATTTTCCTCTAATTCCTTTTCAGATTCGCTGCAGAGTTACACAGGGAGTTTTCACAGGAAAAGTTTGCTTTTTAAATCTGGCGCCATTGCGGCGCCCAAATGACGTTTTCGCGCATGCGCAGATGCGCCCGAGCGTCCCCGCGCCATCTTGGATCAGGGCACAACACACCGAAAACACAGCGGTGTTGCCCGACCCTGTACAGCGCATGGGCGATGCGGGGACGCGCTGGCTACTATGCCGCTCCACTGCTGGTCGGACAACAAGGGCCAGCATGCCTGAAATGTAAGTCATACTTTATACACTTTTATGGGACAACAAGGGCCAGCATGACCTGCACTGCACTTTGTGGCAAAAAGGCTCCACCAGAGGCACACAGGTACAAATAGTAGGGACTATTGCAGTCCCCCCCCCTGGCAGCAGACACACAATAAAAAGGGGAAAGAGAATATACAGATAGAGGAGCCCACTGCAAAATAAAAAGCTTCTTTAAAGCTTGTTACTTGCCGGAATCTTGACGCCCCCTGAGACCACCAGAATGGGGGTTCCCTCCGTAGAAGCTCCTTTAGAGACTGTACAGGAGGGACTTCCAAACAGGAGAGGCTTGAACCTGCTGGGGCGATTGCGGTAAGAGGCTTTTATTCATCTGTCATAGGAACATCCGTCCGTCCAACCTGTTCAGGTGAGGAAAAAAGGAGAATACAGCGGGGGATCTCCCCTTCAACTTTATAGTTATCCAATCCTGTCAGGTTGTGGGGGCGGAGTCACAACCCAGTGTGTGCTGCCATGAAGGCGTCAGGAAAGTGAATTTTATATACATTTATATAGATCAGACCAAATGAGGGACAAATGAGGACAGAGGGACATTGTTCCAAATCAGGGACAGTTGGGAGCTATGCTGTTGGGTGTTCTTGAGGACAGGGTTGAGAGCCACTGATTTAGAGCACTGAGCTAAAATATAGCTCAAGACAATCCTATTCTAATTGAGGGCATTTGAGGGGAAACCAAGTGAGTGTTGGAACCCCTGCTTGTCTTTTTTAAGGTTGGGCTTTGTGTCCCTTTTCTGAAAATTGGCTTCACTTCCTGTCACATAGCCAAACAGGAAGTGAGGGTAAAACCTTGCCAATGTCTTCCCTTGGGGACACAGAGGTCAATCTAACTAGTGTCCCCGTTAGACAAATGGCACTCTGTTGTGTACACCCCAATATTTTTAAGGTACTTTGGGGTTTATTAAAGGCAAATCCACTCTGCAGTACAAGTGTACTTGCTGTAAATCTATAGGGGGGGGGGGGAGCACTGGTGATTTTATCATCCAATCATGTAGAAGCAAAGATGTGTTTATTTTTTTATTTTTTTTCCTTGGATCTCCAGCAACTGCACTTCCAAGTGCACTTGTAGTGCAAAGTGGATTTACCTTTAGTAACTAAACCCCCAAAGTCCAAGATACCTACTAATTTGGGGTGTACAGAGAAAAATGCTAGAGTGCAATTTACCTAATGGGGAAACAATTTCGATTGACCTGTGTGTGGCCAAGGAAAGACATTGGTAGGGTCTTACCCTCACTTCTCGTTTGGCCATGTGACAGGAAGTGAATACATTTGAAGGATAAACTGGCAACATTTGGGAGGTGTTTTCACTCCATCAGGGGTGCAACATACCCAAAAAAACTGACAGGACTTCTAATTCCTCTGCATTCTATTCCCAAGCCAAAAAAAAAAAAAAAAAGGATTTAATTTAGTTTAACCACTTCCCGACCGGCGCACAGAGATGTACGTCGACAGAATGGCACGTACAGGCAGGAGGGCGTATCTATAAGTCCCTCCTTAATGCCTGTCCTTGCCATCGGGAGCAGCGGGCTCCCGCGCCGGTCGGGACCCCCGTGAGTCCGGCCGCGGTCCCCGCAGACTCGATCGCCGCGGGGACACCCGCGATCGTCTCACGGGACGGCTGAACGGGGAGATGCCGAGATAAACAACATCTCCCCGTTCTGCCTAGCAACTAGTGACGCCGATCTCTGCTCCCTGTGATTGGAGCAGAGATCAGCATTCACTAGCTGACAGCCACGCCCCCCCCACAGTAAGAAACACACCCCTAGGCATACTTAACCCCTACACAGCCCCCTTGTGGTTAACCCCTTCACTGCCAGTGTCATTTATACAGGAATCAGTGCATTTAATAGCATTGATTGCTGTATAAATGACAATGGTCCCAAAAAATGTGTCAAAAATGTCCGATGTGCCCGCCATAGTGTCGCAGTCAAAATAAAAATCGCTGATCGCCGCCGTTACCAATAAAAAAAAAAAATATTAAATAAAAATGCTATAAAACTATCCCCTATCTTGTAAACGCTATAACTTCTGCGCAAACCAATCAATAATCGCTTATTGCGATTTTTTTTTTACAAAAATATGTAGAAGAATACGTATCGGCCTAAACTGAGGAAAAAAAAAAGTTTTTTTTTATATATTTTTGGGGGATATTTATTATAGCAAAAAATAAAAAATGTGTTTTTATTCAAAATTGTCGCTCTTTTTTGTTTATAGCGCAAAACCGCAGGGGCGATCAAATACCACCAAAATAAAGCTCTATTTGTGGGGAAAAAAAGGACGCCAATTTTGTTTGGGAGCCACGTCGCACGACCCGCGCAATTGTCAGTTAAAGCGACGCAGTGCCGAATCGCAAAAAGGGGCCTGGTCCTTTGGCTGCAAATTGGTCCGGGGCTGAAAGTGGTTAACTTTGCAAAGACACATTCCTAAGTTGATGGATGTCAATGGCCCATTTAGATGTTTAATATAAAACACCAGTTGCCTTTCACTAGAAACACTTGTTAGTCCAGTCCTGGAAATCTGCATCTGCTTTCCTACTATTACTTTAACAAAAAAAAAAATTGGGTTCCTGCAGCTAGATGTGCGACTACTGTCTATGCGAGATGCGCAACTGCTGTGTGCGCGGAGGTATGTAGCCGTGGCACATATCTGGTTCCCGGAAGAAGTGGCCAGCACACAGGAATAACATCACGTCCCTTCAGGAAGTTGCTTGTACTGCTGCCAATTTCTTCTCACCACCTTGCCCCACTCACTGTTGAGGAAGAGATGATCCTCATTTGCAAGTTAAGATAATTTTTGATTTATTTTCACATGGGGTGGGTCATGTGTGCATGTCTAAATGATTTGGCCTCAAAACACACCTACTTCCCGTTTACAGATTTACTTCCGGGCCAATGTATGTTGCTTCCTGCTTCAGTGTGTGCAGAGACATAGATAGATGTAGGTTCTTGTGTTCACCAGCAGAGAGAAGTCGGGTAGATGCCACACTCCCAATTCTGGAGGCAGAATAATGGTCTAGCACAGGGTTCTTCAAACTACAGCCCTCCAGTTCAGGAACTACAAATTTGTCAGAAACCATGAAATCAGACAGAAGTGCAGTTAACATCACACTTGTTTAATAATAAAAAGAACACTTGTTTAATAATAAAAAGAACACTTGTTTAATAATAAAAAGAACAAACAGACAAAGTTCAGTAACCGGAACGGATAGTCAGCCAAGCCAGAAGTCAGGGATCAATGTAGTGGAATAGCAAGCAGGATCTGGAGCCAGAAGGGATGTCAGCAAAGCAATTTTTTAAACAGGAACGCAGGAGAATGGCTCTGATGTTGACCAAGGCAAAAGCAGAGATCCTCTGGGCTGAACGGCTTAAGTAGGCAGGACTAACGAGCAAGATATCATCAACAGCTGATTAACTGGAGAGATAGGAGCTGGCAATTAGCCAACAGCTGAGTGGCCAGCTTAGAGGGAAGGGTTGAGCCCAGCCCCAACACAATTCCCATCATGCCTAGTCATGTCTGAGTGTCAGAGTTTTACAATGCCTCATGGGATGTGTAGTTCGGCAACACCTGGAGAGCCATATTTTAGAAGATTCCTGATCACTCCAGCATGTCTTGGGGGGGGGGGGGGGGGGCATGGTCTCTCGTGCCTTGTACAATGCCCCAAAAAAAATTAGGGTAAGACAAGTGGGTCATGGCACATCTACATTCCAAATTTGTTACTGAAAATGGTCATGCATTATGCAATCTGGTGGGCCAATCTCTGTACAACTTAATATTTAGGCAAAATAGGCAATAGAAAGACCCACTTGAATAATTAAATTTAAATTCTAGGAAATCAAAACAGATCTCAAATAAAATTAGATTTAGTGCAAGAGCCTAACTGATTGCAATGTATGGTCACCTTTAAAGATCAATATCTGAAAATATTGCATTTAGAAACACTGTTCTTTGTAATGTATTGAAAGATTTTGGTAAAAAAAAAAAGTGATCGGCCTGAGATTAGCATCAAAATGGTTAAACAACTGAGTACATCTACCAATTGCCTAACAAAACACATCCAATTAGATGAAATGAACCAATTGTATTGGGCGGGTAGTTACCCTAGTGCGAGTTGCGGTTTATATACACAGTATTTTTCATCTTTACTTGCGCTACAATGTGCGCCGGTTTGCACGTTCAATTAATGACTTTTACTAAGAAGGCACTGCACCAGTTAACCACTTTCAGCCCCGGACCAATTTGCAGCCAAAGGACCAGGCCCCTTTTTTGCGATTCGGCACTGCGTCGCTTTAACTGACAATTGCGTGGTCGTGCGACGTGGCTCCCAAACAAAATTTACGTCCTTTTTTTCCCCCCCACAAATAGAGCTTTTTTTTGGTGGTATTTGATCGCCCCTGCGTTTTTTTTTTTTTTTTTTTTTGCGCTAAACAAAAAAGAGCGACAATTTTTAAAATAAAAAAAAAAAAAAAAAACACACTTTTATTTTTTGCTATAATAAATATCCCCAAAAATATATAAAATAAAAAATTTTCTCCTCAGTTTAAGCCGATACGTATTCTACATATTTTTGGTAAAATATAAGCAATTTGTTTGCGCAGAAGTTATAGCGTTTACAAGATAGGGGATAGTTTTATAGCATATTTATTAGTAATGGCGGCGATCAGCGATTTTTATTGTGACTGCGACATTATGGCGGACACATCGGACATTTTTTTTGGGACCATTGTCATTTATACAGCAATCAATGCCATTTAAATGCATTGATTCCTGTATAAATGACACTGGCAGTGAAGGGTTAACCACAAGGGGGCAGTGTAGGGGTTAAGTAGGCCTAGGGGTGTGTTTCTTACTGTGGGGGGGGGCGTGGCTGTCAGCTAGTGAATGCTGATCTCTGCTCCAATCACAGGGAGCAGAGATCGGCGTCACTAGTTGCTAGGCAGAACGGGGAGATGCTGTTCATCTCGGCATCTCCCCGTTCAGCCTTCCCGTGAGACGATCGCGGGTGTCCCTGCGGCGATCGAGTCCGCTACCGGACTCACGACCGGCGTGGGAGCACGCCGCTCTCGGCGCGCTCCTGATGGCACGGACAGGCATTAAGGAGGGACTTATATACGCCCTCCTGCCTGTACGTGCCATTCTGTCGGCGTACATCTGTGTGCGCCGGTCGGGAAGTGGTTAATACATAATTGGTGCGCTAGAAATCACCCCCATTGTATCCAATTTTGGATCTCTTTAATTTCTGGAATGGTACCACATGATTGGCCAATGTGGTGCCCATATTGAAAAATGGGATAAAAGTCTTTACCAAGTAACTATAGACCTGCTAGTTTGACTTCTATAGTCGGGGAGATGCTGGGGGGGGGGAAATAAATAAAAATAAGCAACAGACTTAGGTCTAATTTTGAGAGAGTACAAAATTAGTAAGACCTCATCTGGAATAAGTAGTTCAGTTTTGGGCTCCGGTTCTCAAAAAGGAGATCAGGGAACTGGAGAAAGTGCAGAGAAGGGCAACCAAACTAATAAGAGGCATGGAGGAAATCCACTATAAAAAGGATAGATTAGCGGAAAATGAATGTCACTTAAGGGGGGGGGGGGGGGGGGGGGGGAGGGAATATGAGCAACATGTACAAAAATGTTTTATATACAAAAATTGTGTATGCATGCACTCTGACGGATGCTGTCAGAAAAATCAGAGACCCTCACCGGAATGGAGGACTACCGCACATGTGAGTGATGTAGTCATCGCATTTCCAGCCACTCAACGGTGAGCTGGAGGCAGTGCGGGTGCTTAGTTTCAAGGCAAGAATTTCAGAATGTGATGCATACTAGCTAGACATGTGCACAACAAAAAATAAATAAAAATTTTTCGTTTCCGTCGATTCGTAAGAGTTATTTTTTCGTTGATTCGTTTGTTTAATTTTCGGACGCATTCGTAATCCGAGCATAATTCGATGTAATGTGTATGCTATTACATTTTAATAAATTTACGAATCAAAAAAAAAAAAAATAAATAAAAAAAAGTTACGAAAGTACGAATTTTTTCGTTCCTTTTTCGGATTTTCATTAGTACATTCGTTGTTTCTAATTAGTTTTTTTTGTTTTTTTTTTTTCGGATTCGTACGAAAACAAATGAAAATAAAGAAAAAAATAAAAAAAAAAAAAACAAAAAATAAAGAAAAAAATAAAAAAAGAAAAAATTGCACATGTCTAATACTAGCTCATTAGGACTTTCAGGGTTTTGGGTCCGGGCATACAACAGCTTTAACTACTGCAGGTTCTCACATCAGAGCATCGCCAACACAGAGCATCGCCAACACAAGTGCCAAGACAGAGCATCGCCAACACAAGTGCCAAGACAGAGCATCGCCAACACAAGTGCCAAGACAGAGCATCGCCAACACAAGTGCCAAGACAGAGCATCGCCAAGACAGAGCATCGCCAAGACAGAGCCTCGCCAAGACAGAGCATCGCCAAGACAGAGCATCGCCAAGACAGAGCATCGCCAAGACAGAGCATCGCCAAGACAGAGCATCGCCAAGACAGAGCCTCGCCAAGACAGAGCATCGCCAAGACAGAGCATCGCCAAGACAGAGCATCGCCAAGACAGAGCAACGCCAAGACAGAGCATCGCCAAGACAGAGCATCGCCAAGACAGAGCATCGCCAACACAGGTGCCAAGACAGAGCATCGCCAACACAGGTGCCAAGACAGAGCATCGCCAACACAGGTGCCAAGACAGAGCATCGCCAACACAGGTGCCAAGACAGAGCATCGCCAACACACGTGCCAAGACAGAGCATCGCCAACACAGGTGCCAAGACAGAGCCGCCAACACAGGTGCCAAGACAGAGCATCGCCAACACAGGTGCCAAGACAGAGCATCGCCAACACAGGTGCCAAGACAGAGCATCACCAACACAGGTGCCAAGACAGAGCATCACCAACACAGGTGCCAAGACAGAGCATCACCAACACAGGTGCCAAGACAGAGCATCACCAACACAGGTGCCAAGACAGAGCATCACCAACACAGGTGCCAAGACAGAGCATCGCCAACACAGGTGCCAAGACAGAGCATCACCAACACAGGTGCCAAGACAGAGCCGCCAACACAGGTGCCAAGACAGAGCATCGCCAACACAGGTGCCAAGACAGAGCATCACCAACACAGGTGCCAAGACAGAGCATCACCAACACAGGTGCCAAGACAGAGCATCACCAACACAGGTGCCAAGACAGAGCCGCCAACACAGGTGCCAAGACAGAGCATCACCAACACAGGTGCCAAGACAGAGCATCACCAACACAGGTGCCAAGACAGAGCATCACCAACACAGGTGCCAAGACAGAGCATCACCAACACAGGTGCCAAGACAGAGCATCACCAACACAGGTGCCAAGACAGAGCATCACCAACACAGGAGCCAAGACAGAGCATCACCAACACAGGTGCCAAGACAGAGCATCACCAACACAGGTGCCAAGACAGAGCATCACCAACACAGGTGCCAAGACAGAGCAACACCAACACAGGTGCCAAGACAGAGCATCACCAACACAGGTGCCAAGACAAAGCATCACCAACACAGGTGCCAAGACAAAGCATCACCAACACAGGTGCCAAGACAAAGCATCACCAACACAGGTGCCAAGACAAAGCATCACCAACACAGGTGCCAAGACAAAGCATCAACACAGGTGCCAAGACAAAGCATCACCAACACAGGTGCCAAGACAAAGCATCACCAACACAGGTGCCAAGACAAAGCATCACCAACACAGGTGCCAAGACAGAGCATCACCAACACAGGTGCCAAGACAGAGCATCACCAACACAGGTGCCAAGACAGAGCATCACCAACACAGGTGCCAAGACAGAGCATCACCAACACAGGTGCCAACACAGGTGCCAAGACAGAGCCGCCAACACAGAAACATAAACCCCACTCTTAAACCGATATCTGTTCAGGACAAAGCAACTGCACATCAGGAGCATAGACATCCATACATTTTTGTAGCTTTGATTTTTTGGGGGGGGGGGGGGGGGTCAAATTACCCTCCCTTACAGCAAGAGCCCTCAGCAAGCCCCCCCCCCCCCCCCCATGTCAATTGGGCACTTCAGTTCCTTCGTCATCAGGACTTCCCTTAACATTAAAGCCCCATCAGAATACCCAATTCCATATCCTGCCACTCATGATCAGTGGCAGCTTAGACCTAGTGGCTTGACTACAATCTGTGGAAAAGACTGGCAAATGTTACCCATGTTTCTTGACCCCAATATAAATAGCCCCCCGGTATTAGAGGCAAAACAGCTTTAACTTTACAGTACCCCCCCCCCCCCCCATAATCACAATGGGGGAAAAAAAACGAAATTGGGTGCTTGCCGAAAAAGGATACATACTACACCTTCAAAACAAGGTCTCCTGGTGTCACAACCCACTGATAGGCAACAGAGACACCATGATTGAGTCGCCCAGTTGACTCACAAGGTGACTTCAGTGGTATCAATGTTTGCCAAATCCTTTTACAGCAACTAAAGCTGCGAGAGCAACTTTAGGCATTCAGGCTAATACAATACTGAGGCAGGATCATAGCCTAGATCGCAAGTAAAAGTCCTATCCTAGCCCATTAACCACTTCAGCACCGGGCCATTACACCCTTCCTTACCAGAGCACTTTTTGCAATTCGGCACTGCGTTGCTCTAACAATTGCGCGATGTTACACCAAAACAAAATTGACGTCTTTTTTCCCCAGAAATAGAGCTTTTTGGTGGCATTTGATCGCCCCTGCGGTTTTTATTTTTTGCGCTATAAACAAAAGAGCGACAATTTTGAAGAAAAAAAATATAAGAAAAACTTTTTTGCTATAATAAATATCCCATTTAAAAAAAAAAAAATTTTTTTTAGTGTAGGCCGATACGTATTCTACATTTTTATTTTTTAACCAAAAATATTGCAATAAGAATATATTGATCGGTTTGCGCAAAAGTTATAGTGGCTACAAAATAGGGGATAGATTTATTGCATTTTTTTTTTTTTAAGTAATGGCGTCGATCTGCGATTTTTTTTCGTGACTGCGACATTGCAGACACTTTTGACACATTTTTGGAACCACTCACATTTTACACAGCGATCGTTGCTATAAAATTGCATTGATTACTGTGTAAAGGTGACTGGCAGGGAAGAGGGGTTAACACTAGGGGGCGCTGCAGGGTTAATGTGTTCCCTAATAGGAGTGATTCTAACTGTGGAGGGAGGGGACTCAAGGGGAGGAGACCGATCATGTGATCCACCGTACGGGGAACACATGATCGGTCTCCTCCCCTTGAGTCCCCTCCCTCCACAGTTAGAATCACTCCTATAGGGAACACATTAACCCCTGCAGCGCCTCCTAGTGTTAACCCCTTCCCTAACTGTGGGGGGGGAGGGGACTCAAGGGGAGACGACCGATCATGTGTTCCTCCGTACTGGGATCACATGATCGGTCTCCTCTCCGCTGACAGGACGTGGAGCTGTGCGTTTATACACACACACAGCTCCACGGTCCCGTTGTTTTAACAGGCAATCGCGGGTGCCCGGCGGACATCGTGGGTGCCGGGCACCCCAGGCGGCCGGGAATGGGAGGGAGTCATATGACGCCCACCCAGGATGGGAGATCCACCTTGTGGGAGTCATATGACTATGGGCGGGATGGGAAGTGGTTAAGGATAACCTGTTCTGCATTTGGGTGGGAAGCCATTTCAGACCAGCTTCAATGTCAAGCCACAAAGCTTTAGGCCTTTCTAGAACCATGTTGGGAATAAAGCTAGGAGACAGATTTAGAAAAAAATTGTTTTTATTTAAACATTTGCAGTTTTAAGGTTACATGTTTGACTCCTGCGATAAATCCACAAGCCTAGAAGAGCAACTGCCACAGACCCAACAACCCCAGCAGTGACTAGTGCTCTAGCCAGGTCCAATGTGGAGTCATCTGATGGATCAGTACCTAGGAGAAATAAAAAAATAAGTTAAGTCTTGCATCTCAACTGAATCTCCCCCCCCCCCCCCTCCCCAGATTGATTACCTTTCAGTTTTAGGATTTCTTTATTTTCCACAGAAACAAATGCAACAGGTCCTTGAGAAGTCACTGTGTTCTTCAGAGACTGAAGTTCGGCCATTCTCCCTAAAAAAAATAAAAATAAAAGATAGGATCGCATTTAAAATTCCATAGTAGATGTCCTTTTAAAAGGATTTTAAAGTGAGTATTTATGAAAATAAATAAGATTCTGCCACCAGTCATAGTCCCGACACCTGAATATAAAATACTCACTTCTCCTTGGACCACAAGAAACCACACAGCTGTCCCCGGCAGATGGAACACAGACAGAAGCACTGCAGTGGAAGTATACCTGAACACAAGTTTACACAGTTAAATCACAGCAAAGCATTATATAAAAGACATACATAACATTCTATTGATTTACCAGGCCATCAAGGGCAAGCCGGGTGGGGGAGTCCACAAATGTGAAGGTGCTGACTATAAAGCGCTGGTAGTAGCTTGGTATAGGTACAGCCTGTGAAGGAGCTCCAACAGGAATCAGCTGGCTCAAGTAGTTGTCTCCATTAAAAAAAAAACCTTAGTTAGACTTACCGGTGACGGTATTTCTACGAGCCTTTCAGGACAGCACCTTGGAGAGAGCGCAGCTCCGCCTTTACCCAGGAAACACTGCGTGACAACGCCCCTTTTTAAGATCAGCTGCTTCCACCATGCCTTCAGTTGTTATCGAGAAATCCTCCGACATGCTGGAAAATATAAGCAGACAGTTACCATGCCCTATAATTATACATTATACATCATAACCTAGGGAGGGAAGTAGGCTGCTGTCCTGAAAGGCTCGTAGAAATACCGTCACCGGTAAGTCTAACTAAGGTTTTCTCTCTTCGCCTTTCAGGACAGCACCTTGGAGAGGATAATCAAGAAACTTACTTCAGGGTGGGACCACTGCCTGCAAAACCTTTCTCCCGAAGGATTGGTCTGAGGCTGAGAGCAGATCCATGCGGCAATGCTTTATAAAAGTTTGAGAAACTGGACCATATGGCAGCCTTACAAATTTGCTCAGGCGATGCTCCGGCCTTTTCTGTCCATGATGCCGCTACTGCTCTGGTCGAATGGGGCAAGATTCCTTCTGGAGGCTCCAAACCTAGAGAGGCGTATGCTCCTTTAATAACTTGCTTTAGCCATCCTCCAAGGATGTTTTTGGAAGCTTTACATCCCTTGTGAGCGCCCTCCATCAGAACAAAGGGTGAGGATGATTTTCTAAAGTCCCTTGTTATCTCCAGATACTTAGGAAGATCTCTCCTGACATCCAGGGTATGGAAGGCTTCTTCTCCTGGCCCCGACGGTGAGGGGCAAAATGTAGGGAGAATAAACTCCTGTGCCCGGTGAAAATGCAGGGCTCACCTTCAGTAGAAAGGCTGGATCTGTTTTTAGAACTACCCTATCTGGTAAGCATCTCATGAAGGGCTCCTTAATTGATAGAGCTTGTAACTCGCTGCCTCTACAGGCTGATGTTACTGCCACCAACAACACAGTTTTAAACGTTAAAAACTTAAGTGATGATCCTTCTATGGGTTCAAACGGAAGCTTTGTTAGCCCTTGAAGAACCAAAGATAAATCCCATTTGGAAAAAATAACCACAGATCTAGGCTTTACTTTAGCCATAGCTCTGAAAAAACGAATTATCAGGGGCTCCCTTACCAGGGTTCTTTCAAAAAACCTAATAAAGCCGCTACCTGCGTCTTGAGCGTACTAGCTACTAGGCCTTTCTCCAATCCTTCTTGAGGGAATTCTATAACTGAAATTGTACTAGACAAACTAAAGTCCTTTCTGGAACACCATGTATTATATACTTTCCAGACCTTAAAATAAATGTCTGTCACCTTCTTCCTACTTGCAAGAAGGATAGAGATGAGTTTTTCTTATAGGCCCTTTTGTCTTAGGATTTGTTCTTCAGAAACCAAGCTGCCGGGTTGAGAAACGTTGGATCTGGATGAAAAAAAAAAACTTGCCCTGACTCAGTAGATCTGACCTGTTAGGTAACTTCCAAGGAGGTTTTACTGAGAGGTTCATTAGGGTTGCAAACCATGGTCTCTTTGGCCAATAAGGAGCTGTCAGAATTAGTTCCGTGGATTTCAGTCTGAATTTGGCTAATACCCTTGGAATCAGTGAAAATGGGGGAAAAGCGTAGGACAGATAGAAACCCCATCTGTGGGCCAGAGCATCTATCCCCAGAGCTTGATCTGTTCTCTGGGGGGAGAAGAACACTGGTATTTTTGCATTTTCTTGTTTTGTCACCAGGTCCACCTGAGGACAACCCCACCTCTTGGCTATTGTCTCGAATAGATCCTGATTCAGAGACCACTCTGCTGCTCTTAATTTTTCTCCTGCTGAGGAGACCTGCCAAGGCGTTTTCCGTCCCTTTTAAGTGGAACTGCCGATAGGGAGACCAAATTGTTCTCTGCCCATCTCAGTATTTGGCAGGTTAACTCCAACAAAGTTCTGCTTTTTGTGCCACCCTGTTTTGTTAGGTATAACACTGCAGTCATATTGTCCGACCAAATCTGGACATGCTGACTTCTTAGAAGTTCCTGGAAGGACAGAAGACTCAGATGAAATAGCCTTAAACTCTCTCCAGTTTAATGACCTACTCGCTTCTGGCTTGGACCAACCCCCCTGGAATAGTTTGTTCTTCCAGGTGGGCTCCCCCCCCCTGCGCTGGCATCTGTAGTCAGCCTTTGGGTTACTGGGAAGGACCAGTGGAGACCTTTTGAGATGTTTCTCTGGTTCCTCCATCACCAGAGTCATCTTTTTGCTCTTACCCCTATGACGAACTTTCCCTCCAGAGATTTCTGGAAAGACCAATTTGTCAACATGTCCGCCTGCAGCGGACGAGCATGCAGTCTGGCCCGCTGTACTGCGGGGATTGCTGCTGTCAGTAGACCCAGAGCCGACATGGCTTGCCATACTGAGAACCTTGAATTGGACTGAAGTGCCTTCAGAGCTGTTTCTATTCTTTCTTGGGGTAGACCCATCTTCTGATCCAGTGAGTCTATTTCGTACCCCAGAAACCTTACTCTTTGGGCAGGCTTTACGTTGGACTTCTGAATATTGAGAAGCCAACCCAAGCCTCTTATATGTGCTTGAGTCACTTGAAGATTGACTTCCACCTGACTTTTTGAGTCGGCGAAAAATAGCAGATCGCCCAAGTAGAGCACTATTGGGATCCCTTTCAGTTTCAGGGGTTCCAATGCTTCTGCCATCACTTTCGTGAATACTCTGGGTGAGAAGGAGAGACGGAATGGCAGGGCTCTGAACTGTAGATGCCAGATCTCCCCCTTTCCCAGATTGACTGCTAGGCGCAGAAATTTCTGGGACTAGGGTGCTATTGGGATATGGAGCTATGCATCTCTCCAATCGATGGAGGCCATGTGACACCTGGGGGTCAGCAAGTTCTTCACCGAAAAAATCGTGTCCATCCTGAATTTTTTGTACTTTATGGACCGATTCAACAGCTTTAAGTTGAGGATCAGGCAGAATTTTCCCGATGGTTTCTTTACCCAGAATATATGGGACTAAAACCCCTTTTCCTTCTTGCCCCTCTGGGACCTGAGAGATGACATTCTGTTGCATCAGCTCTTGAAGAAGGGACTTCATAACCAGAGCCTTCTCCTGATCCCTCGGCAAGTTTGTTATGAAGAACCGATTTGGGGGGTCTTCTAAAAACTCTAGATGGTAACCCTGCTGGATTATCCCTAGAACAAATGGACTTCTTGTTGTTTCTTCCCAACTAAACCAGAAGTCCTGAAGCCTCCCGCCTACTGGGAGCTGGTCATTTCCTCTCTGAGGATTCCAATTTTCTTTGTTTGGTCCTTTTTCTGAGGAAAAGCTTCCTTTTTGTCTGCTGTCCTATCAAGTACAGCCTTCTAATTCTGGACCAAACAACAAATCCCCTGAAAAGGGAATTTCACACAGTTTCGCTTTAGAGGCTGAACCCCCTGACCAGGTTTTAAGCCAGAGGGCTCTCCTTGCGGAATTGACCAGTGCTGATGACCTGGCAGACATTTTGATGGACTCTGCCTAGGCATCAGTCATAAATTTGACGGCTTTTAATAGAGTAGGGAAGGACTCTAATAATTCTTTCCTGGAGGTACCTGCCACCACCTGATTTTTGAGTTGGTTTGACCAGCATTCCAAATTTCTGGCCACCACTGTGGCTGCCATTGCAGGTTTCAGATTGGCTAAAGAAGAGTCCATGCTTTCTTCAGTAGCCCATCTGCTTTTTTGTCCATAGCGACTTTGAGAATTCCCCTATCCTCAAAGGCTAAGCCCGTCTTTCTGTACACTTGAGGGAAGGCAGTATCTATCCAAACACACTCCCCTTCTCCTCAAAAGGGAACCTCCTTTTAAGGGCTTTAGCGAAGGACTGTCCATTCTCTGTCCTTCCACTCCTTTAATGGAGTCTGTTAACACTTTGTGTACAGGAAAGACTATGCTTGACCTCCTCCAGCCCCTGGTACATTTTGTCATGTACTGACAGCTGAATTTTTTCTTCCTGGATCTCCAGTGTAGTATAAATTGCCTTGAGTAAATCATCAACTTCCTCAAGTGACAGTTTATATCTAGAAGCCTTGGCTTCTACATCCTCTTCCTCAACATCATAATCAAACGTTGAGGGAGGAATACTTTCCCTTTCTTCCTCAGACTCACTTTCAACTTGCACAGAAGTGGACGGAGGGAGACTGGATTGAGAACTCTGTTCTTGGCTGGAACTCTGACCACGTTTTTTCACAAGGGAGCGTACTGTCCCTAGGGCCTCTGCTATTTCTTTTCTCACTGAAGACAGGAGTTCCTTGCACCCCTGTGAGGACTCCTCCTTCACTAAACCCGCAATGCAAGATCTGCACAGGGGTTTAGGCCAAGAGTCCCTTAAAGGATTTTTACATGAGGGGCATTTTCTTGAAGTTCTCTCTGACTTAGCAGTAGCTTTCTGACACGACAGAAATAAAAGAACCCGCAGGTCCTCTTTAACTGCAGCCACTAAAGAGTACAACAAATAGACCCCAACGCCAAACACCCTAAGTGCCCAGAGTCTCAATCCCTGCTGAACTGCTAATGGACCTTTACACCAAAGCAGACAGCTGCAGGTTTAACTTAATACATGAACAAAAAACACCCAGTGATGTAAAGGAAAGAGGTCCCTCTGTACCTCTCCTACCTGGGACTGGCCGGGAGCCTGGGCGCCTGCATCCGCCATAGCTGCTGAAGATTCGTCCTCCATTTCGATCGTAGCAGCCGCCGTCCGCTTTGAATGGCTTTCCGACCGTGCCAAACAAACGGAAGTCCCGGCCAGAGGACCTGCCCCTTCCTCCTGCGTTCCAGCAGCTGGAACCAATTGCTGCTACGCCCTGCCGGAGGCCTCCACCCACCGAAACTGGCGTCCCCCGCCGTCCGGGATTCGGCGCCGCCATGCTGAGGCCTGGCATGGAACGCTCGTTTCTGAGCACAACCGCGGCCCCCCGAACGCACGGGCGATCAACCTCCGGCAGTCCATTACTCCTGTGAGCCGACGAAGGAAGGGAACACCGGAACACCTAACCCATCGTTCGGGAAGGTGCTGGGCTGGTCTTTGCGAACGTAAGCATGAGGCACTGCCAAAACCCTCGTTTTTTCCTTAAAGAGAGCGCAGCACCCCTGGTTCCCCAGCAGTGTTCCACCATGGCGGAGGAAACACTAAAACTGAAGGCATGGTGGAAGCAGCTGATCTTAAAAAGGGGCGTTGTCACGCAGTGTTTCCTGGGTAAAGGCGGAGCTGCGCTCTCTCCAAGGTGCTGTCCTGAAAGGCGAAGAGAGAAAAAACAACCCCCATACCAATGGGCAGGGGTGGACTGACAACTCATGGGGCCCCGGGCAATAGAAGATCATGGGGCCCCCTTGGTCCCCACACTCAAGGGGACCAAGCCCCCCCCCCCACCACAGGGGCGGGGGGGGGGGGCACTGGAGGGACCGCGCACACACACACACACACACACCCACACACCCAGGGGGGGGGGGGGGTGGAGACACTGTGGGCTGGGGGGACCCGTGACTCACCGATGCCCCCCGCCGGCCCCTCCACTCTTTTCTTCCATTAGGGGCCCGGACTCGGCAGGTTGAAGCGATGGTATTACATGCCGCGAATACTGCTAACAGCGTGCGGCTCCCCACCGGCCCCCCCTTCCCTCCCAGGTGACGTCACGACGCATACAGTAGAAGCACCTGGGACGGACAGGAGGGAAGAAGGGGCCGGCGGGAGCCGCGCGCCGCTAGCAGTATTGTTTGCGGCATGTAATACAGCCGTTTCAAGTGGCCCCTCATGTGGCCGAGTCCGGGCCCCTAATGGCCCCGGGCGGCGCCCGAGTCACCGACCTGTCAGTCCGCCCCCTGCCAATGGGGCATAGTTTAATCCTACCGATTCCAGGACATTTTCTACTCCCACCACCCTTTGTTCAGAAAGTTGGCGACCCTTGCATTACATTATTGGGCACTAGACTAGTGAAAGCATGTTGGCTTGCTTCTAGCAAAGCTGAAGACTCGTATTCTTACCTTGTGAAATCCTCATCTCCAGCTCAAGAGGACCAGATGTACTGACAGGAGGAGGTGGTGGCAAAGTGTTGACTGTAAAACTCAGCAGCGGCACAATACCCGTTTGAATGACGTTGCACTGCACAGTCACCCTAGAGAAACAGTACAGTATTAGATACAGCGCGCCCCCCCCCCCCCCATGTACTACAGCAGGATCGCTCATCTTACCTCATTGTACTGTCCCTAGTAATAGAAGATCCTTGCCATGTCTGTATTTGTCTACCAGCTTCAATAGTTGCTACATAGTTCATTGGACCATTGGGCACCTGGGCAAAGAAAAGTTGAATTCACAACAAACCAGGATAAATAGTCTGAGCTTTTAAAAGCAACACCACCCAACATAAAAGTCTTTATATTTCAATATGATACAGAAAGTTGCAAAGGGTGGCTTTTTGTACACCACAAGAAACCTACAGAAGTGTCTGTTAAGCAGGTTTTAGATAAGCATAGGAGTAGGGTTGGCGGTGCAGTAGATCATCAATTAAGCCAGTTCATGAAGGAACTAGTTAGATCACTCATGAATGGAACAGCCATACTATATTGGAACCCAGAAAAGGTCAGAGATTTTTTTTCCAAAATGTACCAATTAAAAGAAGCTTGTGCTTTTAATTAGCGGGACGAACGACTAGCCCATTGGGCCAGTCCACATCTAAGTGGGGGTGTTTTCTGCCTGTGGAGTGTTACAAGAAAGTTGAACAAACGTGGTTGTACTGTGTACCCATTGGAGGGTATCTGAGTCCCCATCTCCATTTAATTTTGTTTATCATGTCAATGCATGTTGTTTCGGTATCTATACGTTGGTAAATTTTCAATAAATTTTGTAAAAAATTTCTAATGCGTGCCTAAAAAGTCCATTCCCTTTTTTCTTGGAAAAAAAAAAATCTGACAATTATTTAGGATGTGGCACATATGCATTTGTGTGTTTTTGATTGCCACCCTAGGGCCCAGCAATCCATTTCTCTGTCCTCAACCAAAAAAGGGGCCTTCAGGGTGGCCTCTTGAATTTTGACTATGGGCACTGGCTTTTAAAGCGGTTCTGCACACATTTCATTTAGTAAATCTCTTTGCCTTCCAAATCAGGCAAAGAGTACTAAATGAAATGCGTTCCCCCCCCCCCCCCACTTACCTTGATAATCGCCGGCTTCCTGTCCTCTGTCTGCGGCGGTGGGCGGGGTCTGTGCGGGGATCCTCGTCACGCCGCACTGTCTCCTGGGATCTGCCGAAATCTCGCGAGATGCCGGCCGCATCTGCCGAAATCTCGCGAGATGCCGGCCGCATCTGCCGAAATCTCGCGAGATGCCGGCCGCATCTGCCGAAATCTCGCGAGATGCCGGCCGCATCTGCCGAAATCTCGCGAGATGTGGCGTCGGAGAACGTGAGCTGCACTTCGCCGTTACTGCGCACACGCGCGAGATCGGCGCAGTAACGGCGATGCATGCTGGGCCATCTGAAGTGCCTGTGGGGTTTCACATGCCCACAGTCAAGATGGCCCCCAGCAGGAAGGATGATTCTAATTTTTTACAGGACGAAAACCGGCAGCAATGACTCGGAGAACAGGAACAATTGAGTACATACAAAACATGTTGCAATCCATAGCATCGCTCCAAAAAAAAAAAAAATAAAAAAAAAAAAAAAAGACAGTGCAGAACCGCTTTAAGGGAATGCTACTCTTTGGGGGGTGTGCCTAGATGATCCTTTGAGTGGCCTTGCTTTGGATCCAGGTCCATGTCTCCTCAAAAACAGATTTGGGTTCTTTGTGCCCAAACCAGCAATGACTTAGACTGAGCAGCTCAAAGAAACCTGATATTGGGGGGGGGGGGTCTCCTGCTATAGTCTGTTTAAGGTGTTGAGCAGGTCCCTGTCATTTGTGCATTCCATTGTTGATTGAGTCACCCATCAACTAATCATCTCTTGAAGATACAAATATTGTGACCACTTACCTAGTTATTGAACCATCATGAGAGGTTTATGCTTCCGATAGTGTAACATACATTGTATCCAGGGTTGTGGGCTTGGTGCTGGATGGTCTAGGAGAGCACCCAGTCACTCAGATGACCAGTTTAATTTGCTTAATGATTACTTTTGTTGGCTGTTCCTTAGCCATGGTAGGTATATTTATGTTTGCATTATGATGAGGTTCTACCTGATCTGTGCGATAAATTGTCAAACAAGTTCCAGTTTGCATTCAAGCTAGTGTCCATTATGGGTGCTCAGTTATAGTACCTGGTTCCAGACTGGAGGAAGATTTATACTGATGGAAACACCCAGGCTGGGTGCTGGACAGTTCCATTACAACAATCTTTAAAAAGCAAACAATACTGAATTTCAAAGGTGCCATCATCCTCACCATTTTAGGAGAAGCTGAACCAATATTCACCTTTGCCAAGCAAGGTCACAACCCAAGGACCAGAATTGTAGCCAAGAGTTCATAAAGTCCAAGAACTGCAAGCATCAGTCTAAGGCTGCTTTCACACTGGGGCGGTTTTCAGGCGGTACAGCGCTAAAAATAGCGCCTGTACACCGCCTGAAAAAACCGGCCCCATTCACTCCAGTGTGAAAGCCGGCGGGCTTTCACACTGGAGCGGTGCGCTAGCAGGACGGTAAAAAAAGTCCTGCTAGCAGCATCTTTGGAGCGGTGAAGGAGCCGTGTATTTACCGCTCCTTCCCATTGAAATCAATGGGAAACCGCAGGGATAACGCCCGCAAACCGCCGCTGCAGCGGCGCTTTGCGGAGGTTTTTAACCCTTTTGCGGCCGCTAGCGGGGGTTAAACCACCCCGCTAGCGGCCGCATACCGCGGGTAAAACGATGGTAAAGCAGCGCTAAATATAGCGCTGCTTTACCGCCGCCGCCCCCCGCACCGCCCCAGTGTGAAAGGGGCCTTAATGTCATATTTATAAAAGAGCATATGCTAAAGGTTAGCCTTGCTAGCACCATAAGGGTCAGACTGCTATAGTCAGACTGTATTGTAATACCTACCTGATATGCTGTAGCACAGGATAACGGGAACCTGAACACTACAAAGGAGTTACTGGTATCTACTTTCAGCCCGGTGCAGGAGTCCAATATAATCATCCTGACGGAGTCCAGATGCAGAGATGGCACGGTCAGTTCACTGGACACGGCAATCACCATGTTGCCATCAAAGCTGCACTGGGTGGTCACTGTAGAAAACAAAATTGGGTTTTCACCATCTAGATCAGACATGCAATTATCCAATCCAGGGATCCTCAAACTACGGCCCTCCAGCTGTTGCAGAACTACACATCCCATGAGGCATTGCAAAACTCTGACATTCACAGACATGACTAGGCATGATGGGAATTGTAGTTCCTGAACAACTGGAGGGCCGTAGTTTTGAAGACCCCTGATCTAGTCTTATAATGTGCCCACTGCAGTATTTATAAATAACCCAATCTAGCCCACATCTGTACAGGTTTGGATTGCAGTGAAGAATGCAAAATTGTATAGGAGCAGATCTTAGGTCTTATGGACACTGAGGGCTATCCATTGTACCCAAAAGTACAATTTAAGCACTCCTCACCCCCTAACATGCCACATATGGCATGTAATTTTTTTGGGGTGGGGGCTTCATTAGGAGGGGGGGGGGGGGGGGGGGGGGGGACTTCCTGTCCCACTTCCTCCCAGGAACCACCTAGGCGACCTCCTGGGACACGTGGCAGGTCCCAAGAGATCGCCCATCCACTCCGGGAGCGCAGCGCGACTCGCGCATGTGCCGTGCGTGCCCGGCCGTGAAGACTTAAGCTGTCACGGCCGGGTGCCCTGAGTGGCAATGGAGGCGCCGGCAAAGAGGAGCGACACCGCGTACGGCCGCATTGCTGGACCGTGGAACAGGCAAGTGTTTGTTTATTAAAAGTCAGCAACTACACTTTGTAGCTGCTGACTTTTTAAAAGTCTGGAACTCCCTTTAATCCAAAATAAAAAGGTCAAGCTGGCAATACACTGTTTGCGCTAGACACCATTGTACAAATGCTTTGTTTTAACAAAATACATTCTAGACTGGGCTTCATGTCACTCAGCTAAAGCGGGGGTCAAAAAATAAATAGTGTGTGAGTGTGAGTATATATATAATAAACCAGCATCTACACATACTGCAGCGGCTAGCTTTTAATAAATCGGACACTTCCCCGTCCTGGAGTCCAGCTATGTCAGCACTGCAGCTGATGTTTTTTTCAGCTGCTGCCATTGCGGGTATGGGCACCTGGCAGTGTAGCCTTTTGGCTTCACACCGAGAACCCTACTGCGCATGCACAAGGCCTGCTCCTCTCCTACTGGTCCAGCGACAGGGGGGGGGGGGGGGGGGTCTGAGCCCCAGCCAATATCCAACTGAGGCTCTTAGAAGTAGGAAAGGATACCTGTCAAAGAAGGATATCCTGTGCCCCCCCCCCCAAACAGTGCCAATCGTGGCACTGGAAGGGGGGGGGGGGGGGGGGGGGGGCAGAACTTCGCATTAAAATGCCTTTAGGTATGGCCAAGGTACTAGCAACCTTACCCGCCAAACAAAACAAGTAACTACAGGTTGGTCATAGTATGTTCAGGCTGATACTGCTACCCAACATCCTACTTACACTTGTTGCCAAAGAAACAGGGCATTGTATTATCGCTCGGGGAGTAGCAGCATCCCATTGCAGCACAGGAGTCACTGGTTACAGGAGATTCAGCGCAGGCCAGTTTGTCCTCATTAGCAACAGCATAGCAGACATCAGGGCTGGGGGCATCCAGGGCTTCTATACAAGAAAGGAGAGTGTATAGCAATAATACAGTACATCTAGATTTTTAGAACTTCAGAGATTAGAAACTAGGAGAGATGCCCCCTGTCCCAATAACTATCCTCCCCCCCCCCCCCAATAATGAAGCTACATTGTGCTCCCATTTCAAGGGACAATGGTATGAGGGTTCCCAATAACACTGTAGCGCCCCCCCCCCCCCCTCCAGATTCCCATTTAGAAGATTAGACATGTTACCATCCTGTATTGGACATCTCTTCTCTGTCTTGTACTGGTCAACTGCACCATCATAATTTTCTTCCAGAAGCAGAACCATCATATATTCCCCATCCTAGAGAAGAAAAAAAAAAAAAGAAAGCATTACACCTTTTAAACTTTGGGGGGGGGGGGGGGGGGGTCAGTGGGAGTAGAAGATGCCCTGGCATTGGTAAGAGTAAAAGCCATAGGCTTCGTGGTCACTGGAGACTAGTGTCCCAGGGGCCAAATCAAGGCAAGCAAAGGGCCACTCTGCCTATGGGTTTGGAGACCCCTGCATTACACCAAACCAGGTTGAGTTGTCTCAGTCCATTCTTCCAAAGCCTGCTGATCCATGTCCAAGCCTCCCCACTTACCAAGGAGTCAGGCATTTTACAAGTTACCAGGGGCTTTCCACTTATAACCAGTACAGGTCAAGCATGCGTGGAGACAGAATTTTTGTTTTGGGTAACAAAGGGTTAGAGTACTGTCCAATGTGGAAGTTCTTCCTTCACTTCTGTCCTGAAGATGCGACAAGTGAAAACATTGCCTTCAAGATATGTCACCAGAACAGGTGTTGCCATTAGATTTCCCTTCACCGCTTGTTCTGGCAACAGCTAAACCAAATCCCATTTGTGGCAATGTTTGCCAGACAGATGACCCATTAACCACTTTCAGACCGGACCAATTTGCAGCCAAAAGGACCAGGCCCCTTTTTTGCGATTCGGCACCGCGTCGCTTTAAGTGACAATTGCGCGGTCGTGCAACGTGGCTCCCAAACAAAATTGACGTCCTTTTTTTTTTTCCCCCCCACAAATAGAGCTTTCTTTTGGTGGTATTTGATCACCCCTGCGTTTTTATTTTTTGCGCTATAAACAAAAAAGAGCGACAATTTTGAAAAAAAAAAAAAACGCATTATTTTTCATTTTTTGTTATAATAAATATCCCCCCAAAAATATATAAAACAACATATTTTTTTCCCTCAGTTTAGGCCGATACGTATTCTACGTATTTTTTGAAAAAAAAAAACCCAATAAGCGATTATTGATCGGTTTGCGCAGAAGTTATAGCGTTTACAAGATAGGGGATAGTTTTATAGCATTTTTATTAATAATTTTTTTTTTTTTTATTATTAGTAATGGCGGCGATCTGCGATTTTTTGTGACTGTGACATTATGGCAGACAGACATTTTTGACACATTTTTGGGACGATTGTCATTTATACAGCAATCAATGCTATTTAAATGCATGGATTCCTGTATAAAATGACACTGGCAGTGAAGGGGTTAACCACAAGGGGCAGTGTAAGGGTTAAGTGTGCCTAGGGGTGTGTTTTACTGTGGGGGGCGTGGCTGTCAGCTAGTGAATGCCGATCTCTGCTCCAATCACAGGGAGCAGAGATCGTCACTAGTTGCTAGGCAGAACGGGGAGATGCTGTTTATCTCGGCATCTCCCCTTTTAGCCTTCCAGTGAGACGATTGCAGGAGTACCCGCAGCGATCGAGTCCGCGGGGGCCTTGGCCGGACTCACGGGGGTGCCGACCAGCGCGGGAACACGCCGCTCCCGATGGCACGGACTTCTATATACGCCCTCCTGCCTGTCTGTGCCATTCTGCCGACGTATATCGTCGTGCGCCGGTCGGCAAGTGGTTAAGGGCTCAGACAATAAACCTAGGCGGTCTTTGGTCTACAGAACTAAAGTTCTGACTATACAGACACCCAATGAATGCATTACTAGCCTAGATAACAGGTTTATAGGTTTAGGATTCTATTGGGACCCTAGAACTTTGAAATGAGTTGTCACATGACCTCATCAATAAGCCCAAGTCAGTGATGTCAGGCTTACCTCTTCCCTTACGTAGCATCCATCATAGGAAGCAGCAATCACCATTGTGTTATTGGGTCCATGTCTTACCCAGATCCCACAAGAAGAATCATTGGCAGGATCCTGAAATTCATCCTGGAAATCTGAACAAAATATAAAATGTTAGCTTTTTAAAGCTTCACTTCTGAAGGCAGATTAACAAAAGATTATTGGCATCAGTTTTTATTGCCATCTGTGCCCCGTTAGGATTCACCCTCTCCAATGGTCCCACAGAGCAATATCATTGAAGGTGAAATTAAAAACAAATTGTGGGTTATCCCCAGACATAAAGGAGGATCTTCCAATGGGGTAGAGCTGCACAATTCTGGTTAAGACAAGAATCATGATTTTTTTTCTTAGAAGATAAATCACAATTCTCAGATTAAAAAAAAAAAAAAAAAAAAAATTATAAATAAATATAAAAATATATATATATATATATATATATATATATATATATATATATATATATATATATATATATATATATCCCCCCCCCCCCCCCAGTAATTTTCTAGCAAAAAAAAAAAAAAACCAAACACGATTTTAACTTTGTAAGAAAAAAAAGTTTTAGACTTCCTGCATTTACACACAGAAGTTTATCCCTTTGATCCGAGGAGGAAGAGTTACAATGTTTCAAGTCATCTACTAGCACAGACAATGTTAAAAACTTGTCAGACTGTCGGGTTTTCTTCTTTTGACAGTTGAGTGGGCAGAGAAGTCTCTACACTTATTACATGAAAGAATCAGGAAACTCTGCAATAGAGATAGTGAATCAAGATCATGATTTTTTTTTTTTTTTTTAACAATGAATTGTGCAGCTCTACAATGGGGAGACCAGTTCTGGTGACCTGGGGGGGGGGGGGGGGTCCCCAAGTAATTCTCTTAATTTCCCTCCACTTTCTGTCCCATAGCAAAAAAATAAAAAGAAATCTGACAGGTGTTATAACCTTCCTTTACTCAATGCAAAAAAGGAATACAAGCTTTGCCTATACTTTAACCACTTCAGCCCCGGACCAATTGGCAGCCAAAGGACCAGGCCCCTTTTTGCGATTCGGCACTGCGTCGCTTTAACTGACAATTGCGCGGTCGTGCGACGTGGCTCCAAAACAAAATTGGCGTCCTTTTTTTCCCCACAAATAGAGCTCTCTTTTGATCGCCCCTACGTTTTATTTTTTGCGCTATAAACAAAAATAGAGCGACAATTTTGGAAAAAAAAAAAAAAAAAAAAAAACGCAATATTTTTTGCTTTTTGCTATAATAAATCCCCAAAAAAAAAAAAAAAAAAAATATATAAAAAAAACATTTTTTTTCCTCAGTTTAGGCCGATACGTATTCTACATTTTTGGTAAAAAAATAAATAAAAAAAAACCACACAATTAGCGATTATTGATTGGTTTGCGCAAAAGTTATAGCGTTTACAAAATAGGAGATAGTTTTATAGCATTTTTATTTATGTTTTTTTTTTTTACTAGTAATGGTGGCGATCAGCGATTTTTATTGTGACTGCGACATTATGGTGGAGTCATTGGACATTTTTGGGACCATTGTCATTTATACAGCAATCAATGCTAGTTAAATGCATTGATTCCTGTATAAATGACAGTTGTAGTGAAAGAGTTAACCACTAGGGGGAGGGGAGGGGTTGGGGCTGTGACCTGTGTGTTTTTTTTTACATCAGGGGGCGGGGCTGACGTCATTGATCCGCTTTCCCGATGACCGGGAGAGTAGGAAGCGCGGGGAGAGGTTTGTTTACACAGACCTCTCCCCGTTCTTCAGCTTGGTAACCCGATCGTGGGACACCAGCGGCGATCAGGTCCGCTGGTCCCGCGGCCGGGGTCACGGAGCTCCCGACCGGGCCGCGAGCGCGCCGCGCACGCAACCCACAGGCAGGCAGTTACCAAATCACGTACAGGTACGCGATTTTGCCTGCCCGTGCCATTCTGCCGCAGTACATCTGCGTTAGGCGGTCGGGAAGCGGTTAAACAAGAACATATTCAAACACCACAAACTGATAATTTAAGTCACTTTTATTATCAAATAAAAAAATAAATAAAAAAAAAGCCAATGGAGATGGATTCATTTTGTATGAGAAATGACTGAAACCCTGGAAATTCCAGCTGAGAACATCTTAAAGTGTTAAGAAACCCCCAACAGTAAAATCAGTCTGCATTTGCAGTAAAGCATGCTTGTTATACTCGCTGTGGAATGAAAGGGGTTAATCCTCTGCAATGTGTAAAAAGGCTGTTTGATCCGGTCTGCTCTCATCCTCCCTTTCTTCCACTGTCCCCAACCCATTTCCTTATAGAAAGGAGGGTAGAAGACAACCTGCACATGCTCAGTTTGGCATATATTGCTAGAGAGTTTTTTTTTTTCCCCTCTTGGGAGAGGGCATGTGATGAGCACTGTCCAGGGTCAGGGGCCCTGCGAGAATGAAAGCTCCTTCTGCAGGCTTTAACAAGACACTGACAGAAGTCACAAGACTGCTATATACTGCTGAGAAAAGACATTTAGCAGCTTATATCTACTAAAATTACATTTCCATGTACTGTGGGAGTACAGATATAGGGAACGCAGTGTAGAGACACTTTAGGGGGCAGATGAATCATGTAGCATTTAACTTGCTGGAATCCACCTGCCTTTAACCGCTTCCCGACCGCCTAACGCCGATATACGTCGGCAAAATGGCACGGGCAGGCAAAATCACGTACCTGTACGTGATCGTGCATGTGCCTGCCTGTGGGTCGCGCCGCCAGCGGCGCGCTCGCGACCCGGTCGGGAGCTCCGTGACCAGCGGACCCGATCTGGTGTCCCGCGATCGGGTCACGGAGCTGAAGAACGGGGAGAGGTCTGTGTAAACAAACCTCTCCCCGCGCTTCCTACTCTGCCTGTCATTGATTGGCTGTTCCCGGTCATCGGGAAAGCCGATCAATGACGTCAGCCCCGCCCCCTAGTCACACACACGTCACAGCCCATAACCCCCTCCCCCTAGTGGTTAACTCTTTCACTACAACTGTCATTTACACAGGAATCAGTGCATTTAAATAGCATTGATTTCTGTATAAATGACAATGGTCCCAAAAATGTCCGATGTGCCCGCCATAATGTCGCAGTCACAATTAAAAAAAATAAATAAAAAAAAAAAAAAAAAATTATTAATATAAAATGCTATAAAACTATCCCCGATCTTGTAAACGCTATAACTTTTGCACAAACCAATCAATAATCGCTAATTGTGATTTTTTTTACCAAAAATATGTAGAAGAATACGTATCGGCCTAAACTGAGGAAAAAAAAATGTTTTTTTTTTTTTTTTTATATATTTTTTGGGGATATTTATTATAGCAAAAAATATTGCATTTTTTTCAAAATTGTCGCTCCATTTTTGTTTATAGCACAAAAAAAATAAAAACCGCAGGGGTGATCAAATAGCACCAAAAGAAAGCTCTATTTGTGGGGGAAAAAAAAGGACGCCAATTTTGTTTTGGAGCCACGTCGCACGACCGCGCAATTGTCAGTTAAAGCGACGCAGTGCCGAATCGCAAAAAGGGGCCTGGTCCTTTGGCTGCCAATTGGTCCGGGGCTGAAGTGGTTAGCCCAGGTAGATTTGCGTAGCCGAGAAAGCCCCTCCTCCGCTGGGATAACATTTTGATGTAGGCCAGAAGCAACTAAATAGGACGGTATATTTACTGTACTACATTTCTTCAAATAGTAATGCTGAAAAGTTTAATAGCACATTTACTGTTAAATTGAGTATAAGCAAAATTAGTAGTATAGAGTAAGGGAGGGTTATAACCCCTGTCAGTTTATTTTTTTTTGCCATATGTATCCCATTGGGGAGATTTTCCTTCACTTCCTGTCCCAAAGCCAAAACAGGAAATGCCTGCACATTAAGGGAATCCCAGGTCACCAGAACTAGTGTCCCCATTGGAAGATTTCCCCTTCTGTTACTATTCTGGGGACAACCCAAGATTTTCCTTTTACTACTCTGCAGGCATCGGCAAACACCATCCAGCCCTATTACAAGCAGCCTGTAAAATTCTAAGAGGCTGAAAGCTGCTGCAGTTGGATGGTATACCAGCGCTTACTGGAATCTCAAGCTTTGGGCTAAACACCCGATGTGAACTTCCAGCCAGCTTCCCTTGTTACGTCAGTAGAGCTTCATGCATCATGAGTAGGGCAGCCCATTCATTGCGGTCAGGTCCCCCTCCACTTCCTGTTTTGTCTGCGGTACAGGAAGTGAAGGGAAATCTCCCCAATGGGACAGATTAGGGGGTGGGAGGAATAATCTTCAGTTCCACTTTGTAATAAGGAGGTATACCCTTCCAGTCACTAGATTTTTAACCACTTCCCGACCGGCGCACAGATATACGTCGACAGAATGGCACGGACAGGCAGGAGGGCGTATATACAAGTCCCTACTTAATGCCCATGCCATCGGGACCCCGCGTTCGTCTCACGGGAAGGCTGAACGGGGAGATGCCGAGATAAACAGCATCTCCCTGTTCTGCCTAGCAACTAGTGATGCCGATCTCTGCTCCCTGTGATTGGAGCAGAGATCAGCATTCACTAGTTGACAGCCACGCCCCCCCACAGTAAGAAACACACCCCTAGGCATACTTAACCCCTACACTGCCCCCTAGTGGTTAACCCCTTCACTGCCAGTGTCATTTATACAGGAATCAATGCACTTAAATAGCATTGATTGCTTTATAAATGACAATGGTCCCAAAAATGTGTCAAAAATGTCCGATGTGTCCGCCACAAAAAAAAAAAAAAAAAAAAAAAAAAAAAAAAAAGCTGATCGCCGCCATTACTAATAAAAATGCTATAAAACTATCCCCCATCTTGTAAACGCTATAACTTCTGCACAAAATAATCGCTTATTGCGATTTTTTTTACCAAAAATATGTATCGGCCTAAACTGAGGAAAAAAAAAAAAAAAAGAAGAAGTTTTATATATTTTTGGGGATATTTATTATAGCAAAAAATAATGTGTTTTTTTCAAAATTGTCGCTCTTTTTTTGTTTAAAACGCAAAAAATAAAAACCGCAGGGGCGATCAAATACCGCCAAAAGAAAGCTCTATTTGTGGAAAAAAAAAAAAAAAAGACGCCAATTTTGTTTGGGAGCCACGTCGCACGACCGCGCAATTGTCAGTTAAAGCGATGCAGCGCCGAATTGCAAAAAGAGGCCTGGTCCTTTGGCTGCAAATTGGTCCGGTCTGAAAGTGGTTAATATCTGAGGACACCGGCTACATTCTAGTGCATATCCTGGATAATATCACACTGATCCCTATTCTACATGTACTACTCCCATCCACCATGTTCTGGGAGCCACCAGACAATTAGTAGGAACATCATCCCTACTTTTGACAATTCCCACCCTTAAAAAACAAAAAGTTAAAAATGAAAGCAATTAATAAAAAGGACTCACCCAACACTTTCAGGGAAGAGGTCACCCCTTCAGTCGGCATAGAGAAGGACAATTCCATCTTGTCCAGAGCACAGTGGAGGAGAGAGGAGCTTTCAAAGTGTCCATTGGCATCACACAGCAACCAGGACAAACTGAAGCTCCACAACAGCAGTGCTAAGCCCATTCCTACCCTGGAAGAACCCATCTTGATGATCACTTGCAGTACTGACCCTCAGCCCTGACCTGAGATTTATACCCTGGAGAGAGGGCGGGGCTTCATGCTGATTGGTCAGGGACTGCTATGCACACAGGTGATCCTAATACTTGCAAAGGTGACCAAGAACTGCTGATTGTGGGTCTCTTCAAACCAATCAGGGTTCATGTTCTGGGATGATTTAAAAAAAAAATTGTGGGTCTCTTCAAACTAGGGCTGAAACAACTAATCGATTATGAAATTAATTGATTACTATTTTCATAATCGATTAATAGGCCAGTAACATAATGGGGTTAAAAAAACTAAAATGAGCCCTTTATAGTACAAAAAGAGCAAATAATCGCCACTGTAAATAATACTTTATAATTCTACAGTAAAAAAAATGAACCCCTACAATAGTGATTATCTGCTTTTTTTTTTTTATTATTACTATAAATGGCTAATTTTCGTTTTTTTTAACCCCCATTATGTTACTAAGACCCCTTTCACACTGGGGCGTATTTCAGGCGTTTTTCAGGCGCTTTAGCGTTAAAAAAAGCGCCTGTAAAGCGCCTGAAAGAAGCCGCAACTGCAATCCCAATGTGAAAGCCCGAGTGCTTTTACACTGAGGCGCTGCGCTGGCGGGGCGTCAGAAAAAGTCCTGCAAGCAGCTTCTTTGCAGCGCTTTTGGAGCGGTGAATACACGGCTCCTAAAGCGCCTCTTCCCATTGAAATCAATGGGAAGCGCCTGAAAAACGCCTGAAAAGCGCTTGTAGCAGCAGCGATTTGTGGGCGCTTTTAACCCTTTTTTGGCCACTAGCAGGGGTTAAAAGCACCCCACTAGCGCTCGAAAAGCGCTGGTAAAGCGCAGCTAGTTTAAGCGCCGCTTTACGAGCGTTTTTCGGGCGCTGGCAGTGTGAAAGGGCTCTTAAAGCACTTGAGTTTTCACATTGGAATTGCAGATGAGGCTTCTTTCAAGCGTTTTACAGGCGCTTTTTTTACCGCTAAATCGCCTGAAAAACGCCTGAAAAACACCCCAGTGTGAAAGGGGCCTAATCATCTCAGGCCTGGTTCACATCTATATGTTTTTGGGCTCTTTTTGCAGAAACGCACTACAGTTCATTTACATGCTGTTTGGAAAGGGTCAGGGACTTTTTTTTTTTTGTTTGTTTGTTGCTTTTTTGTTTCAATATACTTCAATGGAGAAGCTGCAGAAAAGCATGTAATGCGTTTTTGCAGCAATTTGTGTTTTTTTTAATCTACCCAACAACTAATTGGCCAAAAAAAGTATATCTCTTCTGTCTGCTATTCTCAGAGTGGATTAAATATTTTGCTCCCTAACCATATATTTATTAATATTTACCACTGCATAGAGATGTTTAATAATAAATTGCCTTTTTTTTTTTAAACTTTACATATTAACTAAATTATACACCACACTTTTTTTTTTTAAGGTTATTAACCGATTAATCGATTATTCGAAACAATAATCGACCAACTAATCGATTATGAAAATAATCGTTCGTTGCAGCCCTACTTCAAACCAATCAAGGTTCATGTTCTGGGATGATTAACCACTACAGACCCGCGCCATAGCCAAATGACGGCCACAGCGCGGATCTAATGTGCCGGGACGACATCTATTGACGTCGTCCCGGCAACGAGCTGCCTGCGCGCCCCCTGTGGAGCTACGAACGTGCCAGAGCCCATCCTAAAGCCTCGTACACACGATCGGATTGTTGGCCAACAAAACCGTGGACTTTGTCCGAAGGGCGTTGTCCCAAACTTGAAGTTTGGTGAGTGTTGATTCATGTTTTTCACTTTTTTGTAGAAGTTTGGTGAGTGTTGATTCATGTTTTTCATTTTTTTGTAGAAGTTTGGTGAGTGTTGATTCATGTTTTTCATTTTTTTGTAGAAGTTTGGTGAGTGTTGATTCATGTTTTTCATTTCCTGCTTTCCAGTTCGTTTCTGAACGGCCGTTCGTCAACCAGCCATGTTGCGGAATCGGAGGAGATAATGTGTTATTTATTATTGGCCTTGGAGTTATTGCTTTGACAATATTTTTTTGGTTGAATAATAATGATTTGATTTGGTATATTTTCGATATTTTTGGATGCATAGAATGCATAGAATGTACTTTTTGGTTCTGCACTGTGTGTTTTTTTTTTTTTTTAATGTAATGCATAGGATTAGGAGGTCAATTCTGGGACTCATGTGTTCCATGTTCCATGTTGTTTGCTGGCGTTTTTTGTCCTATAAAATTTTTTTTTAAAATGTATTCTTGCTGGGTGCCATCTTGCCTGTGGGCATGTGAAACCCCACAGGCACTTCAGATGGCCCAGCATGCACCGCCGTTACTGCGCCGATCTCGCGCGTGCACTGTAACGGCGAAGTGCAGCTCACGTTCTCCGAAATCTCGCGAGATGTCGGCACATCTGCCGACATCTCGCAAGATTTCGGAAGATGTGGCCGACATCTCGTGAGATTTCGGAAGATGTGGCCGACATCTCGCGAGATTTCGGAAGATGTCCGCATTGACTCCTGGGATCAATGACACCAGATCCCAGGAGACAGTGCGGCCTGACGACGATCGACGCAGAGTCCCCGCCCCCCGCCGCAGAGACAGAGGACAGGAAGTCAGCGATTACAAGGTAAGTGAAAAAAAAAAAACACATTTCATTTAGTACTCTTTGCCTGATTTGGAAGGCAAAGAGATTTACTAAATGAAATGTGTGCAGAACCGCTTTAAGTTCTATTGGCAGATAGCATGTCTAATTTTATTTGTTTTATTCTTTTAATGCGCAATAAAAATATTGTGGAGAATAATATTTGGCTTTGTGTTTTACTTCAAATGACAGTTTGGGAGGCGGCAGTTACATTTACAAAAATACAATGTAAAATTGACAAGGGACACCAAGATAGTTGTATCTTTGATCTTATAAACTACAGGATAATGGTGTGTGGTAACTTGCCCAAATAAAAACATAATATTATTCTTGATATCACTAGAAAAAAAAAAATCCTTTGAAAATTATTTTGCAATAACTCCATCAGTATCACCAGCAAAGCAGCTTCATTATTATCCCATTATAGAAGAAAAGAATTGTGCGCTGCATTTCGGGATTTCATAATTTGCCACGTCACGAATGTTAATTCTCCATTACGAGCGCTAGTTTACAAGACCGACCGGCTCCTCCTTGCTTCCGAGCATGCGTGTTCGTACTTTGGACTTTTGTCCGACGGACTTGTGTACACACGCTCGGAAAATCCAACAACAGACATTTGTCCGCGGAAAATTTGCCATCCAACATTTGTCGGTGGAAAGTCCAACAATTGTCCGATGGAGCGTACAAACGGTCGGATTTACCGTCAACAGCCTGTCATCACACAATTCCTGTCGGAAAAATCCGATCGCGTGTACCGGGCTTAAGCTTCCTGGCGGTGCTCGGGCATGTGGAGCTGCCAACATGCCTGAGCCCATCCTTACAGGGCACATACACCCTCTTCCTGCCCAGGCCAGTTTTCAGCGCTGTCACTCTTTGAACGGCAATTGCGCGGTCATGTAACACTGTACCCATATGACATTTTTATTTTCACACAAATAGAGCTTTCTTTTTGTGGTATTTAATAACCATTGGGGTTTTTATTTTTGTTGCTAAACAAACAAAAAAGTACCGAAAATTTTGGAAAAAAAAAAAGTTTTCATAATTTGTTATAAAATTTAGCAAACAGGTAATTTTTCTTCCTTCGTTGATGTGCGCTGATGAGGCGGCACTGATAGGCACTGATAAAGTGGAACTGATGAGGCTGCACTGGTAGGTGACACTGATGATGAGGCACTGATGGGTAGTACTGCTGGGCACTGATAGGTGGCACTAGTGGGCACTGTTTAGCAGTACTGATGGGCACCAGTAGGGGGCAGTGGTGGGCACTGCTTAGCAGCAGTGACTGTCAGTGTGTGGGACCGATGTCCTGTTTATACAAGCCGGTAATTGGCTTATTTTTTTCTCTCCTCAGTCTGTCAACATCGGCCCCTTACTCTGATCTGCCATCAGCCGAGCCCCATGGGGCGGGCAGCACGAGCATGGAAGGACATAGATGAATGACCCTCCTGGCAATTTAAGCCCACGCTGTAGCTGTCTTTCGGCTATAGTGCATGCGTGAAGAGGTCAAAATTGTGCACACTCGTCGAATGACGACAAATTATGGAGCTTAAAAATATCCATAGGCGACACTTTATAAGTCTTTACAGCATGGGTGCTCAACCTGAGGCCCTCCGGCTCTTGCAGAACTACAAGTCTCATGAGGCATTGCAAAGCTGATAGTTACAAGCATGACCCCCAAAGGCAGAGGCATGATGGGAATTGTAGGTCGGCAACAGCTTGAGCACCTATGCTTTACAGGTACCAGATTAGAGTTACACAGGAGATTTGATACTAGAATTATTGCTCTCACTATAATGTCCGTGGCGTATCTCACGTGTGAACTGAATGCTGTTTATGGGGGGGGGGGGGGATATTTTTCACTGAAATATTTTTGATGGATGTTGTCTTGTTTGTAGGTTCTTAGTGTCACTTTGATTTAACTATCTGTGCTGCATTATTTTTGCAAAATCTTACTCAAGATGTTGTGACTAATAAATGTTTAAATCCTTAAGAGACTGTCCGTTTGTAGGCGCAGTCCTTTTAACTCCTGTTAATTTCCTCTGCAAAATGGTCAGACCTCAAAACCATATTCTGTTAGTGTCCCATATTAACATACATGCTTTTTTTTTTCCAAGTCATGTTTTGTTGACCAATAAAATTTGTAGCAAATTTTGTTTTATGTGTTTTGTTAATTTGTTTTGCAGTTGCATGCTCAATCTAAGTAATGCATTTTACACTCTTCCCCCCCCCCCCCCCTAAACAATTTCCATGCAACAGATTTCCCAGCTGCAGCTTAACTAGGCTGATTGCCATGGCAAGACTAAAAAAATAAAATTAAAAGTGTGATTTGTCTAAGGCCCCTTTCACACTTGTGCGACTTCAAAGTCGTGCGAATTTAACGCAACTCACGGCCGCGATCTCAAGGAATGCCTGTGCAAGTGGCATCAAAATCGGACCAAAGTAGTGCAGGGACTACTTTGAAGTCGGAAAGACTTGAAGTCATACTAATATGAATGGCTGTCATTGGAAATCATGGGGAACGACTTGTCATGCTACTCTGCAGTCCCAAATCTTGGGACAAGTCGTATAAGTGTGAAAGGGGCCTAAAAGCTACTTTCCTGGTGCCTTCATGGTAGCATATGCATGGATTGTGTGTATGCTGCCATGGATAGGAACCAGGAAAGGAGCAGTAAGTATTCAATTTTACATTTTCAGCGCAGTGGTTCTCAGCCTTAGTCCTCACGTACCCAACAGGACATGTTTTGGGAATTTATCTTGGCTAAAATAGCTGTCCAAAATACTAAGCCATTGACTCTGGTTTAAAGCGCCTGTGCAAAATGAAGGTAAACCTGCAAACAAGGCCTGTTGGGCACACCTCCCAACATTTTGAGACGGGAATGAGGGACACCTACTAGCAAACATATGTAGGGATAGGACATGCCCTCCCTGCCACGCCCCCTTAACCACTTTCAGACCGGACCAATTTGCAGCCAAAGGACCAGGCCCCTTTTTGCGATTCGGCACTGCGTCGCTTTAACTGACAATTGCGCGGTCGTGCGACGTGGCTCCCAAACAAAAATTGACGTTTTTTTTTTTTTTTTTTCCCCACAAATGGAGCTTTCTTTTGGTGGTAGTTGATCACCCCTGCAGTTATTTTTTGCGCTATAAACAAAAATAGAGTGACAATTTTGAAAAAAAATGCATTATTTTTTTGCTATAATAAATATCCCCCAAAAATATATAAAAAAAAAACTTTTTTCCTCAGTTTAGGCCGATACGTATTCTGCTACATATTTTTTGTAAAAAATAAGCAATTATTGATCGGTTTGCGCAGAAGTTATAGCGTTTACAAGATGGGGGATAGTTTTATAGCTTTTTTATTAGTAATGGCGGAGATCTTTTTTTTTTTATTTTTTTTTATTTTTTTGTGACTGCGACATTATGGCGGACACATCGGACATTTTTGGGACCATTGTCATTTTTACAGCAATTAATGCTATTTTAAATGCATTGATTCCTGTAAAAATGACACTGGCAGTGAAGGGGTTAACCACAAGGGGCAGTGTAAGGGTTAAGTATGCCTAGGGGTGTGTTTCTTACTGTGGGGGGGCGTGGCTGTCAGCTAGTGAATGCTGATCTCTGCTGCAATCACAGGGAGCAGAGATCGGCGTTGCTAGGCAGAACGGGGAGATGCTGTTTATCTCGGCATCTCCCCGTTCAGCCGTCCCGTGAGACGATCGCGGGTGTCCCCGCGGCGATCACGATTGGACTCACGGGGGTCCCGACCGGCGCGGGAGCGCGCCGCTCCCGATGGCACGGACAGGCAGAAAGGAGGGACTTATATATACGCCCTCCTGCCTGTACGTGCCATTCTGCCGACGTATATCGTCGTGCGCCGGTCGGCAAGTGGTTAAGTGACAAATTAATTTCTGCTAATCTATCCTTCATAGTTGATTTCCTCCATGTCTCATCAGTTTGGTTGCCCTTCTCTGTACTTTCTCCAGTTCCCATTATATCCCTTTTGAGAACTGGAGCCCAAAACTAAACTGCATATTCCAGATGAGGTCTTGCTAATTTTGTACAGGGGTAAAATTATATCTGCTGGTAAATTGGAGACCTCCTGTAAGTACATTATTCCACTGCATAGCTTGGTGTCATCTGTAAAGACTGAAATGGTACTTTTAATCCCAGACTTTTATATAGACCTTGTGTGTATGGTTTAGGAGATATGCAGCCACTGATGTCAGCAGCGCATGCACTCTGAAGGTCTGACGGATGCTGTCAGAAATATCAGAGGCCCTTCCCGGAACGGAGGACTCCCGCACATGTGAGTGATGTAGTCAGTCATCGCATTTCCAGCCACTCACAGCGCCGGAGCCGCAAACTAGGGACGCCGAGGCAGCATGTCAGCTCCCTCAGCTGTGACCGTGAGGCAGTGTAGGTGTTTAGTTTTAAAAGTTAAGAATTTCATAATTGGCAAGGCCTTTCAGGGTTTTTTTCTTTTGGGTCAGGGCATACAAAAGCTTTAACTACTACAGAGCATCACCACACAGGTGATTAGACAGAGCCGCCAACATAGAGCGATAAACCCCACTCTTAAACTGATATCTTTTGAAGACAGAAAGCAACTGCACATCAGAGCATAGACATCCATACATTTTCATTTTGTCTTTGATTTTTTTTGGGGGGGGGGGTGTAAAATGTCCTCCCCAACAGCAAGAGCCCTCACACTGGTGGTACTCAGAATGCCCCCCATATTAATTGGGCACTTCAGTTCCCTTGTCAAATTGTCATCATTAAAGCCCCTTTAGAATGCCCAATTCCATATCCTGCCACTCATGATCAGTTGCAGCTTAGACCTAGTGGCATGACTAAAGTCTGTGGCAAAGAATGGCAACTGTTAGCCATGTTTCTTTACCCAATATAAAAAAAATCCCCCTGGTACTATCAGAGGCAAAAAACACTTTAATTTTACAGTCCCCCCCCCCATAATCACAATGGGGGGGGGGAATAATAAATTGGGCACTTGCTGAAAAAGATTCAGCCGTCACATGGCTAATAAAGCCATTAGAAAGATGAGGCTAGGTTTGAGGAAGCCCGGGAGGGACAAGAGCAACGTTAAAAAGTGGATGAAGACGAGTGATGAGTCTTCCCCAGCTATAATTGACAGGAGGTGCACTACCTCTAGCCATAGTCACTTGCCATCTAGTGAGGAGATGGTATACTATATAAATAAAATCTCCTGGTGTCACAACCCTCTAATAAGCAACAGGGACAGCATGATTGAGTCCCCCAGTTGGACTCACAAGGTGGATTCTCAGTGGTATCAATGTTTGACAAACCCCCTTTACAGCAACTAAAGCTGCGAGAGCAACTTTAGGCATTCAGGCCAATACAAAACCGAGGCAGGATCATAGCCTAGCAAGTACAAGTCCTATCCCAGCCCATTAAGGAGAACCTGTTCTCCATTTTTGGGTGGGAAGCCATTTCTGACCAGCTTCAATGTCAAGCCACAAAGCTGATTTTAGGCCTTTCTAGAACCATGTTGGGAATAAAGCTAGGAGACAGATTTCAAAAAAAATTGTTTATTTAAACATTTGCAGTTTTAAGGTTATATGTTCGACTCCTGCAATAAATCCACAATCCTAGAACAGCAACAGCCACAGACCCAACAACCCCAGCAGTGGCTAGTGCTCTAGCCAGGTCCAATGTGGAGTAATCTGATGGATCAGTACCTAGGAGAGGGGAAAAAAAAATAAAAACGTTAAGTCTTGAATCTCAACTGAAGACAACACCCCCCCCTCCCCAGATTAATTACCTTCCAGTAATAGGATTTCTTCATTATCCACAGAAACAAATGCAACAGGTCCTTGAGAAGTCACTGTGTTCATCAGAGACTGAAGTTCAGCCATTCGCCCTTAAAAAAAAAAAAAAAAAATTCTCACATTTAAAAAAACATCTACTATAGAATTTTATGAAAATAAATAGGATTCTGCCACCAGTCATAGTCCCAAAACCTGAATATAAAATACTCACTTCTCCTTTGACTACAAGAAACCACACAGTTGTCCCCGGCAGATGGAACACAGACAGAAGCACTGCAGTGGAAGTATACCTGAAGACAAGTTTTTACACAATTAAAAAAAAAAAATCACAGTAACGCATTCAAAATAACACACAATGTTTTAGTCATTTACCAGGCCATCAAGGGCAAGCCGGGTGGGGGAGTCCACAAATGTGAAGGTGCTGACTATAAAGCGCTGGTAGTAGCTTGGTATAGGTACAGCCTGTGAAGGAGCTCCAACAGGAATCAGCTGGCTCAAGTAGTTGTCTCCATTGAAAGGGCAACTGAAAAAAAAACAAATTCAGAATTGAGATCCACACAAGGTAGACGGGATAACTTCCAGTCTACAGTTTACTCACCTGTCAAACAAGATGGGCCATTGAGGAAGGAGTGTAGGGTTGGCAGAGCTGGTGGCCCAGCAGTCATTTAGGACAAGGACCAGGTCTGGATCTGTTCTGCCGATGATGCGAACCTCCAGGTAGACTGGGTCTCTGAGCACTTTGACCACAGGGTACTGTTCATCAGCGTAGTATGAGACATAGTTGAGATCTGCAATATATAAATGAACATGTTACATAAGGGCAACACATTTATTTTTTTCCCCCCATAAAGTTCTTAAGTGGTTGGGTTCAGGATGTCCCTCTTTTTATATAAAGCAAAAGAATTCTTCCAATGTACAAACAACTAACCCTGGGAAAGCTAACCCTAATGAGGAAGGCACAAGGCCTTATTGAATGGCTGAAGAGTTTACATCCTAAAACTGAAAAATATGCAAGTTATGTGATTAGACTTGAAGTTGAAGCTTTTTTTTGCCACTGCCAAGAGGTCTCGAAACAAAATTTCATCAAGTCATGGGTACAATCAAAAAAAAGTAGGCAGAGTGTTTTGGGAGCTTGACTGGAAAACCAGAAGTGAACTGAACTACAGGCAGTCCTTAAAAAAAAGCCTATATATGAAAGTTATGACTTGTGAAAACCATGGGCCCCACCCACAACAGAATATTTTTATTTTATTTTTTAGGATGCAGATGTTACCATATGTTGACAGGCCAGTTCAGCTACCAGTCTGGCATGCTGATCACTTTCTTTGAGATTCTGATGAGCCATGCCATTTTCACACCCCTTTGAGGTGATGCCACAAGCTACATGGCCTGTTAAAAAGGTCATGTCCAGTGCCAAGTGAAGCTACCTGGTACTTCTGGGAATGGAAATTGTCCAGCCACAAGCACCACCACATGGCCATAACCCTGGCTAAACTGCAGTGGCCCTTTGGCAACACATTTCAGCTTTTGTTTAGTTTAAGAGCCAAGGCAAGCTAGTATGAGCTGCTAGGGAATTCACGAGGCAGAGAACAGGTCAGCAGTAAGAACTAGGCTGCCAACACCCCTTCTCTCAACAACTTTAGTAGCAGTTAATGGAAATAGCGATGCCCTCCCTCTGATGGAGCTTCATGTTAGGATCTGAGAACGGCAACTGAATGACTTTGGATGGGCATAATAGGGTTTTAGAGTTGCAGCACACCTTTGAATATCCACCTTCACTATACATACTTTGCCCATGGCTCCCAACTGTCCCTGGTTTGGAACAACGCCCCTCATTTTGGCCTCATCCAAATAAAAAGCATACATTTTGTTAGGATAAAATTAAAAGTGGGTTCAACTAAATGTTAGGACATGCCTCTTAAAGGAGACATACAATGTCAACATACTTTTGATAATAAGTGTCCCTCATTCCCATCTCAAAATTTGGGGAGGTATGCTTGCCCCTTCCCATGTTGAAGGTAAACCAAAAGCATCTATATTGCATGAGGGCCACAACCATGTGAAGATTTTGCTCCCACTACAGATTTATATTGCATTACACTAGTGGTCTCCAAACTGGCCCTTATGTCAGCAACAGTTGGCCAATGACAATTGCCATTATTCTTCCCACTGACAGTGGGGCATTATTACTTTCCCCAATACCAATGGGGCATAGTTTAATCCTACTGATTCCAGGCCATTTTCTACTCCCACCAGCCTTATGCCAACCCCTGCCACTATATTATGAAGGGCAGTAAACTGGCTCTTTGTTCAGAAAGTTGGCAACCCCTGCATTACATTAATGGGCACTAGACTAGTGGAAGCATATTGGCTTGCTTCTAGCAAAGCTGAACAGTTGTATTCTCACCTTGTGCAATCCTCATCTCCAGCTCAAGAGGACCAGATGTACTGACAGGAAGAGGTGGTGGCAAAGTGTTGACTGTAAAACTCAGCAGCGGCACAATACCAGTTTGAATGACGTTGCATTGCACAGTCACCCTAGAGAAACACAGTATTAGATTACAGTACTTTCTCCCCAATCCCATCATGTACTACAGCAGGATTGCTCATCTTACCTCATTGTACTGTCCCTAGTAATAGAAGATCCTTGCCATGTCTGCATTTGTCTACCAGCTTCAATAGTAGCTACATAGTTCATTGGACCATTGGGCACCTGGGTGAAGAAAAGTTGAATTCCAACAAACCATATATAGGATAAATAGTCTATGAGCTTTTAAAAGCAACACCACCCACCATAAGTCTTTATATTTCAATGATACCTAAAGATGCAAAGGGTGGCTTTTTGTACACCACAAGAAACCTACAGAAGTGTCTGTTAAGCATAGAGTAGGGCTGATGGTGCAGTAGACGATCAATTAAGCCCGTTCATGAAGGAACTAGTTAGATCTCATGAATGGAACAGCCATACTATATTGGCCGAATTACAGCCAGATTTAATTTATGCTAGAATGACTGACCCAACCAAGAAAGGGGCCTTCAGGGTGGCCTCTTGCCTACTGACTATGGGCACTGGCTTTTAAGGGAATGCTACCTGTTGGGAGGTGTGCCTGGAGGATTCTTTGAGCGGCCTTGCTTTGGATCCAGGCCCATGTCTCCTCAAAAACAGATTTGTGCACAAACCAATGACTTTAGACGGAGCAGCTCAAAGAAAACTGATATTGGGGTCTCCTGCTATAGTCCGTTTAAGGTGTTTAGCAGGTCCCTGTCATTTGTGCACCTCCTAGGGGTGCATTCCATTGTTGTCACCCATCAACTGATCATCTCTTGAAGATTACAAATATTGTGACCACTTACCTAGTTATTGAACCATCATGAGAGGTTTATGCTTCTGATAGTTTAACATACATTGTATGCAGGGTTGTGGGCTTGGTGCTGGATGGTCTAGGTGAGCACCCAGTCACTTAGATGACCAGTTTAATTTGCTTAATGATTAGTTTTGTTGGCTGTTCCTTAGCCATGGTAGGTATATTTATGTTTGCATTATGATGAGGTTCTACCTGATCTGTGCTATAAATTGTCAAACAAGTTCCAGTTTGCATTCAAGCTAGTGTCCATTATGGGTGCTCAGTTATAGTACCTGGTTCCAGACTGGAGGAAGATTTATACTGATGGAAACACCCAGGCTGGGTGCTGGACAGTTCCATTACAATGATCTTTAAAAGCAAGCAACACTGAAGTTCAAAAGGTGCCATCGTCCCCACCATTTTGGGAGAAGCTGAACCAATATTCACCTTTGCCAAGCAAGGTCACAACCCAAGGACCAGAATTTCAGCCAAGAGTTTATAAAGTCCAAGAACTGCAAGCATCAGTCTTAAAGTGGAGTTCCACTCACTTTTACAACTCTTCAGCATCCCTCACTAAACTGTGCACTGTTAACAAATTGGATATTTTTTTTATTTTTTTTTCAGCACAGACTGTATATCTGCTGTATTCATTTTTTCACTTCCTCCTCCCTGGCCGCGGCCCATCGCATCATTTCCTGTTTGCAATGCCTCCTGGGAAGGGGCAGCAACTTCCTCTCAAACTGCCGTTGCTATGGAAACCTAACCTGAAACCTATTACACTGCTTATGCTGCACTGAGCATGTACGAGATCTGCAAGGATGAGATCCAGGAAGAAATACAGTCTGGCTTCAGATGCCCACACTTAAGATGGCCACGGCCTGCTGCAAGTTTATAAAACAACAAATTACTGCTAAAAACTAACAAAACAGACCTTAGTTTACAGACTAACTTTACTAGAATACGTTAAGCTTGTGTATTATAGGGGTATTTTTATTTAAAAAGTATAATTTTGGCCGGAACACCGCTTTAATGTCATATTTATAAAAGAGCATATGCAAAAGGTTAGCCTTGCTAGCACCATAAGGGTCAGACTGCTATAGTCAGACTGTATTGCAATACCTACCTGATATGCTGTAGCGCAGGATAATGGGAACCTGAACACTGCAAAGGAGTTACTGGTAGCCACTTTCAGCCCAGTGCAGGAGTCCAATCTACTCATCCTGACGGAGTCCAGATGTAGAGATGGCACGGTCAGTTCACTGGACACCGCAATCACCATGTTGCCATCAAAGCTGCACTGTGTGGTCACTGTAGAAAACAAAATTGGGTTTTCACCATCTAGATCAGACATGCAATTATCTAGTCACTGATATTGTGCCCACTGCAGTATTTATAAATAACCCAATCTAACCCACATCTGTACAGGTTTGGATTGCAGTGAAGAGTGCAAAATTGTATAGGAGCAGATCTTAGGTCTTATGGACACTGAAATTCAATAAGTGGTTTAACCCAAAATAAAAGGTCAAGCTGGCAATACACTGTTTGCGCTAGACACCATTGTGCAAATGTTTTGTTTTAACAAAATACGTTCTAGACTGGGCTTTAAGTCACTCAGCTAAAGTGGAGGTCAAAAAAATAAAATAGATTTTTATTATATATATATAATATATATATTATATATATATATAATATCTCTCTATCTCTCTCAGCAGCTACACATACGGCAGCTGCTAGCTTTTAATAAATCAGACACTTACCTGTCCTGGAGTCCAGCTATGTCAGCACTGCAGCTGAGGTTTCCGTCAGCTGCTGCCATTGCAGGTGTGACACCGAGAACCCTACTACGCATGCACGAGGCCTCCTCCTCCCCTACTGGTCCAGCAAAAGGAGGGAGCCTCAGCCACGACATCAATATCCATGGCTGAGGCTCTTAGAAGTAGGAATGGATACCTGTCAAAGACGGATATCCTGTGCCTGCCCCCACAAACGGTGCCAATCATGGCACTGAGGGGGGGGGGGGGGGGGGAACTTCGCATTAAAATGCTTTTTTTTTTTTTAAGGTATGGCCAAGGTTGTTTCCCTCCCTTGACACCCCTGCCTAGGCAGTAGGAGCATTAGGAGTGGAACCCCAAACGCATGACCTCCTGCAAGGCGTGTGGCGCCCCATGACCTGGGTGGTTTTCGGTGGAATTTGTCCGGCGTGCCCCATGTAAGTGGACGGTGCCTTCCTTGCTAAAAACTCTCCACGTGGGAACACCACATACTTTTTACCTCCAGGATATACACCATCGTGGTAAATATAAACCTCATTGTGTTCTGTTACATTTAGCTCTTTATGTTCGAGCCTGTTTCACTCTGTAAATTGTATTGTTACCACTAACATTGATATTATATTCCTCTCTGTTTAGCAGACCTCCTTTCCCTCTGAGGAAGACCCTTTTTGGGTTGAAACGCGTCAGGGATAGCTTCTCATGCATACGACAGATTGTGTACTTACTGTTGTCATGTGAATACCAGTCTGCATATTGTATATCCATGCCCCTCTGTACATATATGTATATTATTTTTCTTTTTTCCCCACTGGAGCTCATGTTCTAACCCAATGGTTTCAATTATCTTTTATAAATAAAAAACTTTAAACCTTTTTACCTACAAACTCTGACTTCCCTTCATTGTACGCTGCCAAAAAACCCCAACGTGGGGGATTGTTCCTTTGCAGGTACGAGCAACCTTACCTGCCAAAAAAAAATTTAACTACAGGTTGGTCATAGTATGTTCAGGCTGATATGGCTACCCAACATGTTACTTACACTTGTTGCCAAAGAAGCAGGGCATTGTCTCAGCACTCGGGAAGTAGCAGCATCCCATTGCAGCACAGGAGTCACTGGTTACAGGAGATTCAGCGCAGGCCAGTTTGTCCTCATTAGCAACAGCATAGCAGACATCAGGGCTGGGGGCATCCAGGGCTTCTATACAAGAAAGGAGAACTTATAGCAACATGCAGTACATCTAGATTTTTAAAACTTCAGAGATTAGGAGCTAGGATTTCAAGGGACAATGGTATGAGGGTTCCCAATACCACTGTAGCGCCCCCTCCCCACAGATTCCCCCATTTAGAAGATTAGACATGTTACCATTCTGTATTGGACATCTCTTCTCCATCTTGTACTGGTCAACTGCACCATCATAATTTTCTTCCAGAAGCAGAACCATCATATATTCCCCATCCTAGAGAAGAAAAAAAAAAAAAAAAAGAAAGCATTACACCTTTTAAACTTTGGGGGGGGGGGGGGCAGTGGGAGTAGAAGATGCCCTGGCATTGGTAAGAGTAAAAGCCATAGGCTTTGTGGTCACTGGAGACTAGTGTCGCAGGGGCCAAATCAAGGCAAGCAAAGGGCCACTCTGCCTATGGGTTTGGAGACCCCCTGCATTACACCAAACTAGGTTGAGTTGTCTCAGTCCATTCTTCCAAAGCCTGCGGATCCATGTAAAATGCCTGACTCCTTGGTAAGTGGGAGGTTTAGACAAGTTACCAGGGGCTTTCCACTTATAACCAGCACAGGTCAAGCATGCGTGGAGACAGAATTTTTGTTTTGGGTAACAAAGTGATAGAGTACTGTCCAATTCGGAAGTTCTTCCTTCACTTCTGTCCTGAAGATGCGACGAGTGAAAACATTGCATTTGAGATGTCACCAAAACAGGTGTCGCCATTAGATTTCCCCTTCACCGCTTGTTCTGGCAACAGCTAAGCGATGTCCCATTTGTGGCAATGGTTGCCAGACAGATGACCCATTAAGGGCTCAGACAATAAACCTAGGTAGTCTTTGTATAGCCAGAACTTTAGTTCTGTAGACCATACACCCAAAGAATGCATTACTAGCTTAGATAACAGGTTTAGGATTCTATTGGGACCCTAGAACTTTGAAAAGAGTCGTCCCATGACCGTATCAAAAAGTCCAAGTCAGTGATGTCAGGCTTACCTCTTCCCTTACGTAGCATCCATCATAGGCAGCAGCAATCACCATTGTGTTATTGGGTCCATGTCTTACCCAGATCCCACAAGAAGAATCATTGGCAGGATCCTGAAATTCATCCTGGAAATCTGAACAAAATATAAAATGTTAGCTTTTTAAAGCACATTGTACCAAACGTCACATTCACTTCTGAAGGCAGATTAACAAAAGATTATTGGCAAAGCCAAACCATGGAGAGCCCTTGTTAGACAAACATTTAAAGTATAACAAAAACATTTTATTTATTTTTTATATAAAGAGTTTTTATTGCCATCTGTGCCCTGTTAGGATTCACCCCCTCCATACCATGATCATTGATGGTGAAATAAATAAAATAGGACCAAATTGTGGGTTATCCCCAGACAAGGGAATCTTCCAATGGGGTAGAGCTGCACAATTCTAAGAAGAAAAAATAAATTATATATATATATATATATATATAAGAAAAATATAGCCAGGATTCATTTTGTTTGAGAAATTACTTTGAAACCCTGGAAAATTCCAGCTGAGCGCATCTTAACCACTTCAGCACCGGGCGATTTTACCCCCCCTTCCTTACCAGAGCACTTTTTTGCGATTTGGCACTGCGTCGCTTTAACTAACAATTGTGCGACTTTACATCCAAACAAAATGGACGTCTTTTTCCCACAAATAGAGCATTCTTTTGGTGGTATTTGATCACTTCTGCGTTTTTTTTTGTGCTATAACAAAAGAGCAACAATTTTGAAAAAAAAAAAAAAATATATATACTTTTTTGCTATAATAAATATTACATTTTTTTTTTAAAAAAAAAATATTGTTTTACTCAGTTTAGGCCGATACGTATTCTTCTACATATTTTTAGAAATAAATAGCAATAAGCGCATATAGAGCGGTTTGTGCAAAAGTTATAGCGTCTACAAAATAAAAGGATTTATTGCATTTTTTTTTTTTTACTAGTAATGGCTGCGATCTGCGATTTTTTTTCGTGACTGCGACATTGCCGGGGACACTTCTGACACATTTTTGGGACCATTCACACTTACACAGCGATCGTTGCTATAAAATTGCCGTGATTACTGTGCAAGTGTGACTGGCAGGGAAGGGGTTAACACTAGGGGGCGCTGCAGGGGTTAAAGTGTTCCCTATGGTAGTGATTCTAACTGTGGGGGGGGACTCAAGGGGAGGAGACCGATCAGTGTTCCTCCGTACTGGGAACACATGATCGGTCTCCTCGCCACTGACAGGACGTGGAGCTGTGTGTTTACACCCCATCATTACACACACAGCTCCACGGTCCTGCTGTTTTTACGGGCAATCGCGGGTGCCCGGCGGACATCGAGGCCGCCGGGCACATGCACCGGGTCCCGAGCGCCCCCTAGGCAGCCGGGAATGGTAGGACGTCATAACACCCACCCAGGATGGGAGATCCACCTTGTGGGCGTCATGACTATGGCCGGGTAGGGAAGTGGTTAAAGTAAAATGAGTCTGTATTTGCAGTAAAGCATGCTTGTTATACTCACTGTGGAATTTAAGGAGTTAATCCTCTGCAATGTGTAAAAAGCCGTTAGATCCTGTCTTCTCTGACCCTCCCTTTCTTCCACTGCCCCCCCCCCCAACCAATTTCCTTAAAGAACAGAAGGTAGAGGACAAGCTGCACATGCTCAGTTTGGCATATATTGCTAGAGAGTTTTTTTCCCCTTGGGAGAGTGCATGTGATGAGCACCGTCCAGGGTCAGGGGCCCTGCGAGAATGAAAGCTCCTTCTACAAGCTTTAACAAGACACTGATAGAAGTCACAAGACTGCTATATACTGCTGAGAAAAGACATTTAGCAGCTTATATCTACTAAAATAATTACAGTTCCATGTACTGTGGGAAAACAGATATTGGGAATGCAGTGTAAGGACACTTTAGGGGGCAGATGAATCATGTAGCATTTACTTGCTGGAATCCATCTGCCCTTAACCCAGGTAGATTTGCTTAGCTGAGAAAGCCCCTCCTCCGCTGGGATAACATTTTGATGTAGGCCAGAAGCAACTAAATAGGACGGTATATTTACTGTACTACATTCCTTCAAATAGTAATGCTGAAAAGTTTAATAGCACATTTACTGTTAAATTGAGTATAAGCAAAATTAGAAGTATAGAGTAAGGGAGGGTTATAACCCGTCAGTTTATTTTATTGCCATATGTGTCCCATTGGGGAGATTTTCCTTCACTTCCTGTCCCAAAGCCAAAACAGGAAATACCTGCAAATTAAGGGAATCCCAGGTCACCAGAACTAAAGTACCCATTGGAAGATTTCCCCTTCTGTTACTATTCTGGGGACAACCTAAGATTTTCCTTTTACTACTCTGCAGGCAGAAGGTATCGGCAAACACCATCCAGCCCTATTACAAGCAGCCTGTAAAATGCTAAGAGGCTGAAAGCTGCTGCAGTTGGATGGTATACCAGCGCTTACTGGAATCTCAAGCGTTGGGCTAAACACCCGATGTGAACTTCCAGCCAGCTTCCCTTGTTACGTCAGTAGAGCTTCATGCATCATGAGTAGGGGAGCCCATTCATTGCGGTCAGGTCCCCCTCCACTTCCTGTTTTGTCTGCGGTACAGGAAGTGAAGGGAAATCTCCCCAATGGGACAGATTAGGGGGTGGTAAGGGTAGGAGGAATAATCTTCAGTTCCACTTTGTAATAAGGAGGTATACCCTTCCAGTCACTAGATCTTTAACCACTTCCCGACCGGCGCACAGATATACGTCGACAGAATGGCACGGACAGGCAGGAGGGCGTATATACAAGTCCCTACTTAATGCCCATGCCATCGGGACCCCCGCGTTCGTCTCACGGGAAGGCTGAACGGGGAGATGCCGAGATAAACAGCATCTCCCTGTTCTGCCTAGCAACTAGTGACGCTGATCTCTGCTCCCTGTGATTGGAGCAGAGATCAGCATTCACTAGCTGACAGCCACGCCCCCCCACAGTAAGAAACAAACCCCTAGGCCTACTTAACCCCTACACTGCCCCCTAGTGGTTAACCCCTTCACTGCCATTTATACAGGAATCAATGCACTTAAATGGCATTGATTGCTGTATAAATGACAATGGTCCCAAAAATGTCCGATGTGTCCACCACAAAAAAATAAAAAGCTGATCGCCGCCATTACTAATAAAAATAAAAAATTATTAATAAAAAAAATGCTATAAAAACTATCCCCCATCTTGTAAACGCTACAACTTCTGCACAAAATAATCGCTTATTGCGATTTTTTTTACCAAAAATATGTATCGGCCTAAACTGAGAAAAAAAAAAAAGAAGTTTTATATATTTTTGGGGGATATTTATTATAGCAAAAAATAATGCGTTTTTTCAAAATTGTCGCTCTTTTTTGTTTATAGCGCAAAAAATAAAAACCGCAGGGGCGATCAAATAACGCCAAAAGAAAGCTCTATTTGTGGGAAAAAAAAAAAAAAAAAAAAAGACACTGGCTACATTTTAGTGCATATCCTGGATAATAGCACACAGAACATGTTCAATAGGGATCAGTGAGATACCAGACAATTAGTAGGAACAGCATCCCTACTTTTGACAATTTCCAGCCTTAAAAAAACAAAAAGTTAAAAATAAAAGCAATTAATAAAAAAGACTCACCCAACACTTTCAGGGAAGAGGTCACCCCTTCAGTCGGCATAGAGAAGGACAATTCCATCTTGTCCAGAGCACAGTGGAGGAGAGAAGAGCTTTCAAAGTGCCCATTGGCATCACACAGCAACCAGGACAAACTGAAGCTCCACAACAGCAGTGCTAAGCCCATTCCTACCCTGGAAGAACCCATCTTGATGGTCACTTGTAGTACTGACCCTCAGCCCTGACCTGAGATTTATACCCTGGAGAGAGGGCGGGGCTTCAGGCTGATTGGTCAGGGACTGCTATGCACACAGGTGATCCTAATACTTGCAAAGGTGACCAAGAACTGCTGATTGTGGGTCTCTTCAAACCAATCAGGGTTCATGTTCTGGGATGAGTAAAGAAAAAAGAAGCATAATTGGTTATTACTTTGTATTTTTTTCCTCTTTATATTTGTTGCACCTTTTTTTTATATGTTCCATAAATGTGCAAAAATGGGGTCTGATTTATGAAAACTGGAGCAAAGAAAGCAAACAAAATGGGTCTCTTATCCATAGCAGCCAATAATCTCACCCAAGAGATCAGTTTTTGGTTTGGCTTCCAGTTTTCAATGTGGAGCCCTTAGGGGTTCTGAGGTGTCGTGTACATTTTGTATTATTGTGGAAACACTTTTTTTTCATTATGTAGCAATTTACAAAAGTAAAAGCTGCAGAGCCATTACCAGCTGGGATTTATCTACTTCCCACCCCGACCAATCCTGACATTCCTCTCCTACATGTAAAAATCATCATTTATTTACTAAAAAAATGACTCAAAACCCCCAAAGATTATATATTTTTTGCAGAGGCCCTAAAGAATAAAATGGCGGGTTTTGCAATTTTTTTATGTCACACAATATTTGCGCAGCAGTTTTTTAAATGCGGATTGTTTTGAAAAAAATACACTTCAGGCCGGGTTCACACTATTGTGAATTGGATGTGGTGGTTTCCCAGCATCCGATTCTCATGTCAGGAGATTGTGATCGGCTCTCTATGGAGACGGTTCACACATCTCCGGAGCGGCTCCGGTGGGAATTGCACAGGAGTCCTGTGTGTCTTCTGGTCCATCTCAGGTCCAAATTGAGCAAAAAATTCGGACTGAGATCGGACCTGAAATGGTGAACGGGGACGCACCGGACCACTGCTGTTCGCAGCTCCGTACTGCAGTTTGAACCCAGCCTGAATGAATTTGAGGGCACACAAACACAATATAATACCCATTTTTTGGCTAAAATATAAAAGATGAGTAAATAGATACCCAACATGTCACACTTTAACCACTTTCTTACTTCCTGCCCAGACCAGTTTTCACGTTTTAGAGCTGTCACTCTTTGAATGACAATTGCGCGGTCATGCAGCACTGTACCCATATGACATGTTTATAATTTTTTTTCACACAAATAGAGCTTTGTTTTGGTGGTATATAATCACCACTGGGGTTTTTATTTTTTGATAAACAAACAAAAAAAATTAAAAAATTCCCAAAAATGTTGGCGAAAAGAAAAACTGTAATTTTTCTCCTTCATTGATGAGCACTTCTTAGCAGTATTGATGGGCACTGGTAGGTGGCACTGGTGGGCACTGCCTATCAGTATTGATGGGCGCTGGTAGGTGGCACTGGTGGGCACTGCCTAGCAGTATTGATGGGCACTGATAGGTGGCACTGGTGGGCACTGTTTAGCAGTATTGATAGGCACTGGTAGGTGGCACTGGTGGGCACTGCCTAGCAGTATTGATGGGCGCCGGTAGGTGGCACTGGTGGGCACTGCCTAGCAGTATTGATTGGCACTGATAGGTGGCACTGGTGGGCACTGCTTAGCAGTATTGATAGGCACTGATAGGTGGCACTGGTGGGCACTGCTTAGCAGTATTGATGGGCACTGCTTAGCAGTATTGATGGGCACTGGTAGGTGGCACTGGTGGGCACTGCCTATCAGTATTGATGGGCACTGTTTAGCAGTATTGATGGGCACTGGTAGGTGGCACTGGTGGGCACTGCCTAGCAGTATTGATGGGCGCCGGTAGGTGGCACTGGTGGGCACTGCCTAGCAGTATTGATTGGCACTGATAGGTGGCACTGGTGGGCACTGCTTAGCAGTATTGATAGGCACTGATAGGTGGCACTGGTGGGCACTGCTTAGCAGTATTGATGGGCACTGATAGGTGGCACTGGTGGGCACTGCTTAGCAGTATTGATAGGCACTGATAGGTGGCACTGGTGGGCACTGCTTAGCAGTATTGATGGGCCCTGGTAGGTGGCACTGGTGGGCACTGCCTAGCAGTATTGATGGGCGCCGCTAGGTGGCACTGGTGGGCACTGCCTAGCAGTATTGATTGGCACTGATAGGTGGCACTGGTGGGCACTGCTTAGCAGTATTGATAGGCACTGATAGGTGGCACTGGTGGGCACTGCTTAGCAGTATTGATAGGCACTGATAGGTGGCACTGGTGGGCACTGCTTAGCAGTATTGATGGGCACTGGTAGGTGGCACTGGTGGGCACTGCCTAGCAGTATTGATGGGCGCCGGTAGGTGGCACTGGTGGGCACTGCCTAGCAGTATTGATTGGCACTGATAGGTGGCACTGGTGGGCACTGCTTAGCAGTATTAATGGGCACTGATAGGTGGCACTGGTGGGCACTGCTTAGCAGTATTGATGGGCACTGCTTAGCAGTATTGATGGGCACTGGTATGTGGCACTGGTGGGCACTGCTTAGCAGTATTGATGGGCACTGGTGGGCACTGGTGGGCACTGCTTAGCAGTAGTGATGGGCACTGGTAGGTGGCACTGGTGGGCACTGCTTAGCAGTATTGATAGGCACTGATAGGTGGCACTGGTGGGCACTGCTTAGCAGTATTGATGGGCACTGGTAGGTGGCACTGGTGGGCACTGCTTAGCAGTATTGATGGGCACTGGTAGGTGGCACTGGTGGGCACTGCTTAGCAGTAGTGATGGGCACTGGTAGGTGGCACTGGTGGGCACTGCTTAGCAGTATTGATGGGCACTGATAGGTGGCACTGGTGGGCACTGCTTAGCAGTATTGATGGGCACTGATAGGTGGCACTGGTGGGCACTGCTTAGCAGTATTGATAGGCACTGATAGGTGGCACTGGTGGGCACTGCTTAGCAGTATTGATGGGCACTGATAGGTGGCACTGGTGGGCACTGCTTAGCAGTATTGATAGGCACTGGTAGGTGGCACTGGTGGGCACTGCTTAGCAGTATTGATGGGCACTGGTAGGTGGCACTGGTGGGCACTGCCTAGCAGTATTGATGGGCGCCGGTAGTTGGCACTGGTGGGCACTGTCTAGCAGTATTGATTGGCACTGATAGGTGGCACTGGTGGGCACTGCTTAGCAGTATTGATAGGCACTGGTAGGTGGCACTGGTGGGCACTGCTTAGCAGTATTGATAGGCACTGATAGGTGGCACTGGTGGGCACTGCTTAGCAGTATTGATAGGCACTGATAGGTGGCACTGGTGGGCACTGCTTAGCAGTATTGATGGGCACTGGTAGGTGGCACTGGTGGGCACTGCCTAGCAGTATTGATGGGCACCGGTAGGTGGCACTGGTGGGCACTGCTTAGCAGTATTGATAGGCACTGGTATGTGGCACTGGTGGGCACTGCTTAGCAGTATTGATGGGCACTGGAAGGTGGCACTGGTGGGCACTGCTTAGCAGTATTGATGGGCACTGGTAGGTGGCACTGGTGGGCACTGCTTAGCAGTAGTGATGGGCACTGGTAGGTGGCACTGGTGGGCACTGCTTCAGTGACTGTCAGTGTGTGGGACCGATGTCCCATTTATACAAGCCGGTAATTGGCTTTTTGTTTTTCTCCTCACACTGTCAGCATGGGGGGAAAAAAAGCTTCTGTTTACATCACATGATCAGCTGTCATTGGCTGACGGCTGATCATGTGGTAAGATTATAGTCTAATTGGGCGACTATGTGGCAGATGAGGTTTAATGTTGATAAATGTAAAGTTCTGCACTTGGGGGCTAAGAATATGCATCATACATGCTAGGGGGAGTACAACTGGGGGAATCCATAGTGGAGAAGGATCTGGGGGGATCCATAGTGGAGAAGGATCTGGGGGATCCGTAGTGGAGAAGGATCTGTGGGGGGATCCGTAGTGGAGAAGGATCTGGGGGGATCCGTAGTGGAGAAGGATCTGGGGGGATCCATAGTGGAGAAGGATCTGGGGGGATCCATAGTGGAGAAGGATCTGGGGGGGATCCGTAGTGGAGAAGGATCTGGGGGGATCCGTAGTGGAGAAGGATCTGGGGGGATCCGTAGTGGAGAAGGATCTGGGGGGATCCGTAGTGGAGAAGGATCTGGGGGGATCCGTAGTGGAGAAGGATCTGGGGGGATCCGTAGTGGAGAAGGATCTGGGGGGATCCGTAGTGGAGAAGGATCTGGGGGGATCCATAGTGGAGAAGGATCTGGGGGGATCCATAGTGGAGAAGGATCTGGGGGCATCCATAGTGGAGAAGGATCTGGGGGGATCCATAGTGGAGAAGGATCTGGGGGGATCCATAGTGGAGAAGGATCTGGGGGGATCCGTAGTGGAGAAGGATCTGGGGGGATCTAGTGGAGAAGGATCTGGAGAAGGATCTGGGGAGTCCATAGTAGAGAAGGATCTGGGGGGATCCGTAGTGGAGAAGGATCTGGGGGAATCCATAGTGGAGAAGGATCTGGGAGGGATCCGTAGTGGAGATGGATCTGGGGGGATCCATAGTGGAGAAGGATCTGGGGGGATCCGTAGTGGAGAAGGATCTGGAGGGGATCCGTAGTGGAGAAGGATCTGGGGGGATCCGTAGTGGAGAAGGATCTGGGGGGATCCATAGTGGAGAAGGATCTGGGGGGATCCGTAGTGGAGAAGGATCTGGGGGATCCATAGTGGAGAAGGATCTGGGGGGATCCATAGTGGAGAAGGATCTGGGGGGATCCGTAGTGGAGAAGGATCTGGGGGGATCCGTAGTGGAGAAGGATCTGGGGGGGATCCATAGTGGAGAAGGATCTGGGGGGATCCGTAGTGGAGAAGGATCTGGGGGAGGATCCATAGTGGAGAAGGATCTGGGGGTTTTGGTAGATCATAAGCTCAATAATAACATGCAATGCCAAGCTGCAGTTTCCAGAGCGAGCAAAGTCCTTTCTTGTATAGGAGAGGGATGGACTCCAGAGAGAGAGATATCATCTGTACAAATCATTAGTAAGACCTCATCTGGAATATGCAGTTCAGTTTTGGGCACCAGTTCTCAAAAAGGATATCGGGGAACTGGAGAAAGTGCAGAGAAGGGCAACCAAACTGATAAGAGGCATGGAGGAGCTCAGCTATGAGGAAAGATTAGAGGAACTGAATTTATTCTCTCTTGAGAAGAGGAGAATATAGGGGGGATATGATCACCATGTACAAATATATAAGGGGTCCATATAGTGAACTTGGTGTTGAGTTATTCACTTTACGGTCATCACAGAGGACAAGGGGGCACTCTTACGTCTAGAGGAAAAGAGATTTCATCTCCAAATACGGAAAGGTTTCTTCACATTAAGAGCTGTGAAAATGTGGAATAGACTCCCTCCAGAGGTGGTTCTGGCCAGCTCAGTCGATTGCTTTAAGAAGGGCCTGGATACTTTCCTAAATGTACAGAATATAACTGGGTACTGACATTTACAGGTAAAGTTGATCCGGGGAAAATCCGATTGCCTCTCGAATCAGGAAGGAATTTTTTCCCCTGCTGTAGCAAATTGGATCATGGCTCTGCTGGGGGTTTTCGCCTTCCTCTTGACCAACTGTGGGTATATGATTGTGTATATGGGATTGTAGGATAGTTTTTATTTATTTTTATGGTTGAACTAGATGGACTTGTGTCTTTTGTCAACCTGACTAACTATGTAATGTCACCATTGGCCTCTCCCTTGGGGATTTTCCTGTGTTGTATGGGCAGTGTGCCGCACTGCTCTCCTGGCTTTATTATCTGAGAACAGCGGTGGATGATGTCACAGAGGGCAGGGAGACGGGGCGGGACGGGGTAGTGACCAGGGCCACTGATAAGGCAGTACAGCCAGCCCTCCTGTACTGGGCCCGGACCCAAATAGTTCAAAGGGGGGCGCGGGCGCCTGCTGAGCAGGAGAGGTGGCTGTACTGTCTTATTTCAGACACCATTCCTCTTCTGCCTCCCCTACAGCATTGCCAGCTTCTCCTCTTCATTCTCCCTCTGGCTGCACTGCAGGGGGAGGGGTTCTAGCACATGCGCCCCTTCCATCTGCTGTCCAGGCCCCTTTTCTCTCAGCAAGGCCGGCTTCCCTTCTCTCCTGCTGACAGCTGCTGCTGGCACACAGGGGGATGTTTAAGAATGAAGAGTGGGGGAAGAGACTGGGAAATACATCATTTACTGTCCCATTCCATTTCTGAATGAACACAGTGAGCAATAAGTACCAATCATTCCTGTGTCCATTCCTCGCGGAAGCATAGGAAACGTTTCCTATGCTTCAGTTTGTGAATGAGCAGGAAGCCTCAGAGCGCTTCCTATTCATTAATTTGTGCTGCTGAGGATAAAGGGACTAATAAATCTATGTCCTCAGTCGCCTTCGGCTGGGGGAAGGGGGGCCCTGTGACATAGGCTGTATGGGGCCCCGTGATTTCTAACAGGTAGCCCTGGTAGTGACCGCCAGTCACCAAGCAGCAGCCTAAACAGCCTTAGGAGAGAATCCAGTTCCTCTGCTGACACTTTTCTCTTGTGAGGTAGACTTGTTGCTGTTTGCTCCTCCTGTGCTGTGCTCCCGGGGGTTAGACAGTCTGACTGGTTTTGTCTCAGATTCTGTGTCTCCTGTCTGCCTCTGGATGGGCTGCCTGAGCTCACCTGCTACTGCTTCTGAAGTAAGAGAGTCTTAAAGGGACACTTCCATGCTCCTCATAGTTACATAGTAGGTGAGGTTTAAAAAAGTCCAACCTGTGTGTGTGATTATATGTCAGTATTACATTGTATATCCCTGTATGTTGTGGTCATTCAGGTGATTATCTAATAGTTTCTCGAAACTATCGATGCCCCCCGCTGAGACCACGGCCTGTGGAAGTGAATTCCACATCCTTGCCACTCTTACAGTAAAGAACCCTCTACGTAGTTTTAAGGTTAAACCTCTTTTATTCTAATTTTAATGAGTGGCCACGTGTCTTGTTAAACTCCCTTCTGCAAAAAAGTTTTATCCCGATTGTGGGGTCACCAGTACGGTATTTATAAATTAAAATCATATCCCCTCTCAAGCGTCTCTTCTCCAGAGAGAATAAGTTTGCAACCTTTCCTCATAACTAATATCCTCCAGTCCCTTTATTGCCTTTCTTTGTACTCGCTCCATTTCCAGTACATCCTTCCTGAGGATTGATGCCCAGAACTGGACAGCATACTCCAGGTGCGGCCGGACCAGAGTCTTGTAGAGCGGGAGAATTATCATTTTATCTGTGGAGTTGACCCCCTTTTTAATGCCAATATTCGGTTTGCTTTGTTAGCAGAAGCTTGGCATTGCTGAGCCTATCATCTACTAGGACCCCCCAGGTCCTTTTCCATCCTACATTCCTCCAGAGGTTCTCCCCCCAGTCTATAGATTGCATTCATATTTTTGCCACCCAAATGCATTATTTTAAATTTTTCTACATTAAACCTCATTTGCCATGTAGTTGCCACCCCATTAATTTGTTCAGATTTTCTTGCAAGGTTTCCACATCCTGCAGAGAAGTTATTGCCCTGTTTAGCTTAATATTGTCCGCAAATACAGAGATTGAACTGTTTCCCCCATCCCCATCCTCCAGGTCGTTTATGAATAAATTAAACAGGACTGGTCCCAGCACAGAACCCTGGGGGACCCCACTACCCACCCCTGACCATTCCGAGTACTCCCTATTTATCACCACCCTCTGAACTCACCCTTGTAGACAGTTTTCAATCCATGTACTCTCCCTATGGGCCATGCCAACGCACCTTATTTTGTACAGTAAAGGTTTATGGGGAACTGTGTCAAATGCTTTTGCAAAATCCAGATACACCACATCTATGGGCCTTCCTTTATCTAGATGGCAACTCTCCTCCTCATAGAAGGTTAATAGATTGGTTTGGCAAGAAAGATTCTTCATGGATCCATGCCAATTACTGCTAATGATACAGTTCTCATTACTAAAATCTTGTATATAGTCCCTCATCATCCCCTCCAAGAGCTTGCATACTATTGATGTTAGGCTAACTGGTCTAATTCCCAGGGATGTATTTTGGGCCCTTTTTAAATATTGGTGCTACATTGGCTTTTCTCCAATCAGCTGGTAGAATTCCAGTCAGTAAAAATTAGGAACAATGGTCTGGCAATTACTTGACTGAGCTCCCCAAGTACCCCCGAATGCAATCCATCTGGTCCCAGTGATTTATTAATGTTGAGTTTCCTAAGTCTAATTTTAATTCTGTCCTCTGTTCACCATGGAGGTGCTTCCTGTGATGTGTCATGAGGATAAACACTGCAGTTTTGGTTACTGAAGTTCTCCCCCCCCCCCCCCCCCCGATTCCCTTGTGAAGATTGAGGAGAAGAATAAATTTAATACCTTCGCCATCTCCCCATCCTTTGTAACCAGATGTGCTTCCTCATTCTTTATGGGGGCCAACATGAGCTGTCTTCCCTTTTATACTGTTTATATACTTAAAGCATTTCCTGAGTGTTTTTTTGCTCTCCTCCACTATGTGTCTTTCATGTGCTGTCTTAGCCACCCTAATATTTCTTGTTGCATTCTTTATAAAGTCTGAATGCTTATGATGATCCCTCAATTTAGAATTTTTTTTTTTTTTTTTTTTTAAATGCCTTCTCGTTTATATGCATTTTTACATTGAGTTAAGCCAGCCAGGACTTTGGTTTGCTCTTTTAAATGTATTACCCAATGGGATGCATTGGCTAATGCCCTTAAAGCAAACCTCTGTTCCTAAGATTTTATCCTAATTTATGCCTTTTAACAAGGTTTGTAGTTTAGGAAAGTTGGCTCTTTTGAAATCCATAATGACAGAGTTAAAAGCTTATTGAAGAATGGGAGTGATCCAATAAGACTCATTTACAGTAAAGGTATCCAAGGTTTATCCAATGCATGTTTAAGCAATGCACTTCCATGAGGGGAAGGGGCCTGCCAGCGTCTGGCATGGAAGCATCTTTGCCTTTTCAATACCTTTAAGGCTCCTATGGATTGGAAAGTGGACTACTGGACTTAAGGTCCGAGTCAAAAAAAAAAATGCATAAACAGTGTTCACCATGAATTCCAATTGCCTACATCACACATCAGCATACTATAGAAAAACTGATAGCTAATGCAGTTCAATACATGAAAGTGGGGGCACAACAGGCTTCTCATGCCAACATGACATTGGTAAGACCTGGAGTCATTTGGGTGAAAGTGGACTTCAAATACCCGATTGTTCAGCACAGATTGAAATTCATACACAGCCGATTGTGACAGCAGTGACTCCACCCCTACTTTGTTCACAGAGAACAAGTCTTAAAAGGAAGACTAGACATGTGCAGGATAACAAAAAAAGTTTAGTTTTGGATTTTTTATTTAACTAAAATGCGTTTAGTTTCACATTCAAATATTTTTTTTACTGAATGTGAAAAGTAAACTATATACACACACAACCACTTTTTTCAAAATTTGTATAGAATGAAATCGAATAGATTAGAAAATATAAATAATTATACTCTATTCTAATTTGTTCAAATTCATTCTGTACCAAATTCTAATTTCAGAAGATAGTTATAATAGTTTTTCTATGCTATTATTTTTTATTAGAAATTGTTTTCAGTCTATATGAAATTAGAATGGCGGAAGATGGGGTGATTGTGTGTGTGTGTATGTATATATTTATATATATATATACACACACACAGTGTGTATTATATTCCATTTTATTGAATTTAGAAACACACACACACACACACACACTGTATTGAATTTAGTTTAATTCATTACTTGTCAGATGCATATGAATTTCCAAATGAAAAATTTAATTTGAAACGTCTAAGGAAGACCCCCTTCATCTGTGTTACCATCTTTATGAAACTCCACTGTTATGGATGCTCCCTTTCCCACAAGAGGTCCAATTGGGTCCGCCTGTCTTTCCCCACAGACCCCCCCCCTCCCCTACAGGCAGAATGTAAAACAGGACTTGTGTTACATTACACCCCGGTTGCCTCCATTCTGGCACACCAAAAAAAAATGTGATCACTGCTACTTCATGGTTTAACACAGCTTTTTGTCAGCTCTCTGGAGGTACCATTTATTTTCCAGTTTCTATACTGGACAGGTGACTTCCTAACTTGCTTTCCATATCACTATTAAATCCATGCCATGGAGCCGCAAACATCACAGCAAGCTTCTAATAGCAAAGCAATATTACCAGCTGGCAGCCCTTCTCTGTCTATGCCCAATAGACTCAATCCTATATACAGTTAGGACAAAGCCCCCCCCCCATTCTTGAAACACCTAGTCAGTCCAAGTTCTTAATATTTTTATTTTTAAATTCAATATGAAAGTCCCTTTCAGCAAGAGCCCTCAGCTTCCCAAGCGTGGCCACCACCCCCCAAATTCAGCCCATCAGTTCCCTCATCAATTGTCACACACCAGGCATGACTACAATCTGGGGCAAAGACTGGCAACTGTTTGCCACTTCTAACAGGTGGATATTATATTAGGTAAAGGAACATGGCTGACAGCTTTACAGACCCCCACCCAATAAATGAGAAATAAGGTTCAGCCAATAGAAAGATGAGGCTAGGTTTGAGGAAGCCCAGGATGGACAAGAGCAACGTTAAAGTGGCTGAAGTCAGGAGATAAGCTTACACCTACCCCAGGCAAAATAATGGCTAGAGGTAGTGATCCTCCTCTGAGGATCTAGTGAGTAGACGGCCCTTGTTTTTAAATAGAAACACAAGTCTTATACAATGAGTAATTGCTGCATGAGGTCTGTAGACCTTCCTGTTGTCGCAACCCTCTTATAGAGCAAGAGACATTATGATGGAGCCCCCCCCCCAGTTGACTCACAAGATGAAATTCTCAGTGGTATCACTGACTGTTTGACAAATCCTTTTACAGCTACTAAAGCTGCTTGAGAGCAGCTTTATGCATTCAGGCTTATCACATGATTGGTTATGTATTGACACAAACTGAGGCAGGATAATAGCTGAGCTAGAAGGTAAAAGTCCTATCCTAGCCCACTTTGAAAGATAACCTGACCAGCTTTCATTTCAAGCCACAAAGCAGATTTGAGGCCTTTCTGGAACCATGTTGGGAATAAAGCTAGGAGACAGATTTAGAAAAATAGTTTATTTAAACATTCGCAGCTTTAAGGTTACATGTTTGACTCCTGCGGTAAATCCACAATCCTAGAACTGCAACTGCCACAGACCCAACAACCCCAGCAGTGACTAGAGCTCTAGCCAAGTCCAATGTGGAGTAATCTGATGATGGATCAGTACCTAGGAAGTAGAAAATAAAAATTAAGTTTTGAATTTCAACTGAAGCCAACCCCCCCCCCCAGATTGATTACCTTCCAGTTTTAGGATTTCTTCATTATCCACAGAAACAAATGCAACAGGTCCTTGAGAAGTCACTGTGTTCTTCAGAGACAGAAGTTCAGCCATTCTCCCTAAAAATAGGATCAAGTTTAAAATTCCATAGTAGATGTTCTTTAAAAGTATTTTAAAGTGAGTTTTATGAAAATAGGATTCTGCCACCAGTCATAACCCTGACACCTGAATATAAAATACTCACTTCTCCTTGTACCACAAGAAACCACACAGCTGTCCCCGGCAGATGGAACACAGACAGAAGCACTGCAGTGGAAGTATACCTGAAGACAAAGTTTACAGTTAAATCCCAGCAAAGCATTATATAAAAGACATACATAACATTCTATTGATTTACCAGGCCATCAAGGGCAAGCCGGGTGGGGGAGTCCACAAATGTGAAGGTGCTGACTATAAAGCGCTGGTAGTAGCTTGGTATAGGTACAGCCTGTGAAGGAGCTCCAACAGGAATCAGCTGGCTCAAGTAGTTGTCTCCATTGAAAGGGCAACTGAAAAACCAAATTCAGAATTGAGATCCACACAAGGTAGACGGGATAACTTCCATTCTACAGTTTACTCACCTGGCAAACAAGATGGGCCATTGAGGAAGGAGTGTAGGATTGGCAGAGCTGGTGGCCCAGCAGTCATTTAGGACAAGGACCAGGTCTGGATCTGTTCTGCCGATGATGCGAACCTCCAGGTAGACTGGGTCTCTGAGCACTTTGACCACAGGGTACTGTTCATCAGCGTAGTATGAGGCATAGTTGAGATCTGCATTACATATCAAAATTTAACATAAGGACAACAAGTTTTTTTGGTTTATCAAGTTCATAAGTGGTTGGCTTCAGGGACCCTTGAAAAGATGTCTTTTCTTGACAAAGAAGGAAATTATTCCAATGAACAAATCACCTCTTAACCCCGGGAAGGGGGGGGGGGGGTATCACACTACAAACACCTCTTAATCCTGGGGAAGGGGGACACAACACCTCTCAACTTTTAGGATTTAAAACTCTTCAGGTGTTTTTAGCGCACACACCCCCCCCCCCTCTTTTCCTCAAACACCAAAATCATTTTACAGAAGACTATGCAAGTCATGAGATGAGAGTTGAAGCTTCATGCCACTGCCAAGAGGTCTAGATACAAAGGTTATTTCATTAAGTCGGGAAGGGGGGGGGGGGGCAGTGCGTTTTGGGGGTCCAAGTACCCCCTTCATCAGGGCTTGAGTGGCAACAAACCAGAAGTGAACTGAACTACAAGCAGTCCTAAAAAAGCAGCTGGTTTGGAAACCTATATATGCAAGTCATGACTTTGTGAAGTCATGATGGACCTCGCAAGCATAAAATGTGATGGGAGTAAATTCCCAGATGTTACCAAGAGGCCAGTTGGCATGTCAGACTGGTAGCCGATCACTTACTTGGAGATTATGGTGAGCCATGTCATTGTCACACCTGTGAGCTGCTAGGGAATTCATGAGGCAGAGAACAGGTTAGCAGTAAGAACTAGGCTGCCACCACACCTTCTCACATCAACATGTTTAGTAGCACTTAAATAGAAACAGCAAGAAGCTCCCTCTGACAGAGCTCCATGTTAGGATCTGAGAACGGCCACTCTGAATGACTTTGGACAGGTATAATAGGGTTTTGGAGTTGTGGCACAGCTTTGAATAGCCACCTTCCCTATTCCCAGGCATTACTATACATACCTTGCCCCTTTCTGTGAGTAGCACCTTGATGGTTAGGCAGGGTTGCTAGTAAATTTGCTTGCCAGGAATAATTACCAATTGATTACACCCCAATTCTGGAATTACTGTACTTCTCTTGTCACTAGATGGCTGGGTATCTGGTGACATTAGACAAGGGCAGATTAGGAACCTCAGCCAATGGGCAGGGATCTTCTTGGGTCCCTTGGCCTGCTGGGAGAGCTTTTGGGGTGAGGTCAGATGAACGGGTGGGGGGGGGGGTTCTGTGCCACCTGGGTGGACATGCTGTACCAGGCCTATCCCGGGGACATCTGGCTGCCAAGCTGTCTGAGGTCCCATCCAGAAGCAAGAGATCAGTGTAGAGACTGCAGTCCAACCATAAGTAACGGTTCAGCTGGAGAACCTGTCACCACTAAAGGGACCAGTCACCTTATTACCAGGGACCACAGTGAGTACCAGAGCAGTATCTGAGTACCAAGTTAGGGACCCAGCAGGGAAGCTTGAGAAAAACTCAGTGGAGAGGGTTGGAAGAGTTTGAGGTCCAGTGGCAGTGGGTCAGCCAGTCTACTGAAGATCTACAAGAAGTGATTTCTTGTGTTAGAAACTGTTAAGACAGCAATCCTACATATGCAGATGTGGTGTCCTGCTTGTTCCCTTTCCCTGCATGGCCATCTACCTATAGAAGTCTCAGTCCAATTACCATTTCAACTACTTAAAGGGGGGGGGGGGGTCCTGGCCCTAAACCCTCTCCCACAGTTCTGTTCAAGAAAATAAATCTTTGCATCCAAGTGTCTGGTGCCCACAAATTAACCTTGCATTACACCCACTATGCCTTGTAACCCACTCTACACAGAAGGATGTCAGCTCTCCCCAACTCTGGAGGGAGTCATTAGACCAAAGGGGACCCTGGACCTTGCTACACATGTAAGGTAAACCAAAAGCAGCTATCTTGCAGGAGGGCCACAACCATGTGAAGTCAAGCAATTAGTACAGATTTTGCTTGGACTGTAGATTTACGTTGCATTGCACTAGTGGTCTCCAAACTGTGGCCCTTGATGCATTATTCCCCTACTGTCAGCAACAGTTTGCCACTGACACCAATGGGCATTATTCCTCCCACTGACAGTGGGGCACCATTACTTCCCCAAATACCAATGGGGCATAGTTTTCTCCTACTGAAGCCAGGAGATTTACTCCCACTGACACCAATGGGCATTATTCCTCCCACTGACAGTGGGGCACCATTACTTCCCCAAATACCAATGGGGCATAGTTTTCTCCTACTGAAGCCAGGACATTTACTCCCACTGGCCACATGCCAGCCCCCACAGAGTATCAAGGGGGGGGGTTGCCAACTTTCTGAACAATGGGCACTAGACTGGTGGAAGCATATTGGCTTGCTTCTAGCAAGCTGAAGACTTGTATTCTCACCTTGTGCAATCCTCATCTCCAGCTCAAGAGGACCAGATGTACTGACAGGAAGAGGTGGTGGCAAAGTGTTGACTGTAATACTCAGCAGTGGCACAATACCAGTTTCAATGAAGTTGCATTGCACAGTCACCCTAGAGAAACAGTACAATATTAGATAAGGTTCTAATGCTGACCCCCCCCCCCCATATACTACAGCAGGATTGCTCATCTTACCTCATTGTACTGTCCCTAGTAATAGAAGATCCTTGCCATGTCTGTATTTGTCTACCAGCTTCAATAGTAGCTACATAGTTCATTGGACCATTGGGCACCTGGGTAAAGAAAAGGTCAATTCCAACAAACCAGGATAGGTAGTCTATGAGCTTTTAAAAAGAAAAAAACACCCACCATAATGGTTTACATTTCAACATGATACAGAAAGTTGCAAAGGGTGGCTTTTTGTACGCCACAAGAAACCTACAGAAGTGCCTGTTAAGCAGGTTTTAGACAAGCATAGGAGTAGGGTTGATGGTGCAGTAGAGCATTAAGCCAATTCATGAAGGCAATAGTAAGATCACTCATGAATGGAACTGCCATACTAAATTGGCTGAATTACAGCTGGTCTATAGCCAGATTTAATTTATACTGGACTGGAATGGAATGACCCAACCAGGACAGGGGCCTGCAGGGTGGCCTCATGCCTACCGACTATGGGCACTGGCTTTTAAGGGAATGCTACGGTAAGAAAAGGGAGCACTAAATAGGCAGCTAGTGGGATCCAAAATGGTTCCAGCAGTCAGGGATATGCCCTGCAGAAAAGTTCATATGTTACTGAAACCAGACCTGTGTTAGAGGTTCTGGTCAGTGTTGGCAGCCAGCTGTAGAGCAGAATGACGGAGAGAGCGTGACACCACTCCAAGAGCAGTAGGGTAGTTGCAAAGTCAAGTTTAACAGTAGTAAGTTACTCACATTTGAGTAGGTATAGGCAAGCATTCATAGTAGATTGTCCATAAGGCTGCCTTGCGCTGGGCAGCAGTGATTGGCAATCCCTGGATGTGGATCAACAAGGCAGGCATGTCAGTGCTAGTGGACGTGGTTGAGCTTGTATTCGGAGCATGTGTGCTCCTTCAGGCTTGCGATTGCTGATCCCTGCTGCCCAGCTCCCTTGCTTTTAGCAGAAAAAGTAGTCCGGATGGCCGTGCGCCAACAAAATTTTTTTTTACTAATAGACAGTCCATACAGCAAAGGGGAAAAAAAAAAAAAAAAGATCGGCAATGCATTTCTCACTGTCCGTTTTATCCGCTTTGCTGTATGGACTCATTAATAAAGAGATTTGTTAGAGTGCGGTCATCCGGACTACTTTTTCTGCTGTATGCCACTTATATACTGAGCCAGTACCTGTAGGGAGGAGATATCATGGCTCAGACATCTGGAGCAGGTTTGTTTATCCAAATGCAAGGGAGCCTTATTGACTGAGACTACTACAAATGCTTGCTTATACCTACTATTAAACTTGCCTATGCAACTAACATACTGCACAGAGTGGCGCCACTCTCTCATTTGGGAGGTGTGCCTGGAGGACCCTTTGGGTGGCCTCGCTTTGGATCCAGGTCTCAAAACAGATTTGGGTCCTTTGTGCCCAAACCAGCAATGACTTTAGACCGAGATGGGAATATGATCAGCTCAAAGAAACCCTATACTGGGGGTCTCCTGCCATAGTCTGCTTAAGGTGTTCAGCAGGTCTCATGCGTGTGCCTACCATTATTCAGACAAAGGGTGACTTAATCATAGAGATGTGTGACAAATATTGTGACCACTTACCTTATTGAACCATTGAGAGATGTTTATGATGATGTGTAATACGTTGTGTCCAGAGGTGTGGGCAACAAGTCACCTAGTTTAATGATTGTGTTTTTTGGCTGTTCCTTAGCTATGGAAGGTATATTCCCATTTACAGTTTGCATTGTTAGGGTAATGTGATCAGGTTTTACCTGATCTGTGCTATAAGTTGTCACTAGAGTTCGTTTGCATCCAAGCTAGTGTCCATTATGGATGCTCAGCTATAATACCTGGTTCCAGACTGGAGGAAGAAGTATACTGATGGAAGCGCCCAAGCTGGGTGCTGGACAGTTCCATTACAATGATCTTTAGCAGCAATACTGAAGTTCAAAAGGTGCCATTAGCTTCAGCATTTTGGGCTAAGAAGCTGAACCAATATTCACCTTCACCAAGTGATATCACAGCCTAAAGACCAGAATTGTAGCCAAGAGTCTATACAGTGCAAATGTCTCAAATTTCATATGCATAATAAAGAATGTGCAAAGGTTAGCCTTGCTAGCACCATAAGGGTCAGACTGCTATAGTCAGACTGTATTGCAATACCTACCTGATATGCTGTAGCACAGGATAATGGGAACCTGAACACTACAAAGGAGGTACTGGTATCCACTTTCAGCCCGGTGCAGGAGTCCAATCCAATCATCCTGACGGAGTCCAGATGCAGAGATGGCACGGTCAGTTCACTGGACACCGCAATCACCATGTTGCCAAAGCTGCACTGTGTGGTCACTGTGGAAAACAAAATTGGGTTTTCACCATCTAGATTAGACATGCAATTATCTAGTCACCAATAATGTGCCCACTGCAGAATTTATAAATAGTCCAATCCAACTCACATCTGTACAGGTTTCGTTGCAGTGAAGAGTGCAAAATTATACAGAGCAGACCACAGGTCTTATGGACACCTAGAGGGTTGTCCATTGTACATAAAAAGGTCAAAGTGTGGCTTAGTCCAAAACAAGTCAGGCTGGGAAGACACTAGTATTGTCCAAATGTTTTATTTTTTTATTTTTTTTACCAAGTACATTCTAGACTGGGCTTCAATTCACTCAAATTATGAAATGCAATCTTAAAATGCTTTTAGCTATGGCCAAGGTACTAGCAACCTTACCTACCAAAAAGCAGGTTATTATGTTTTACCTACAGACTGGCCATAGTAGGTTCAGGCCGATACGGCTACCCAACTTTAGCGCATCCAGTAACATCCTACTTACACTTGTTGCCAAAGAAACAGGGCATTGTCTCAGCGCTCGGGGAGTAGCAGCATCCCATTGCAGCACAGGCATCACTGGTTACAGGAGATTCACCGCAGGCCAGTTTGTCCTCATTAGCAACAGCATAGCAGACATCAGGGCTGGGGGCATCCAGGGCTTCTATACAAGAAAGGAGAACTTAGAACATGTGGTACATCTAGGATTCATCTTCAGTTAGGAATTCAGAGATTAGAAACTAGGCGAGACATACTTTGACCAATTAGCCCCCCAATAGTAATGAAGCTGCATTGTGCTCTTGTTCCAGGGAACAATGCCGATTCCCATTTAGAAGATTAGACATGTTACCATTCTGTATTGGACATCTCTTCTCCGTCTTGTACTGGTCAACTGCACCATCATAATTTTCTTCCAGAAGCAGAACCATCATATATTCCCCATCCTAGAGAAAGACAAAACCAGCATGCATTACACCAGGGGTCTCACAACTTCCGAAACAAAGGGCCAGTTTACTTTAAAACTTTTGGGGGGGGGGGGGGGCAGAAGACACCCTGACATTGGTAGGAGTAATCATAGCCATAGGCTTTGTGGTCACTGGGAGGAATTATGTCCCAAGGGCCACTGCCTGCAGATGGGTTTGGAGACCCCTGCATTTCACTAAATTGAGTGAAGTTGTCTGTCCGTTCTGCCAAAACATGTCTAAACCTCCCCACCTTCCAAGGATTCAGACACTTATTTTACAATTTACCAGGGGCTTTACACATGCTTGACCTGTGCTGGATGTAAGTGGAGAGACAGAAATTTTTTGGGTAATGAAGGGTTAGAGTACTATCCAATTTGAAAGTTCTTCCTTCACTTCTGTCATGAAGATGCTACAAGTGAAAACTTCTAAAGGGAGCGCATAGCCTTCAATATATGCCACCAGAACAGGTGTTGCCAATTGATTTCTCTTCACCGCTTGTTCTGGCAACAGCTAAATGATCTCCCATTTGTGGCAATGGTTCCCATACAGATGGCCCATTAAGGGGGCAGACAAACCTAGGCAGTCTTTGCCCTACAGAACTAAAGTTCTGGTTATACATACACCCAATGAATGCATTACTACCATACATGAGAACAGGTTTAGGATCCTATTGGAAACCTAGAACTTTGAAAAGAGTCGTCCCATGACTGCATCAAAAAGCCCAAGTCAGTGATGTCAAGCTTACCTCTTCCCTTACGTAGCATCCATCATAGGCAGCAGCAATCACCATTGTGTTATTGGGTCCATGTCTTACCCAGATCCCACAAGAAGAATCATTGGCAGGATCCTGAAATTCATCCTGGAAATCTGAACAAAAAAAAAAAAAATAAAAAATAAAAAAAGTTATTCAAGTTAAGGCACATTATACCAAACCAGTGTCAGATTGGCACACCAGCCAACACCATAGAAAGTCAGATTTTTACTAATGGTATACAATTGTTGTGCAACAAAAATACACGTAGTGACAAGGAATTTTAGCTCTTGAGCGGCACCCTTTGGGCCCCTTCTGCTAAATTTAGTGAGCATTGATTCTGAGCATATACGTTTGTACTTTTGTGTGATGGATTTGTGTACTGACCATATGAAAAGCGAACAAACCGATGTCCGCCGAAAATTTACTAGACCGTCAGCCAACATTTGTTTGCTTAAAGTTGGACGACAATTGTCAAAAGGAGCGTACCAACGGTCAGGTTTTAGGACAACAGACAACCCCCTGCAAACAATCAGTTAGGATTCACCCTCCATACCATGATTATTGAAAGTGACACCCCAAATTGTGGGATGTCCCCTGACGTAAAGGGGAATCTTCCAAAAATGAAGACAAGTTTTACCTATATTTTACTTTAAACCAGAACATACCTGAGCACCATAAACTGATCATTTAGGTCACTTAATTTCCAGAGAAATGAAAAAGAAACCAATGGAGCCATGGTTTATATTTTTTTGTTTGAGAAATTACTTTGAAACCCTGAAATTTCCAGCTGTGGGCATCCTAAAGTGTTACTAAACCCACCACAGTAAAATCAGTCTGTATATGCAGTCAAGCATTCTTGTTATACCCACTGTGGAACCTAAGGGGTTAATCCTCAATGTGTAAAAATGAGGCTTGATCCTGTTCTCCGATCCTCCCCTTCTTCCACTATCCAACCCATTTCCTTATAGAAGGGAGGGTAGATGACAAGCTGCACATGCTCAGTTCGGCATGCATTTCTAGAGAGTTTCTCTTGGGAGACTGCATGCGATGAGCACTGTCCAGATACAGGGTTAGGGGCCCTGCGCGAATGAAAGCTCTTTCAAGCTTTAACAAGACACTGATAGAAGTCACAAGACTGCTGAAAAAAAGGGCATTTAGCAGTTTATATTTAGGCTGTCTGAGAGCCTATCCAGAAGTAGAGAAGGGTTGGGACTGCAGGCTTGTAGTTGAACCAGAAGTAACGGTTGTGCCGGCTGGAGAACCTGTTGTGGTTGGAGTTAGGAGGGGAAGCTGTCGCCACAAAGGGACCATCCACCTTGCTACCGGAGACCACAATGAGTGATCTGAGGCCAGTAGCAGAGCAGACTTCTTGCCAACTGCGGACGGTGAAGAAGTGGGAAAACTTCAGCAAGTGCCAAGTCAGGGACCCAGCGGGACAACAGAGGTGACATTTGGCGAGTGCCAAGCCAGGGACCCAACGTGTCAGCAGGGGTGAAGCTTGAGGAGTATCCGAGTGCCAAGCCAGGTGACTTGAGGAAGATACTGAGTGTTACAGTGAAAGGGGATCCAAAGTCTAGTGAGAAACTGGGAGCTCGTTGAGTGAAGACCCACAGTGAGTGTGGGGTAAAAAGAACGGTTCGTATTGCAGAATGTTGAATACCTTCACCGTTAGTAACAGCTACAAGGATTGTTGCCATAGGAGACATCGGTCCTACCTATATAGAAGTGATGTCCGGCTGGAGGCCTTCACCTGTATACCTGTAGGAGTCTCAGAGTCTGCCAATTAACATTGCATCTACCTAAGGGTGTCCTGGCCCTAACCCTCTCTCCCACAGTTCTGTTTGAGACAATAAATCTCTTTGCATTAAAAAAAAAAATAAAAAAATAAAAAGTGTCTGGCGCCCACCAGTTGAGCTTGCATTACACCCACCATGCCTTGTAACCCACTCTACACTGAAGGACGTCAGCTGTCCCCCTTACTCGAGGTAACCATTAGGCTTCACTACATGAGCAAACCCCTGCAAATTAAGGGAATCCTTGGGGACCCCCAGAACCAGTGTCCCCATTGGAAGATACCCCCCACCTTCTTACTTTTCTGGGGACAACCCAAGATTATCCTTTTACCAATCTGCAGGCAGAAGGCATAGGGACACCATCTAGCCCTGTAAAATTTTAAAAAGCTGAAAGCTGCAGAAGCTGGGTGGTATACCAGCGCCTACTGGAATCTCAAGCACCCAATCAATGTGAGCTTCCAGCCTGCTTCCCTGCAACCACACACTTCAACCAAGAGTCAAAGTGAGCCCATTCCCCCCCCCCCCCCTTCTAAAAAGGCTTAATTCTGTGCTGACCCAGCTCCTCACTAGATCTTCATGGGTAGGGCAGCCCATTCATTGTAAGGTGGGTCTCCCCTTGAGTTTAGGGGGAGGCAACCCCCCACCCCATCCTGTTTTATATGTGGTACAGGAAGTGGAAAAAAAAAATTAAAAAGAAAAAAAAAAATTAAATCGCCCCAATGGAGATATTAAGGGATGGGGTAGAAGGAATAATCTTTAGTTCCACTTTGCAATAAAGGAGGCCCATCTAGTCACTAGATCAGGACACTGGCTACATTTTAGTGCATATCCTGGATAATAGCACACAGAACATGTTCAATAGGGATCAGTGAGATACCAGACAATTAGTAGGAACAGCATCCCTACCTTTGGCAATTTCCACCCTTAAACCACAATAAGTTAAAATTGAAAGGGGGGGGGGGGGGGACTTACCCAACACTTTCAGGGAAGAGGTCACCCCTTCAGTCGGCATAGAAAAGGACAATTCCATCTTGTCCAGAGCACAGTGGAGGAGAGAGGAGCTTTCAAAGTGCCCATTGGCATCACACAGCAACCAGGACAAACTGAAGCTCCACAACAGCAGTGCTAAGCCCATTTCTACCCTGGAAGAACCCATCTTGATGATCACTTGCAGTACTGACCCTCAGCCCTGACCTGAGATTTATACCCTGGAGAGAGGGCGGGGCTTCAGGCTGATTGGTCAGGGACTGCTATGCACACAGGTGATCCTAATACTTGCAAAGGTGACCAAGAACTGCTGATTGTGGGTCTCTTCAAACCAATCAGGGTTCATGTTCTGGGATGATTATAAAAAAAAGGAGCATCATTGGTTATTACTTTGTATTTTTTTCCTCTTTATATTTGTTGCACCTTTTTTTTTTATATGTTCCATAAATGTACAAAAATGGGGTCTGATTTATGAAAACTGGAGCAAAGAAAGCAAACAAAATGGGTCTCTTATCCATAGCAGCCAATAATCTCACCCAAGAGATCAGTTTTTGATTTGGCTTCCAGTTTTCAATGTGGAGCCCTTAGGGGTTCTGAGGTGTCGTGTACATTTTGTATTATTGTGGAAACACTTTTTTTTCATTATGTAGCAATTTACAAAAGTAAAAGCTGCAGAGCCATTACCAGCTGGGATTTATCTACTTCCCACCCCGACCAATCCTGACATTCCTCTCCTACATGTAAAAATCATCATTTATTTACTAAAAAAATTACTCAAAACCCCCAAAGATTATATATTTTTTTTTGCAGAGGCCCTAAAGAATAAAATGTCGGGTTTTGCATTTTTTTTTTATGTCACACGATATTTGCGCAGCAGTTTTTTAAATGCGGATTGTTTTGCAAAAAATACACTTCAGGCCGGGTTCACACTATTGTGAATTGGATGTGGAGGGTTTTCACCGCATCTGATTCTCATGTCAGGAGATTGTGATCGGCTCTCTATGGAGACGGTTCACACATCTCCGGAGCGGCTCCGGTGTGAATTGCACAGGAGTCCTGTGTGTCTTCTGGTCCATCTCAGGTCCAAATTGAGCCAAAAATTCGGACTGAGATCGGACCTGAAATGGGGAACGGGGACGCACCGGACCCCTGCTGTTCGCAGCTCCGTACTGCAGTTTGGACCCAGCCTGAATGAATTTGAGTGCAACACAAACACAATATAATACCCATTTTTGGGGTAAAATATAAAAGATGAGTAAATAGATACCCAACATGTCACACTTTAACCACTTGCTTACTGGGCACATATACCCCCTTCCTGCCCAGACCAGTTTTCAGCTTTTAGTGCTGTCACTCTTTAGGCCCGTACACACGATCGGACTTTTTGACAACCAACATGCAAATTAGCTGTTTTGGACCAACATCCGACCGTGTGTACGCTCCATCGGACCAACTTTTTCCAGGTTTCATCGGACTTTTGTTGGCTGTGCGAACGGACCAACTTTCTGCCAACAAAAGTCTGATGGACCAAAGTCCGGCCGTGTGTACACAAAACCAACGGACTTTTGTACAAACCAATGCAGAACCAATGCAAAAGATCAGACAACAATACAGAAGTTGACCAAAGGTGGCGGTAAAGAGCAGAAAAACCAAGTGATTTGGTGAAAGTTGGCTGAAAAAGTCCTGCCGTGTGTATGCAATACCAACTTGGGGCCAACTCCCTTTGGACAAAAATCCACGGGAAAGTTGGTCCACGGTCCGATCGTGTGTATGAGGCTTTTGAATGACAATTGTGCGGTCAAGAGCTTTGTTTTGGTGGTATATAATCACCACTGGGGTTTTTATTTTTTGATAAACAAAAAATTGGGGGGAAATTTTTTTTTATAAAATTTTGCAAACAGGTCGTTTTTCTCCTTCATTGATGTGTACTGATGAGGCTGCACTGATGGGCACTGATAGGTGGCACTGATGGGCACTGCTTAGCAGTATTGATGGGCACTGGTAGGTGACACTGGTGGGCACTGCTTATCAGTATTGATGGGCACTGGTACTTGGCACTGGTGGGCACTGGTAGGCTGCACTGATGGGCACTGATAGGTGGCACTGGTGGGCACTGCTTAGAAGTATTGATGGGCACTGATGGGCACTGCTTAGTAGTATTGATTGGCACTGGTGGGCACTGCTTAGCAATATTTATGGGCACTGGTGGGCACTGATAGGTGGCACTGGTGGGCACTGCCTAGCAGTATTGATGGGCACTGATAGGTGGCACTGGTGGGCACTGCTTAGCAGTATTGATGGGCACTGGTAGGTGGCACTGCTTAGCAGTATTGATGGGCACTGGTGGGCACTGATAGGTGGCACTGGTGGGCACTGCTTAGCAGTATTGATGGGCACTGATAGGTGGCACTGGTGGGCACTGCTTAGCAGTATTGATGGGCACTGGTAGGTGGCACTGGTGGGCACTGCTTAGCAGTATTGATGGGCACTGGTAGGTGACACTGGTGGGCACTGCTTAGCAGAAGTGACTGTCAGTGTGTGGGACCGATGTCCCATTTACACAAGCCGGTAAATGGATTTTTGTTTTTCTCCTCACACTGTCAGCATTGGGGGAAAAAAAGGAGATTACTGGCTTCTGTTTACATCACATGATCAGCTGTCATTGGCTGACGGCTGACCATGTGGTAAGATTATAGTCTAATTGGGCGACTATGTGGCAGATGAGGTTTAATGTTGATAAATGTAAAGTTCTGCACTTGGGGGCCAAGAATATGCATCATACATACTAGGGGGAGTACAACTGGGGAGTCCATAGTGGAGAAGGATCTGGGGGGATCCGTAGTGGAGAAGGATCTGGGGGGATCCGTAGTGGAGAAGGATCTGGGGGGATCCGTAGTGGAGAAGGATCTTGGGGGATCCATAGTGGAGAAGGATCTGGGGGATCCGTAGTGGAGAAGGATCTGGGGGGATCCATAGTGGAGAAGGATCTTGGGGGATCCATAGTGGAGAAGGATCTGGGGGAATCCGTAGTGGAGAAGGATCTGGGGGGATCCGTAGTGGAGAAGGATCTGGGGGGATCCATAGTGGAGAAGGATCTGGGGGAATTCATAGTGGAGAAGGATCTGGGGGGGGGATCCGTAGTGGAGAAGGATCTGGGGAGTCCATAGTGGAGAAGGATCTGGGGGGATCCGTAGTGGAGAAGGATCTGGGGGGATCCGTAGTGGAGAAGGATCTTGGGGGATCCATAGTGGAGAAGGATCTGGGGGGATCCGTAGTGGAGAAAGATCTGGGGGGATTTGTAGTGGAGAAGGATCTGGGGGGATCCATAGTGGAGAAGGATCTGGGGGATCCGTAGTGGAGAAGGATCTGGGGGGATCCGTAGTGGAGAAGGATCTTGGGGGATCCATAGTGGAGAAGGATCTGGGGGGATCCGTAGTGGAGAAGGATCTGGGGGGATTTGTAGTGGAGAAGGATCTGGGGGGATCCATAGTGGAGAAGGATCTGGAGGGATCCGTAGTGGAGAAGGATCTTGGGGGATCCATAGTGGAGAAGGATCTGGGGGGATCCGTAGTGGAGAAGGATCTGGGGGGATTTGTAGTGGAGAAGGATCTGGGGGGATCCATAGTGGAGAAGGATCTTGGGGGATCCATAGTGGAGAAGGATCTGGGGGGATCCGTAGTGGAGAAGGATCTGGGGGGATTTGTAGTGGAGAAGGATCTGGGGGGATCCATAGTGGAGAAGGATCTGGGGGGATCCGTAGTGGAGAAGGATCTGGGGGGATCCGTAGTGGAGAAGGATCTTGGGGGATCCATAGTGGAGAAGGATCTGGGGGGATCCATAGTGGAGAAGGATCTGGGGGTTTTGGTAGATCATAAGCTCAATAATAACATGCAATGTCAAGCTGCGGTTTGCAAAGCGAGCAAAGTCCTTTCTTGTATAGGAGAGGGATGGACTCCAGAGAGAGAGATATCATCTGTACAAATCATTAGTAAGACCTCATCTGGAATATGCAGTTCAGTTTTGGGCTCCAGTTCTCAAAAAGGATATCAGGGAACTGGAGAAAGTTCAGAGAAGGGCAACCAAACTGATAAGAGGCCTGGAGGAGCTCAGCTATGAGGAAAGATTAGAGGAACTGAATTTATTCCCTCTGGAGAAGAGGAGAATAAGGGGGGATAAGATCAACATGTACAAATATATAAGGGGTCCATATAGTGAACTTGGTGTTGAGTTATTCACTTTACGGTCAACACAGAGGACAAGGGGGCACTCTTTACATCTAGAGGAAAAGAGATTTCATCTCCAAATACGGAAAGGTTTCTTCACAGTACGAGCTGTGAAAATGTGGAATAGACTCCCTCCAGAGGTGGTTCTGGCCAGCTCAGTAGATTGCTTTAAGAAAGGCCTGGATACTTTCCTAAATGTACAGAATATAACTGGGTACTGACATTTATAGGTAAAGTTGATCCGGGGGAAAATGCGATTGCCTCTCGAATCAGGAAGGAATTTCTTTTCCCTGCTTTAGCAAATTGGAGCATGCTTTGCATCCTCTGGATCAACTGTGGGTATATGATTGTGTATATGGGATTGTATGATATTTTTTATTTATTTTTATGGTTGAACTAGATGGACTTGTGTCTTTTTTCAACCTGACTAACTATGTAATGTCACCATTGGCCTCTCTCTTGGGGTTTTTCCTGTCTTGTATGGGCAGTGTGCCGCACTGCTCTCCAGGCTTTATTATCAGTCTGAGAGCGGCGGTGGATGATGTCACAGAGGGCAGGGAGACGGGGCGTCATGGGGTAGTTACCAGGGATGCTGTTAAGGCAGTACAGCCAGCCCTCCTGTACTGGGCCCGGACCCCATCACCATTCCTCTGCTGCCTCCCCCTGCAGCATTGCCAGCTTCTCCTCTTCTTTCTCCCTCTGGCTGCACTGCAGGGAGAGGGGTTCTAGCACATGCGCCCCATCGATCTGCTGTCCAGGCCCCTCTGTGCCTCTTTTCTCTCAGCACGGCCGGCTTCCCATCTCTCCTGCTGGCAGACAGGGGGATGTTTAAGGATGGAGAGTGGCGGGCAGAGGCCGGTAAATACATCATTTACTGGCCCATTACATTTCTGAATGAACACAGTGAGCACATGGGCGTCCGCAGAACTTTTTTCAGGGGAGGGGGGGGCATCATTTTAGGGTCACCCATGCACCGCCCCTTTTCGGCAATGTCATTATCACATTATTATGGTCAGAGACTGCAGAAGTATTACAATCCCTAGGATAAGTAATGGATAATGGCCAACAGGCCCTCTTACCAGAGGAAAGAGAAACTACAGCAGTGATCACTCCGGCTGGACGATCGTTCACTCTGGGTTCCCCGGGGGCGACACTGTTCAGTAGTGTAGCATGTCTGTACCCTGGTAGTGGCTCAGTCTTTCTCTCTCTGGTGGTTCTGGGCAGCGTGGCTCTCTCTCTGGTGGCGCTGGGCAGCGTGGCTCTCTCTCGGGCTTCCACCCAGCACACTCCTCGTTCTTTGTCCTGTAGTACTCTCTCCCTCAGCTTTTTTTCCAGGCTGCAGTCTCTCAATCTCTCTCTTGATCGAGCTGTAGCCTCCTCCCTGTGGAAAATGGGGCCGCCAATCTTTTGGGACTACCTGTCCCATGAAGCTTGCCTCTCCTAGTCGCCTTTGATTGGCCCTCAGTTATGGCCAATAAGGAAGGAACGGAGCAGGGCAGGAAGCTGGGTGGGGAACTTGGTGAGAGCCGCCGTCTCTTCTCCCTGGCAGGAGAATGGGTGGGGCGAGCGGGGGAAACCTCTGATGCCCCGCCGCTCGCTTTTCTTCCGTCACAGCGCCGCCGAGTTCTCTGCTGGACTGAGCAGGGAAAAGAGCCAAAAGTTACACTACACTGATGGGGGGCTTGACAGCACCTTAATGGTGTCACCCGGTGCGGTACCTCGATAGAGACACAACTGTGCTGAATTTAAGATCCGATCCCTGATTCCAAGGGGGGGCACTTGACCCCCCTTGCCTCTACCTTTGGATGCCCATGGTCCCATGTGCAGCTTTCCAGAGAGGCCTGGAGCGAGGGAATGAAAAGGACCAGCAGAGGGCCGGCATGACAAGGTGATAAGGGAACAGCATGGGGTTAAAGCGGTTCTGCACTGTGTGTTTTTTTTTTTTTTTGGGAATACAATGCAAGGATTAGGAGGTAAATTGGGGGCCTCACGTGTTCCATCTTTATAATTGATTGCTCCCGGTTTTCCTCCTCTAAAATAATTTATATAAACCCTTTCCTGCTGGGGGCCATCTTGCCTGTGGGCATGTGAAACCCCACAGGCACTTTAGATGGCCCAGCATGCACCGCCGTTACTGCGCCGAGCTCGCGCGTGCGCAGTAACGGCAAAGTGCAGCTCACGTTCTCCGAAATCTCGCGAGATGTCGGCACATCTGCCGACATCTCGCGAGATTTCAGAAGATGTGGCCGAAATCTCGCAAGATTTTGGAAGATGTGGCCGAAATCTCGCGAGATTTCGAAGATGTCCGCACTGACTCCTGGGATCAATGACACCAGATCCCAGGAGACAGTGCGGCCTGACGACGATCGACGCAGAGACCCCGCCCACCGCCGCAGAGACAGAGGACAGGAAGTCAGCGATTATCAAGGTAAGTGAAAAAAAAAAAAAAAAAAAACACATTTCATTTAGTACTCTTTGCTTGATTTGGAAGGCAAAGAGATTTACTAAATGAAATGTGTGCAGAACCGCTTTAACAAAAATAGAGAAAAGGTGGGGGGATTAAGGATTGGAGGAGAAATGGGAACAGGTGGGGTTTCGTTTATTAAAGGAGCAAGGGGGTGACCCGGGCAACACTGCAGGGGATCTTGTCATAAGAACAGTTTCGCACCCACCCTGTTTTGTGTTTTAATTCTTCTTTATTTCAGGTGAAAATGGACATGTCATGGCAGCAAGGAGATGGCGGTGGTGGTCTTTGATGGTGGCAAGTAACCTATGAGATGGAAGTGTGGGGGACCCATCGGTGGTATGGGCCCACGGTGTATTCAGTTAACACGGGTTAACTGGACGATGGTAATGGTGGCACTGCGGCAATGGGTTTGTCTCTGAGCTGGTGGCTGGTGGCCTAATACAAAAAGCCCACAGTGTGGAAGTGTAAACGGAATTATGTTGGGAAGTGCCGTCAACGACCACCGGGGGAAGCAACTGATATTCTGGAATTTTCTGTTAAAATGTTTATATATTTTTGAATATTTGTGAATAAAAAGGCTGCTATGGCCAGTTATACTCAAGTCCAAGTGTGGTCTTAATGAGTAGATAATGGTAAGTGGGGTGGGTTTTTGGAGTATGATAATGGTGGCAGTCATAGGAAGGTTGGACATCTTATCTACACTGGTCATGCAGAAGAATGCAAATTGTCTGCCAGAATTTTCTGATAACATGCCGCATTCATCTTGCCATCAATTTTTCGCAAGATTCCCCCGTTCTTTTAGAGCTCACTGCCGACCAAAACATCAGTGAGCCACCACCATGCTTCACAGTGGGGATGGTCTTGTCGCTATAGGCCCCGTTGACCTTTCTCCACACATAGTGCTTATGGTTGTGACCATAAAGCTCTATTTTGGTCTCGTCACTCCAGATTAGTTTGCCAGAAAATGTGAGGCATGTTGTCAGCCATATTGTAATCAGTTTTTTTTTTTTTTTTTTTGTGGCATTGGCGCAGTAAAGGCTTCTTTCTGGCAACTCGACCATCACTTTTGTTGAAGTATCATCATCTTGTGAACCACGCCGTCTTTTTCCAGAGCAGCCTGTATTTCTCCTGAGATTACTCTTTGTATCCTGAACAATTCTTCTGGAAGTTGTGGCTGCAAAATTTCTTGGTCAACCTGACCTTGGCTTGGTATCAAGAGATCCCCAAATTTTCCACTTCCTGACCACTTGCCTACCGGGCACTTTCACCCCCTTTCCTGCCCAGGCCAATTTCCAGCTTTCAGCACTGTCGCACTTTGAATGACAATTGCGCGGTCATGCTACACTGTACTCATATGTAATGTTCTTCACACAAATAGAGCTTTATTTTGGTGGTGCTTAATCACTGCTAAAAAAAAGAGAAAAAAGTCAGAAAATTTGGAAATAAAAATTAAGTTTTTCTTAGTTTCTGTCAGTACATTTTGTAAATAAGTAATTTTTCTCTTTCACTGATGTGAGCTGATGGGGTGGCACTGATGAGGAGGCACTGATGGGCACTGATAGGTGGCACTCAGTGGCGGCTGGTGTTCAAAAAAATTTTTTGGGGGGGTGCAAGTGAACTAAAAAAATCTGAAAAATACTGAAACAAAAACATAAATTGCAGCCACTCTTCACATCAATTGCAGCCACTCTTCCCATCATATGCAGCCACTGTGCCCATCATATGCAGCCACTGTGCCCATCATATGCAGCCACTGTGCCCATCATATGCAGCCACTCTTCCTATCATATGCAGCCACTGTGCCCATCATATGCAGCCACTCTCCCCATCATATGCAGCCACTCTCCCCATCATATGCAGCCACTCTCCCCATCATATGCAGCCACTCTCCCCATCATATGCAGCCACTGTGCCCATCATATGCAGCCACCTGTGCCCATCATATGCAGCCACCTGTGCCCATCATATGCAGCCAACTATGCCCATCATATGCAGCCATTGTTCCCATCATATGCAGCCACTGTGCCCATCATATGCAGACTCTGTGCCCATCATATGCAGCCACCTGTGCCCATCATACGCAGCCACCTGTGCCCATCATATGCAGCCAACTATGCCCATCATATGCAGCCAACTACGCACATCATATGCAGCCACTGTGCCCATCATATGCAGCCACCTGTGACAATCGTATGCAGACTCTGTGCCCAGCAAAAGCAGACACCTGTGCCCATCATATGCAGACTCTGTGCCCAGCAAAAGCAGACACCTGTGCCCATCATATGCAGACTCTGTGCCCAGCAAAAGCAGACACCTGTGCCCATCATATGCAGCCACTGTGCCCATCATATGCAGCCACTCTTCCTATCATATGCAGCCACTGTGCCCATCATATGCAGCCACTCTCCCCATCATATGCAGCCACTCTCCCCATCATATGCAGCCACTCTCCCCATCATATGCAGCCACTGTGCCCATCATATGCAGACTCTGTGCCCATCATATGCAGACTCTGTGCCCAGCAAATGCAGCCAACTATGCCCATCATATGCAGCCACCTGTGCCCATCATATGCAGCCACCTGTGCCCATCATATGCAGCCAACTATGCCCATCATATGCAGCCATTGTTCCCATCATATGCAGCCACTGTGCCCATCATATGCAGACTCTGTGCCCATCATATGCAGCCACCTGTGCCCATCATACGCAGCCACCTGTGCCCATCATATGCAGCCAACTATGCCCATCATATGCAGCCAACTACGCACATCATATGCAGCCACTGTGCCCATCATATGCAGCCACCTGTGACAATCGTATGCAGACTCTGTGCCCAGCAAAAGCAGACACCTGTGCCCATCATATGCAGACTCTGTGCCCAGCAAAAGCAGACACCTGTGCCCATCATATGCAGACTCTGTGCCCAGCAAAAGCAGACACCTGTGCCCATCATATGCAGCCAACTATGCCCATCATATGCAGCCACTGTGCCCATCATATGCAGACTCTGTGCCCAGCAAAAGCAGCCACCGAATTTTCGAATTTAGAATTTTCGTATTTACCAATTTTCGAAATTTACGGAAAAAATAACAAAAAAACGAATGAAACGAAAACTAACAAAGTTTTCGGCAGTGCACATGTCTACATTATATACGATCACAAATCTATAGAATATTCTGCCATAAGAGATTTTAGTTTGGCAGATCTGTTACATAATATATAATTTTATAGTCTGGATAAACGTGTCCCTTTAATTGCCCCCCCCCCCTCCCGGTGCTGATACGTGGGACTCCTGAGGATTCAGCATGGTGCCTGAAATCGAATGTTCATCAAGAAGAGGAGCGGAGGGATCTGCGATCCCCGGAATACATTTATTTCTGGGAGCGTTGGGAATGGTGGGGACTCCCATCTCTATCTTTTCTCTCTGAGATCTTCACATAATAAAACCCGACACTTGGGGGTGTTCAATGGCCGGATTTATGACCCGTGAAATCCCATTGGATACGCTCTGCACCAGATCCTGGTGGGAAATTTCCCAGGAAGAGTTCGGTTTAGGATGTTAAGCGATATTCCCGGATTTAAGTGGGAATTAGAAGAGGACTTGGACACTTGGAATGTCGCTGTGGTATAAGCAAACAGCAAACCCCCTGATTTTAAAAGGTTAAAAAAGTCAAATAAAAATATAGATGTAAATCTAACAAAATTTAAGCAATTTATTTTTTTCTTAAAATACTTTTCACCTTTTTTTTTTCATCCTTTGTTGCATCTCAGTGCTGCTGATCTCTTGCAGCCCCCTTAGCAACCACTTCCTGCCTGCATGCACTCCAGTGATGGCTGCATTCCATTTCTCAGGGTGGGATTTCTGATGGTGACGATGGCGGGAACATGAGCGCCAGTATAGGCACTTCAAGACTTCCTTAACCGCTTACCCACTGGGCAGTTAAACCCCCTTCCTAACCAGACAAATTTTCAGCTTTCGGTGCTCTCACACTTTGAATGACAATTACTCAGTCATGTACCCAAATGAATTTTGTGTCCTTTTTTTCACACAAACAGAGATTTCTTTTGGTGGTATTTAATCACCGCTGGGTTTTTTATTTTTTGCGCTATAAATCAAAAAATACTGAAAATTCGGTAAAAAAAAAAAAAAGATTCTTTGTTTCTATTAAAAATTATTGCAGAGTATTGGCGAGTATTGGCAGAGTATTGGCGAGTATTGGCAGAGTATTGGCGAGTATTGGCAGAGTATTGGCGAGTATTGGCAGAGTATTACAGTGTTGCACAGTATTGGTAGAGTATTGCACAGTGGTTGCAGAGCATTGCACAGTGGTGGCAGAGCATTGCACAGTGGTGGCAGAGCATTGCACAGTGGTTGGTGGCAGAGCATTGCACAGTGGTTGGTGGCAGAGCATTGCACAGTGGTTGGTGGCAGAGCATTGCACAGTGGTTGGTGGCAGAGCATTGCACAGTGGTTGGTGGCAGAGCATTGCACAGTGGTGGGTGGCAGAGCATTGCACAGTGGTGGCAGAGCATTGCACAGTGGTTGCAGAGCATTGCACAGTGGTGGCAGAGCATTGCACAGTGGTTGCAGAGCATTGCACAGTGATGGCAGAGCATTGCACAGTGGTGGCAGAGCATTGCACAGTGGTTGGTGGCAGAGCATTGCACAGTGGTTGGTGGCAGAGCATTGCACAGTGGTTGGTGGCAGAGCATTGCACAGTGGTTGGTGGCAGAGCATTGCACAGTGGTAGGACGCAGAGCATTGCACAGTGGTGGCAGAGCATTGCACAGTGGTGGCAGAGCATTGCACAGTGGTTGCAGAGCATTGCACAGTGGTTGCAGAGCATTGCACAGTGATGGCAGAGCATTGCACAGTGGTGGCAGAGCATTGCACAGTGGTTGGTGGCAGAGCATTGCACAGTGGTTGGTGGCAGAGCATTGCACAGTGGTTGGTGGCAGAGCATTGCACAGTGGTTGGTGGCAGAGCATTGCACAGTGGTAGGACGCAGAGCATTGCACAGTGGTGGCAGAGCATTGCACAGTGGTGGCAGAGCATTGACCAGCACTGTGGGCACTACACATCCAGCCCACAGCTCTGGTCCCATCTCTCCCCCTTTCCGCTTCTCCCTTCTCTGTACCGATCGGTACAGAGAGGGGAGGGAGGAACCGGCGTCATGACGTGACGCCGGTTTGTGTACATGTGATCGCTCCGTCATTTGACGGAGCAATCACGTGGTAAACGGCCACTATCAGCGGCTGTTTACCGTGATCTGTGATGCGCCGGGTCCTTGGGACCCGGCGGTCACAGATGTTCTCGAGTGCGCGCCCCAGGGGGCGCGCGGGAGCAAGTTTCTGGGAGGACGTCCGTAGGACGTCCACTCAGGAAAACCCGACCACGCTGTAGACGTCTTTCGACTATAGCGCGGTCGGCATGTGGTTAATTCACATATGGTGGGGTGACAACTTATAGGAGCAACTGGGAGACTGGGACAGATAGTTGTCACCCTATAATAGGAAGTGCCTGGACAAGGGCCGTCATGGCAGGATCAGCAGCCGTTATATCAATGAAAGCTGCAGATTTAAAAATATTGAACAGAAAAGTTGTCATGGCTGCTCTGACACCAGTGGCAGCTGGTGCTTAAAGTTTTTTGGGGGGGGCGCAAACAAACTGAAAAATTCTGAAAAAAACAAAAAACATCTATTGCAGCCTCACTATCAGTGATGTAAGTAACTAAGTTAAAATAAACGGAGTTACTAAACGCAGTTACTTTAGAGGGTAACGAGTAATCTAAAGCCCCATACACACGCGCGGATTATCCGTGGACCAGGTCCGTCGGATCCTGTCCGTCATACTTTGTCTGATGTTGGTGTTGCATACACACGGTCGGACAAAGTTGTCGGAAAATCCGATCATTCTGAACGTGGTGACGTTTGTTGCCTACGACGGGACAACGTAGAGGATAGTAGCCAATAGCTTGGGTCTTGTAATGTGATCTGAGCATGCGTAGCACTTTGTCCGGTCGGAATTCGCTACACACGATCGGATTTGGTGTGATCGGACTTTGTTGTCAAAAAATCTATCCAGCAGGAGATAGGACTTTGTCCGTCAGGCAATCTGATGGAAACTGTCCGATGGTGCCTACACACGGTCTGATTTTCCGACAACATTGTCCGATAGGACAGAATCCATCGGAAAATCCTACCGTGTGTATGGGGCTTTACTGATTACTTTTCCCCTCATGGTAACGCAGTTCCCATTACTTGGGCGGCGTTACCGCAATTACATCTACTGCCACTAGATGGCAGTACTGTAATTCCAGTGTCCTGACGAAAAAGTTCCCCCGCCAGATAAGGACCCCCCTGTACTGAGCAGGCGCAGCGCTTGTGCAGTACGAAGAACTACGGAGCTTCCGAAAATTGTCAGTTAACATGTAATTGTACGAGGCGATGCCGCACGCTCCCGATGCTCGTGCTACTCTGCAAGGGGCGTCTATCGTGTAACTAAGGGGCGGGTCTAGTATTACTGTAACCAAGGGGCGCATTTATTATTATTGTTATATATCGAGCTCTGCCCATTAATTTAACATTCGCCCTCTTCTGTAGCCATCCGCCCCTTACACGATATAATAATAATAGACCCGCCCCTTGCTTACACGCTATAACAGATCTGCCCCTTGGTTAGAGTAATAATAGAGCAGCCCCTTGGTTACACGATGTATAACAAAAATAATAAATGCGCCCCTTGGTTACAGTAATACTAGACCCGCCCCTTAGTTACACGTATAGAATATTAAAAAAAAAAGTCAGTTACTTTGCTGTGTAACTAATTACTTTTCTAATGTAGTAACTGAGTTACTAACGCAATTACTTTTTGGGAGAAGTAATTTGTAACTTAACTAATTACTTTTTTAAAGTAAGATGACCAACACTGCTCACTATACCATCAAACGCAGCCACTGTGCCCATCAATTGCCGCCACTGCGCCATCAAACACTGCCACTGTGCCCATCAATTACTGCCACTGTGCCATCAAACACCGCCACTGTGCCCATCAAACGCAGCCACTGTGCCCATCAATTGCTGCAACTGTGCCATCAAATGCAGCCACTGTTCCCATCAATTGCTGCCACTGTGCCATCAAACGCAGCCACTGTGCCCATCAATTTCTGCCACTGTGCCATCAAACGCAGCCACTGTGCCCATCAATTGCTGCAACTGTGCCATCAAACGCAGCCACTGTGCCCATCAAACGCAGCCACTGTGCCCATCAAACGCAGCCACTGTGCCCATCAATTGCTGCCACTGTGCCCATCAATTGCTGCCACTGTGCCCAACAATTGCCAACACTGTGCCCATCAAATGCAGCCACTGTGCCCATCAATTGCTGCCACTGTGCCATCAAATGCAGCCACTGTGCCATATCAAATGCTTTCAGTGTGCCCATCAAAACCAGCCACTGTGCCATATCAAATGCTACACACCCCCCACGCCCGCCGTCTGCCCGGCACTTACCCTGTCTCTCAGTGGGGCAGCAGGTGACGGCGGCGAGCGGTCTCCTTGATGTCTTCTCCCGTCCTCTCTTCCCATCCTCTGCTATGATTGGACACCTGATAGGCGTTGGGGACTTTATATGAAACACACTTCTCGGGTAAGGTGAGAACTTGATACAATACTTGATACAATGCTCATCATGGTCACTACTGAACATCATATACATTGTATCAAGTTCTCACCTTACCCGAGAAGTGTGTTTCATATAAAGTCCCCATGCCCCTCATGTCCCCCACCTTCCCTTTTTTTCCAATATATTAGGGATGGAGACCTATGTACTGGATAGTCAAGGTCTCATACAAAGTCCCAACATTTTCTTTTTACTCAAATTTATTAGGGAGGAAACACACTCTCATCTACTGTTTTTACTCCATGGACTACTGCTGCTCTACATCAAGCGCCAACTTAGGTTTTTGGCAATATTGGGACATCCTGTTTTGCTACTTTGTTTTTATGTTGATTGTGGTCACAGCGCCGGGGGTTTTGTTTTTGCTTACTTCCGGGAGCTGCGACGCGCACCGTGTCGGTTCCCCACCCCCTCATTCTTATGATTGCGGGACGTGGGGGGCGTGTACCCGCTACGCGTCGACGCCACGCCCTACACGCACGCACGACTGACGTCAAGTTGACGCCGCGTGCTGGCGTGCTAATTTATCATCTGCGTGCATACACTGACGGTGGATTAGGTGTTTACATATAGGCGGTTCTCCGCCTGTGTGTATCGCCTCCCCCCTCAGAGCACGTTACAGCGTGACGTTGGCGGCACACTGTTCGATGGCAGGTAATCTCTACTTTATCACCCATCCTGGTCTCATACACCCCATGGTGATCACTATATATATTTTTTCCTTCTCCCACTTTATGCAAACACTTAACCTGCATTATGGTGCCATGTTCCCTTTGGGGGCTGTTACCCTTCACTTGTCTAATCCACTTTTAGCTTCTCCTAACTTAGGAGTTGTCTACTCTGCACTAGTCTCCCCACTCCCAATCCTTTCTTTCCCACCACTTCCCCCCTTTTTTCCTCATTCCCCTTTCACACGGTCTGTGTTACAATGCTCACATGCTCATTTGGATTTTTTGTGTTATTATTACAGTGCACATATCTGGTTTACACTCAGTATCACAGTACTGGAAGGGAAATTTTGGCTCATCTAATTATCTTCAATTCTGTTTCTGGAATGGTCAATCCTGCTGTTGCGGGGGGGATGGTCATTCATCCCCCGGTGCAACACATCACTATATCTTTACTACCCATTTTGCTCTGTATTACCCATACTACACTCCTACAGGTAAAAGTGACAGGGCCACTTATGTTGCTCCCTCTCTTCCTGTATTAATTAACTATTACTAAATTAGTTACTTAATATTCATTACAGGTATTCCCATGTAGCTGCTCCTGATGAGTAGATACAATCGACGAAACGCGTAGAGCTTTCATATTTGATGTTATGTCACAGTATCCATGTCTACACCATGGGTATATCAAGTTGAGCCAGCAATAACATGTCCATGATGTTTGTGCCCATTTTTTTGAGTGTACTGTCGATATCTACTTTATCATGTGTCATATTGTCTACTATGCTACCAATCATTATTTTAAAATGATGTTACTACTTATGTTTTACTTACTCTGTATGATACTCATTTATTTAATTAAAGATATATTTTAATAATACAGTACGCTCATCATGGTCACTACTGAACATCATATACATTGTATCAAGTTCTCACCTTACCCGAGAAGTGTGTTTCATATAAAGTCCCCATGCCCCTCATGTCCCTCACCTTCCCTTTTTTTCGAATTTATAAAACTTGTCTGAGACTTTAAAAAAAATGGGGACGGAGAGCTGAAGTCACACACTGCAAGTGCAAGTGAAGAGAGCTCTGGGAGCTGATTGGAGGGGAGGGACACCCCCCCCCCCCCTCCACACAGTACACAGGAACAGAGCTGAGGCTGTCAATCTGCTGTCACCATTTTTCTCTTGGCGTCAGAAAAACTTGTCAGAAGAGATTCATGCTGATAGCAGAGGAAGGAGGCAGCAGACAGAAATGACACTTCTTGCTCTGGATTTTGACATTTACACACTATAGAGGGATATGCTTTGTTCCTATTTCATGGCTGAGATTTACAACCACTTTAGGACAAGCTCATCAGCCCAGACGGGGCTCAGTCTGACTTGCTGCAGATTCTAATGCACATTGTGAGAAGCTCACAGTGTGCAGTGAAATCAGAGAAAGACATTCCAGTCCAGGAGAGGAGCCGCTACACAACTGTGCGAGACTGAAGGGCAGGACCTGAGGTCGGATTTAAATATAAAAATGGCATTTTGTTAACAAAAATAGAATTACTCTTTAAATGTATTATAATCCCTCGCTTTCCTCGGCTCATCCAGCGGGCGGGGCACCTTCTTCATCGCCTGGCAGTGAACGGGATCAGAGCGGCCCGGTGGTGTGACCAGCGGACGGGCCGCATGGCTCATAATTACAGACATATGTGAGAGATAATTCCTGGACTGTGCGGGAAGTGTGGAGGTGTTTGTGCACAGCGCTGGAATTAGAGCCACGACAAGTCCCCGAGGTCTCCGCCTTCTATCCCAACACTGGCGGCATTCATCTCCGCACATCGTCCCGCTCAGAGGCCGAGGAACTCCCAAAAAAGTGTCTGAATGTTTGTTTGTGTTTCCCAACTATGAAAGGAGCTGTGAGAGCCAAACTCTCCGACCCCAGATACGGATCAGAGGAGAGAAGCTTTCCTTGTCACCTACCGACACTCCAAGAGGAAAAGAGGGGTGTATAGCTTTAAGAAGAGCTGCTGGAGGACTCTGCTCCTTCCTCTATAACTCTCCTCTCCTGAAATACTCTGCACTGCTGGAGGACTCTGCTCCTTCCCCTATAACTCTCCTCTCCTGAATAACTCTGCTCTGCTGGAGGACTCTGCTCCTTCCTCTATAACTCTCCTCTCCTGAAATACTCTGCACTGCTGGAGGACTCTGCTCCTTCCTCTATAACTCTCCTCTCCTGAAATACTCTGCACTGCTGGAGGACTCTGCTCCTTCCTCTATAACTCTCCTCTCCTGAAATACTCTGCACTGCTGGAGGACTCTGCTCCTTCCTCTATAACTCTCCTCTCCTGAAATACTCTGCACTGCTGGAGGACTCTGCTCCTTCCTCTATAACTCTCCTCTCATGAAATACTCTGTACTGCTGGAGGACTCTGCTCCTTCCTCTATAACTCTCCTCTCATGAAATACTCTGTACTGCTGGAGGACTCTGCTCCTTCCTCCATTACTCTCTTCTCCTGAAATACTCTGCTCTGCTGGCCACAGAGAGGGCTCTGTGTGTAATTTTCTAGCAAAAAATACTGATTTAAACTTGTAAACAAAAAGTGCCAGAAAAGGCCTGGTCAGCAAGTGGGTAAAATGGAGCTTTCAGACTCCCATTAGCCCTCCGCCCACAGACCCCCACAGCCACCGGGCCAGGGTTGTGGGGAAGAGGCCCTTGTCCTCAGAAACACAGGAATAGCTTCCTTTGCTAGGAGGTTCTCCCAGGCAAGGACCCCCCCCCCATGTTTAGAGCATGTAGCCTGGTGTGCTTCAGGAAGGAGCGGGCGGTCATGCTCATCCTCCTCTCTTCCTGGCCTGCCAGGCTGCATCCTCAGGTAATGATCTGGTGTGGATATTGGGAGGAACCCTGCGCTTTTTTTCTTTGCATGGGGTTCCCCTAAAATTTAACCAGACCGGGCCTGGTATAGGATTTTAGTGGGACCCCATGCCATATTTTTTTTCATGTGGGGAACCTCTTAGATTACCGATTTCCGGTGCGTTTGGCTCATCCTAAATGGGGTCCCCCTTAGAATTCATATCAGGCCCTCATCAAGGATAAGGGTCGAATATGTACTTTTAGGGGTGGTCAGGTGGTGGCCATCACTGATTTTTACCATTCGACTTCCATCAACTTTAATGAGGTTTAGATTCCCAGTAGAGTTTGCCGAACCTGCCTCATACCGAATCCCAGTACGTTCAGCTCATCCTAAATGGGGTCCCCCTTAGGATTCATATCAGATTCTCATCAAGAATAAGGGTTGAATATGTACTTTTAGGGGTGTTCAGGTGGTGGCCATTACTGATTTTTACCATTCGACTTTCATCAACTTTAATGAGGTTTGGATTTCCAGTAGAGTTTGCCAAAGCCGTCTCATACCGAATCCCGGGAATGTTCGACTTATCCTAAATGGGGTCCCCCTTAGAATTCATATCAGACTCTCATCAAGGATAAGGGTTGAATATGTACTTTTAGGCGTGTTCAGGTGGTGGCCATCACTGGTTTTTACCATTCGACTTCCATCGACTTTAATGAGGCTTGGAATTCCCAGTAGAGTTTGCCGAACCCGCCTCATACTGAATCCCGGTACGTTCGGCTCATCCTAAATGGGGTCTCCCTTAGAATTCATATCAGGCCCTCATCAAGGATAAGGGTCAAAAATGTACTTGTAGGGGTGTTCGGGTGGTCATTACAGGTTTTTACCATTCGACTTCCATAAACTTTAATGAGGTTTGGATTCCCAGTAGAGTTTGCCGAAACGTTTCATACCGAATCCCAGTACGTTCGGCTCTACCTAAATAGGGTCCCCCTTAGAATTCAGTAGATCCACATCAAGGATAAGGGTCGAATATGTACTTTTAGGGGTGTTCAGGTGGTGGCCATTACTGGTTTTTACCATTCGACTTTCATCAACTTTAATGAGGTTTGGATTCCCAGTAGAGTTTGCCAAAGCCGTCTCATACCGTGTCCCGGGAATGTTCGACTTATCCTAAATGGGGTCCCCCTTAGAATTCATATCAGACTCTCATCAAGGATAAGGGTTGAATATGTACTTTTAGGGGTGTTCAGGTGGTGGCCATCACTAGTTTTTACCATTCGACTTCCATCGACTTTAATGAGGCTTGGAATTCCCAGTAGAGTTTGCCGAACCCATCTCATACTGAATCCCGGTACGTTCGGCTCATCCTAAATGGAGTCCCCCTTATGCGGCGTACACACGGTCGGAATTTCCGATGGAAACAGTCCAAAGGGAGCTTTTCGATGGATTTTCCGACCGTGTGTATGCCCATTGGTCTTTTTCTGTCGGAATTTCAGACGGACTTTGGATTAAGAACCTGTTCTCAATTTTTCCGACGGAAAACCTTTCTATCGGATTTTCCGATCGTGTGTATGCAATTCCGACACGCAAAATTCCGACGCATGCTCGGAAACAGTTCGACGCATTCTCGGAAGCATTAAACTTCCCTTTTATAGTGCAGTCGAACGTGTTTTATGCCGCTGTGTTACTGACCGTCGGAATTTGGTGTGACCGTATGTAGGCAAGACAGTTTGAGCGAAATTCCGTCGGAATTCCGACGGGAAAACCATCAGAGCTTTTTCCGACAAGAAATACGACCATGTGTACCCGGCATTAGAATTCATATCAGACTCTCATCAAGAATAAGTGTCGAATATGTAGTTGTAGGGGTGTTCAGGTGGTCATTACTGTTTTTTACCATTCGACTTCCATCAACTTTAATGAGGTTTGGATTCCCAGTAGAGTTTGCTGAACCCATCTCATACCGAATCCCAGTACGTTCAGCTCATCCTAAATGGGGTCTCCCTTTGAATTCATATCAGGCCCTCATCAAGGATAAGGGTCAAAAATGTACTTGCAGGGGTGTTCAGGTTGTCATTACAGGTTTTTACCATTCGACTTCCATCAACTTTAATGAGGTTTGGATTCCCAGTAGAGTTTTCCTAACCCGTCTCATACCGAATCCCAGTACGTTCGGCTCTACCTAAATAGGGTCCCCCTTAGAATTCATATCGGATCCACATCAAGGATAAGGGTTGAATATGTACTTGTAAGGGTGTTCAGGTGGTGGCCATCACTGTTTTTTATCATTCGACTTCCATCAACTTTAATAAGGTTTGGAATTCCCAGTAGAGTTTGCAAATCTGCCTCATACTGAATCCCGGTACGTTCGGCTCATCCTAAATGGGGTCCCCCTTAGAATTCATATCAGGCCCTCATCAAGGATAAGGGTCAAAAATGTACTTGTAGGGGTGTTCGGGTGGTCATTACAGGTTTTTACCATTCGACTTCCATAAACTTTAATGAGGTTTGGATTCCCAGTAGAGTTTGCCGAACCGTCTCATTCCGAATCCTAGTACGTTCGGCTCTACCTAAATAGGGTCCCCCATAGAATTCAGTAGATCCACATCAAGGATAAGGGTCGAATATGTACTTTTAGGGGTGTTCAGGTGGTCATTACTGGTTTTTACCATTCAACTTCCATCAACTTTAATGAGGTTTGGATTCCCAGTAGAGTTTGCCGAACCCGCCTCATACCGAATCCCGGTACACACGGCTCATCCTAAATGACTCGTCACTTTTTAGGTTTTTCTGCCCCTTTCTCGCACTCAGACAGCAGACGTCTCGTTAAATATCGGAGGTCACAAAGTCAGCCTTCCGCCCCCCCCAACACAAAGAGCGGCTGACTCTTGTTTAGAGAATGTGAAGTTTATAAGCGTGGTAATGGAGGAGCGAGCTGCTCTGCGGTCTGAGGTATTCCCACTGTTAACATCGTCCCGTAAAACGACTGCGTAAAGCTGAAGTGTTCAAACACAGATCAGTCATCAAAGGCTCAGACAGGCACCCCCCCAGAACCCGTATATATTCCACCATAAAGCCGGGCCTAATGCAAACACTGGGCGCTCCTGCGATCCGTCAGCCTGTCGCGGGACGTCAAGAGCGCCTACCGCGCCGTAAATCAGGAGAAGGGAAAAAAAACGGGCGACCTTGTGTTCTACTCCACACTCAGCTAAAATCAAACAAACCCAACGCAGATCGTGTATGGAATCGTTCACAAAGAGACGCGAAATAACAGAGTTTTTCCTGATCGGCTGTCCCCAAATTTTATGTTTCCTTCCAGTCTATTGACACTTTAAAGCTGAACTCTGACACCAAAACTTTCATTTTAATCGATTCCTCAGTAGCCACAAAAGGGTATAAATCCTCTTTGTGTGACCAAATCACTTTGCAAACCCAGATATTAGTAGTAGTGGCATCATCACTGTGCTGTGCAGAGAGCAGAGCGCCATCTTCTGGTAAAATGTGAATTTCTTCTGATTAAAGTATTTAAGATAAAATACCGTATTATGGCCACTAGATGGCGCTGACAATAATAGAAAAATTACAGTGCCTTGAAAAAGTATTCATACCCCTTGACATTTTCCACATTTCGCCACGTTACAACCAAAAACGTAAATGTATTTTATTGGGATTTTATGTGATAGACCAACACAAAGCTGCACATTATTGTGAAGTGGAAGGAAAATTATAAATGTTTTTTTTTTTTTTTTTTTTACAAATAAATATGTGAAAAGTGTGGGGGGCATTTGTATGGCGCCCCCCGGAGTCAATACTTTGTAGAACCTCTTTTCTCTGCAATTACAGCTGTGAGTCTTTTTGGGGATGTCTCTACCAGCTTTGCACATCTAGAGAGGGACATTTCTGCCCATTCTTCTTCTTTTTTGCAAAATATCTCAAGCTCTGTCAGATTGGATGGAGAGCGTCTGTGATCAGCAATTTTCAAGTCTTGCCACAGATTCTCAATGTGATTTAGGTCTGGACTGTGACTGGGCCATTCTAACACATGAATATGCTTTGATCTAAACCATTCCATTGTAGGTCTGGCTGGATGTTTCGGTTCGTTGTCCTGCTGGAAGGTGACCCTCCCCCCAGTCTCAAGTCTTTTGCAGACTCTAACAGGTTTTCTTCTAAGATTGTCCTGTATTTGGCTCCATCCATCTTCCCATCAACTCTGACCAGCTTCCCTGTCCCTGCTGAAGAAAAGCATCCCCACCACATGATGCTGCCACCGCCATGTTTCACGGTGGGGATGGGTGTGTTCAGGGTGATGTGTAGTGTTAGTTTTCCCCACACACAGCGTTTTGCTTTTAGGCCAAAAAGTTGAATTTTGTTCTCATCTGAGCAGATCACCTTCTTCCACATGTTTGCTGTGTCCTCCACATGGCTTCTCACAAACTGCAAACAGGACTTCTTATGACTTTCTTTCTCCAATGTCTTTCTTCTTGCCGCTCTTACATAAAGGGCAGATTTGTGGAGAACACGACTAATAGTTGTCCTGTGGACAGATTCTCCCCCCTGAGCTGTGGATCTCTGCAGCTCCTCCAGAGTTACCATGGACCTCTTGGCTCTTCTCTGATTAATGCTCTCCTTGCCCGGCCCGGTCAGTTTAGGTGGACGGCCATGTCTTGGTAGGTTTGCAGTTGTGCCATACTCTTTCCATTTTCTGATGATGGATTGAACAGAGCTCCGTGAGATGGTCAAAGCTTGGAATATTTTTTTTTATAACCTAACCCTGCTTTATACTTCTCCACAACTTTATCCCTGACCTGTCTGGTGTGTTCCTTGGCCTTCATGATGCTGTTTGTTCACTAAGGTTCTCAAACAAACCTCTGAGGGCTTCACAGAACAGCTGTATTTATACTGAGATTCAATTGCACACAGGTGGACTCTATTTACTAATTAGGTGACGTCTGAAGGCAATTGGTTCCACTAGATTTTAGTTAGGGGTATCAGAGTAAAGGGGGCTGAATACAAATGCCCCCCCCCCCCCACACTTTTCACATATTTATTTGTAAAAAAAAAAAAAAAAATTGAAAACCATTTATTATTTTTCTTCCACTTCACAATTATGTGTCACTTTGTGTTGGTCTATCACATAAAATCCCAATAAAATACATTTATGTTTTTGGCTGTAACACGACAAAATGTGGAGATTTTCAAGGGGTATGAATACTTTTTCAAGGCACTGTACATCAGACTTCTTCAGTGATGGTCGGGTTTGTCCTACGTACTATCGGACCAAGGCGTACTTTACTACGCCAACATTCACCTCGCCGCCGCCCATGATCGGTCATATTCGGGCTGCAAAGGACTCGGGTCATGGGGGTTTTATCTTCTAGGCCTGTGTTCTGTTCTTTGCAGTTTGGTAATTCGTTCTCCTGAAGATAATATTCAGAGATGAGATCCGGAGAGGAGAGGAGAGGAGAGGAGAGGAGAGAAGAGGAGAGGAGAGGAGAGGAGAGGAGAGGAGAGGAGAGAAGAGGAGAGAGAGGAGAGGAGAGGAGAGAGGAGAGGAGAGGAGAGAAGAGGAGAGCGATGAGACGGCGGGTCACCGGAGGGATCACACTGACAGCCAGATAGTCATCTCTCTTGGCAGGCGGCAGCCATAGACCAAATACTGAGATTTTATTATTACTCCTCAGACTGGGACTTTATACACCGTCTGATGGAAGGACCACCCGCAGTCTGAGGATTATACTGTGTGTATAGGAGAGGATGGAGGAGATTCCCTCTTCTGATAGGACAGTGATAATGGCAGAAATATCCATAGATATGTACAGAGCTCCAGGATCATACATGACATGGATAGATCTCCACCAGGTCCATAGATGTCCATTCTAAGGACCAACCACAGTACCAGACCCATAGAGAGAGGAGAACAAGAAGGATGATTCAAAACATCTATCTATCTTTTTATCTATAGCTCTCTATTTATATATCTACCCATCTAATTACCTATCTATCTATCTATCTATATATCTATCTATCTATCTATCTATCTATCTATCTATCTCTATTTATTCATATACTGTATCTACCCATCTAATATCTATGAATATCTTTCTATCTATTCCTCTCTCTATTTATATATCTACCCATCTAATTATCTATCTATCTTTTTATCTATCTATCTATCTATTTATCTATCTATCTATCTTTTTATCTATCTATCTATCTATCTATCTATCTATCTATCTATCTATCTATCTATCTATCTATATCTATCTATCTATCTATCTATCTATCTATCTATCTATCTATCTATCTATCTATCTATCTATCTATCTATCTATCTATCTATCACTATCTATTTGCAGTGATGTAAGTAACTGAGTTAAAATAAACTGAGTTACCTAACGCAGTTACTTTAGAGGGTAACGAGTAATCTAACTGATTACTTTTCCCCTCATGGTAACTCAGTTCCCATTACTTTGGCTTAGTTACCCCAATTACATCTACCGCCACTAGATGGCAGTAGTGTAATTCCGGTGTCCTGACGAAAAAGTTCCCCCGCCGGATAAGGACCCCCTGTACTGCGCAGGCGCAGGGCTTGCGCAGTATGAAGGACTACGGAGCTTCCCAAAACAGCTCTGAGTGAACTCTACACCGCGCAGGCGCAGTTAACATGTAATTGTACGAGGCGATGCCGCACGCTCCCGATGCTCATGCTACTCTGCAAGGGGCGTCTATCATGTAAGTAAGGGGCGGGTCTAGTATTACTCTAACCAAGGGGCGCATTTATTATTATTGTTATATATCGAGCTCTGCCCATTAATTTAACATTCGCCCTCTTCTGTAGCCATCCGCCCCTTACACGATATAATAATAATAGACCCGCCCCTTACACGATATAATAATAATAGACCCGCCCCTTACACGATATAATAATAATAGACCCGCCCCTTGCTTACACGCTATAGCAGATCTGCCCCTTGGTTACAGTAATACTAGACCCGCCCCTTAGTTACACGTATAGAATATTTTAAAAAAAAGTCAGTTACTTTGCTGAGTAACTAATTACTTTTCCAATGTAGTAACTGAGTTACTAACGCAATTACTTTTTGGGAGAAGTAATTTGTAACTTAACTAATTACTTTTTTAAAGTAAGATGACCAACACTGTCTATTTGTATTATCTATCTATCTATCTATCTATCTATCTATCTATCTATCTATCTATCTATCTATCACTATCTATTTGTATTATCTATCTATCTATCTATCTATCTATCTATCTATCTATCACTATCTATTTTTATTATCTATCTATCTATCTATCTATCTATCTATCTTTTTATCTATCTATCTACAGTATCTATCTATCTCTATCACTATATGTTTGTATTATCTATCTATCTATCTATCTATCTATCTATCTATCTATCTATCTATCTATCTATCTATCCATATTTGTATCTATAGCTCTCTATTTATATATCTACCCATTCAATTACCTATCTATCTATCTATCTATCTATCTATCTATCTATCTATCTATCTATCTATCTATCTATCTATCTATCTATCTATCTATCTATCTCTATTTATTCATATACTGTATCTACCCATATACTATCTATGAATATCTTTCTATCTATTCCTCTCTCTATTTATATATCTACCCATCTAATTATCTATCTATCTATCTATCTATCTATCTATCTATCTATCTATCTATCTATCTATCTATCTATCTATCTATCTATCTATCTATCTATCTATATCACTATCTATATCACTATCTATTTGTATTATCTATCTATCTATCTTTTTATCTATAGCTCTCTATTTATACACAGTATCTCACAAAAGTGAGTACACCCCTCACATTTCTGTAAATCTTTTCTTCTATCTTTTCATGTGACAACACTGAAGAAATCACACTTTGTCTACAATGTAAAGTAGTGAGTGTACAGCTTGTATAACAGTGTAAATTTCCTGTCCCCTCAAAATAACTCAACACACAGCCATTAATGTCTAAACCACTGGCAACAAAAGTGAGTACACCCCTAAGTGAAAATGTCCAAATTGGGCCCAAAGTGTCAATATTTTGTGTGGCCGCCATTATTTTCCAGCACTGCCTTAACCCTCTTGGACATGGAGGTCACCAGAGCTTCACAGGTTGTCACTGGTGTCCTCTTCCCCTCCTCCATGATGACATCACGGAGCTGGTGGATGTTGGAGACCTTGAGCTCCTCCACCTTCCGTTTGAGGATGTCCCACAGATGATCAATAGGGTTTAGGTCTGGAGACATGCTTGGCCAGTCCATCACCTTTACCCTCAGCTTCTTTAGCAAGGCAGTGGTGGTCTTGGAGGTGTGTTTGGGGTGGTTATCATGTTGGAATACTGCCCTGCGGGCCAGTCTCCGAAGGGAGGGGATCATGCTCTGCTTCAGTATGTCACAGTACATGTTGGCATTCATGGTTCCCTCAATGATCTGTAGCCCCCCAGTGCCGGCAGCACTCATGCAGCCCCAGACCATGACACCCCCACCACCATGCTTGACTGTAGACAAGACACACTTGTCTTTGTCCTCCTCACCTGGTTGCCCCCACACACGCCTGTCACCATCTGACACCAAATAATTTTATCTTGGTCTCATCAGACCACAGGACATGGTTCCAGTAATCCATGTCCTTAGTCTGCTTGTCTTCAGCAAACTGTTTGTGGGTTTTCTTGTGCATCATCTTTAGAAGAGGCTTCCTTCTGGCACGACAGCCATGTAGACCAAGTTGATGCAGTGTGTGGCGTATGGTCTGAGCACTGACAGGCTGACCCCCCACCCCTACAACCTCTGCAGCAACGCTGGCAGCACTCATACGTCTATTTCCCAAAGACATCCTCTGGATATGACGCTGAGCACGTGACCTCAACTTCTTTGGTGGACCATGACGAGGCCTGTTCTGAGTGGAACCTGTCCTGTTACACCGCTGTATGGTCTTGGCCACCGTGCTGCAGCTCAGTTTCAGGGTCTTGGCAATATTCTTATAGCCTAGGCCATCTTCATGTAGAGCAACAATTCTTTATTTTCAGATCCTCAGAGAGTTCTTTGCCATGAGGTGCCAAATTGAACTTCCAGTGACCAGTATGAAAGAGTGAGAGCGATAACACCAAATGTAACACACCTGCTCCCCATTCACACCTGAGACCTTGTAACACTAACGAGTCACATGACACCGGGAGGGAAAATGGCTAATTGGGCCCAATGTGGACATTTTCACCTAGGGGTGTACTCACTTTTGTTGCCAGCGGTTTAGACATTGATGGCTGTGTGTTGAGTTATTTTGAGGGGACGGCAAATTTACACTGTTATACAAGCTGTACACTCACTACTTTACATTGTAGACAAGTGTAATTTCTTCAGTGTTGTCACATGAAAAGATAGAAGAAAATATTCACAAAAATGTGAGGGGTGTACTTACTTTTGTGAGATACTGTATCTACCCATCTAATTACCTATCTATCTATCTCTATTTATTCATATACTGCATCTAATATCTATGAATATCTTTCTATCTACTCCTCTCTCTATTTATATATCTACCCATCTAATTATCTATCTATCTATCTATCTATTATCTATCTATCTATCTATCTATCTATCTATCTATCTATCTATCTATCTATCTATCTATCTATCTATCTATCTATCTATCTATCTATCTATCGCACTATCTATTTGTATCTATCTATCTATATCACATCACTATCTATTTGTATTATCTATCTATCTATCTATCTATCTATCTATCTATCTATCTATCTATCTATCTATCTATCTATCTATCTATCTATCTATCTATCTATCTATCTATCTATCTATCTATCTCACTATCTATCTATCTATCTATCTATCTATCTATCATGTGGGCGGTGTATAAGAAGGATGGAGATGAGTCCTCGTGTTGTCGGTCTGCCTGTGTATACTTGTCGGTATTTCACGGTATTCCGGGTAGAACGTCTCTCACTATTATCTCTCACATTCCTGATTTGCAGCGATTCGCTCGCTGGGACGGTGACATCATCTGGAATTGTTGAGTGCCACGCCCATTATTCGTCTTCCAGATCTGCACCCTGATCACACCAGAGATGAAATGGCCACATACGTAACAATCTGATACAATCTGTACAAACCTCTTTAGATTGACCGAATCCATGTGATGTGAGGCCCAGCGATACCATCCAATCTACCTGTATCCAATCAGGCCCGGCTCGCTCTGCGTGGTTATTGGTAGATCTATAGGAGATTGCAGGAGGATTATAGGAGGTTGTAGCTTGTGTGGTCAGCTATACGAAATTGGAACAACTTTCCAGAATAGATAATATAATTATTTTCTTCATATTATAGGCTCTCTGATTAAATTTAGGAAGTATCCAGACAAAACTGATACTACAGCCTGTAGATGGCTATAGGAACACAGCCTGCCTGTCCCCACAACCCATTTTTAGCCATATATTGCTATAGACCAAGACCAGACAATCTCAACCGGGGTTCCATGAAACCCTGGGGTTCCTTCAGAGGTTACTTGGGGGGTTCCTTGAGTTGTGGCTGATTGGCCTCCCATTTGATGGTGCCTACATAATTCCAGGACCAACACCACCTGTTAAGGTCAGCATGTAGGCAGGTGCAGTCTACTTTTTCCACTGCAGGTGGCGCTCATCCGCAGCAGCCCGTAGCTGGAGAGGAAGTGAAGAAGAAAGAACACAGTTCCTGTATGGTTTCCTAGGTCATTGGGGAAGCAATCCGGTTGAATGCTGCAGCCCCATGTGACTCTGGCAGCCATCTTGGGTCAGGCAGGGCCTATTTAAAGCCCTGGTTCCCAGGTTTGGCGCCTTTTTGTGCGTTGGTTGAGTAGGGCCAGGTACCCCACCTGTTAGGGACAGTATTAGCGGTAGGGAAAGTTCTCTGACTAGGAGGGTGGTCATCTTCCCGCTTGGGCATGAGACAGCCAGGCCGCATTCTGTTCTCTTAACAGATGCTGTCAGTCCGGCTGAAATCTGATCTCTTCAACATGCTGGAAAACGTTAGTGCACCCGGTTGGGCAGCCCTCCCACAGGGTTTGTTGTGATCGGTTGCTGTACTATTTCAATACAAGTTTTCCATTGCACCTGACTATTTAGGTTATTGCCGCTGCACCCCACCTACAAGCACGACACCAAAGATCTTTTTAGCCATTTTCTGCCCACCAATGTAGGAAGGGTATTCTCTGTACTGCTCACCAATGTAGGAAGGGTATTCTCTGTAATGACCACCAATGTAGGAAGGGTATTCTCTGTACTGACCACCAATGAAGGAAGGGTATTCTCTGTACTGACCACCAATGTAGGAAGGGTATTCTCTGTACTGACCACCAATGTAGGAAGGGTATTCTCTGTACTGACCACCAATGTAGGAAGGGTATTCTCTGTACTGACCACCAATGTAGGAAGGGTATTCTCTGTACTGACCACCAATGTAGGAAGGGTATTCTCTGTACTGACCACCAATGTAGGAAGGGTATTCTCTGTACTGACCACCAATGTAGGAAGGGTATTCTCTGTACTGACCACCAATGTAGGAAGGGTATTCTCTGTACTGACCACCAATGTAAGAGACACTTTTGACACTGACTCCCGATTAAGTGGTTTTGGTGAGGGTTCCCTGAGATCTCAAACTTATTTTAGAGGGCTCCTTTGGGATAAAACGGTTGAGAAATGCTGCTCTAGCGCTTGTAATCTGCTGTTCTAGGAGTGTAGACCCTCCTAGGTGTTCTCGACCCCACCCACCTGGTACTCAGGTCACATTGATCACTGGTAACATCACCTCCTGGGACACTTGGCTTACCTCGTCCACCTCCCTGGCACTACATCAAGGTGCCTTCACTTTGCTTCCACCCCGACCTTCTGGTATCCACCATAGCATAGAAGTTCCTGGATTTACCGGGACACTTCCACATCTTGGACCTCAGTCCTGATGATGTGATGTCCAGGACCATGTCCTGGTGGGATCACAGTGTCACCCACATGGACAGTAACTCAATAAGACGTTCATTACAGTGATCTGACAAGAGTGGGTGGACTCTGGATAAACAAAGGTGGGGTTTGGACAGGCTACTCCATTAGGTGGGCAGAGTCTGGGCAGGACCACCTGGCAGACTGAGGGTGGGGTTAACTGTGCCGCTGAAACAGGGAATGAAATGTTGATGAGTATGCCATGGCAGCACTGCTACCAGGGCTGGAGCAAGGATTTTTGACACCCTGCCCATATATACCCCACCTTTTTAATGAAGCGCCCATCAAATGCAGCCCCACCTGCGTCCATCAAATGCAGCCTCACCAGCGCCCATCAATGCAGCCTACCAGTGCCCATCAATGCAGCCTCACCAGCGCCCATCAATGCAGCCTCACCAGCGCCCATCAATGCAGCCTCACCAGCACCCATTAATGCAGCCTACCAGCGCCCATCAATGCAGCCTACCAGCGCCCATCAATGCAGCCTACCAGCGCCCATCAATGCAGCCTCACCAGCACCCATCAATGCAGCCTCACCAATGCCCATCAATGCAGCCTACCAGTGCCCATCAATGCAGCCTACCAGCGCCCATCAATGCAGTCTACTAGCGCCTATCAATGCAGCCTACTAGCACCCATCAATGCAGCCTACCAGCGCCCATCAATGCAGCCTACCAGTGCTCATCAATGCAGCCTACCAGTGCCCATCAATGCAGCCTACCAGCGCCCATCAATGCAGCCTCACCAGCACCCATCAATGCAGCCTCACCAATGCCCATCAATGCAGCCTACCAGTGCCCATCAATGCAGCCTACCAGCGCCTATCAATGCAGCCTACTAGCACCCAGCAATGCAGCCTACCAGCGCCCATCAATGCAGCCTACTAGCGCCTATCAATGCAGCCTACTAGCACCCATCAATGCAGCCTACTGTTGTAATGTGTTGGCCGATTTATGTGGGACTTTATGTATTATATATATGTATTGGATATATATATTCCACACACAGTATTAGTGACCAGGCCAGATATAAGTTGACAATGTTATCTGTTACCCTTTGATGTGTAAATCTTATGCAAGTTGTGTGTGTGTGAGGAATAGCCTTTTAACCTAGATGAACATTTCAAAGGGAGTATTTACTGATGGTAATTAGAATTGAGGGGGGTATTCATGGTAAACATTTGGTTGACCCCCACCCAGTGTCAGATCAGTATATGAGAAGACAGGCAGGTTGTCAGCCAGTCTAGAGAAAGATGGTCTGAGAGAAGGTTCTGTATCCATGAAGGCATAGGTACAAGAGGAAATATTCGTTGTCATGAACTCTGTTGGATTTTGTCGTCTGTAAGAATGTTCTGTTTTAGAAGTCAATAAAATCTCTCTCTGGGAGAATCGGGTTTTGCTGCGGGAAGTACTTTTCAATAACTACAAACCATCTACGAGGAACGGATTATATTAGATCACTACACCTACCAGCGCCCATCAATGCAGCCTACCAGTGCTCATCAATGCAGCCTACCAGTGCCCATCAATGCAGCCTACCAGCGCCCATCAATGCAGCCTACCAACGTCCATCAATGCAGCCTACCAGCGCCCATCAATGCAGCCTACCAGCGCCCATCAATGCAGCCTACCAGCGTCAATCAATGCAGCCTACCAGCGCTCATCAATGCAGCCTACCAGTGCCCATCAATGAATGTTTGCTTGCTTCCATTCGTTCGGGAGTCAGGACACAGACACAGACCTCTGCTGCGCTGCGCCTCTGACACTATGTGCAATTGGAGTGGCGGCTGCCTGCTGATGCTGAGACTTAGTTGCTTGCTGCAAGAGAGAAGTGGTCGGGCACTCTAGGAAGCAGTGCGCCCTAGGCGGCTGCCTAGTTTGCCTAGTGGTAGCACCGGCCCTGACTGCTACCTCCATTAAACGTCCCACCATGCCTACTACAGTGATCCTTGCTGTCTTCTGGGCCCCATGCCATGCCATGCTTTATAGTAACCACAGGGAGCATCTGCTCAGCACAGGTGCCATTCACAGGCTTCAAAGCGTTCACTCATTGGATGATGTGGAGATTGTGACATCACAGCCCCACCTTCTCCAGTCAGAGAAAGCTTTGCATTTATTGAAAAAAAAAAATGCAAGGCAGTGAATATCTCCTGTACCAAGGGAGCGACTCCCTGGGGCTTCTATGCAGAAGGGCAGCCACTTGGCATGGGACTGAAGTAGTCTCAGCTACTACAGTGAGTAGTAGCTGAGACTACTTCAGTGATGTTTTCACTTTCTTTCCTTTGTTAGACCCCAGTGGTGGCCGCACGCGGTGCACTTTGTCCTTCTTTACACTCGCCTGTTTCCGCCTGTGTGTCCACACACCTGCTTTGTGTTACGGAGGAACCAGCGATCCGCCAAAGCACTGACGTGGGCAATGTCTTGTCTTCATTAGTGGGAGCTGCTCTCTACCGATGGAAGCGTAAAGGGTTATTAACCTTCTATTCTCCCCACCATGACATCATCATATTCCCATCTCCACACAGCCAACACTGATGAGAGTAACAGAAGAGGGTCAGTCCAATCACAAGTGACATTTTAGTTATGGGTGGAACCCGGTGGGCTTCTTATACTGTAAGCCTTGCGTAAGTGCCGGGATGGTGGGAACCCCTCATAATGGGCACAGCAGGTGTACAGACCTGGGAACTCAGCACAGGGATGGTGGAAACCCCTCATAATGGGCACAGCAGCTGTACAGACCCGGGAACTCAGCTCAGGGATGGTGGGAACCCCTCATAATGGGCACAACAGGTGTACAGACCCGGGAACTCAGCACAGGGATGGTGGGAACCCCTCATAACAGGCACAGCGGGTGTACAGACCCGGGAACTCAGCACAGGGATGGTGGGAACCCCTCATAATGGGCACAGCGGGTGTACAGACCTGGGAACTCAGCACATGGATGGTGGGAACCCCTCATAACAGGCACAGCAGGTGTACAGACCCGGGAACTCAGCACAGGGATGGTGGGAACCCCTCATAATGGGCACAGCAGGTGTACAGACCTGGGAACTCAGCACAGGGATGGTGGGAACCCCTCATAATGGGCACAGCAGGTATACAGACCCGGGAACTCAGCACAGGGATAGTGGGAACCCCTCATAATGGGCACAGCAGGTGTACAGACCTGGGAACTCAGCACAGGGATGGTGGGAACCCCTCATAATGGGCACAGCAGGTGTACAGACCTGGGAACTCAGCACAGGGATGGTGGGAACCCCTCATAATGGGCACAGCAGGTATACAGACCCGGGAACTCAGCACAGGGATAGTGGGAACCCCTCATAATGGGCACAGCAGGTGTACAGACCTGGGAACTCAGCACAGGGATGGTGGGAACCCCTCATAATGGGCACAGCAGGTGTACAGACCTGGGAACTCAGCACAGGGATGGTGGGAACCCCTCATAATGGGCACAGCAGGTGTACAGACCCGGGAACTCAGCACAGGGATGGTGGGAACCCCTCATAATGGGCACAGCAGGTGTACAGACCTGGGAACTCAGCACAGGGATGGTGGGAACCCCTCATAATGGGCACAGCAGGTGTACAGACCCAGGAACTCAGCACACGGATGCTGGGAACCCCTCATAATGGGCACAGCAGGTGTACAGACCATGGAACTCAGCACAGGGATGGTGGGAACCCCTCATAATGGGCACAGTAGGTGTACAGACCTGGGAACTCAGCACAGGGATGGTGGGAACCCCTCATAATGGGCACAGCAGGTGTACAGACCCGGAAACTCAGCACAGGGATGCTGGGAACCCCTCATAATGGGCATATCAGGTAATGCTGTATGGGAACTCAGCACAGAGATAGCGCCTTAGACTATGCAGTACCAATACTGTACCTATACTGCATGTAGGTTTACTGGGACTGTTGTTAGGTGCAAAGACGCTTTTAAAGGGCCCCAATGATAACCGGCAGAAGAACATCTCAAAGGACTGCCTCACCTTTAATGATTATTCTGCAAGCCCCCTTTGTTCCCCTGCCCCCTCCGCTACCATCCTCCTTTTCTTTTGGACAGTGCATACCTAGTCGGTCTAGTACTAGAACCCCCAGCTATAAATGCGCTCTGGCAGTATAGTTCCAGCACTCGGTAGATTCAATACTACTGCTCACTGCTGCACTTGAGGTGGCCTTGCTACTGTTTATGCTGATCTGGACGCCAAATGTCATCTTATGCCTAGTCCTTACTGTTATTCACTTTGTATGCTGAATTGTGTTATTGCATTTTATGCTTGCCTAGTTATCAACCATATCGGGTGACAATATTTTAACTTTGCCTTTACTAGTGCAAGTGGTTAAGGCCCATTTCCACGCCGGGCGGATCCGTTGGACGGACTCCACTAGCTCGGCGGGGGGGACCGCTCCGTTGATCCCCGCTGAGCAGGCGGATGACAGGTCCGTCTCCGCTTACTGAGCTGAGATGGATCTGTCAGACCCCCCACTGTTCTCTATAGGGAGATCGGATGAAAATGGACCACCTGTCCGTTTTCATCCGATCTCATCCGATCCGACCCATTGGATGGATGGTGAACGTATCGCTAGATATGTGCAACTCGTTTTGTTCCGAATTCGTTTTTTAACAAGTTTCGACAAATTCGTTAGTTCGGAGATATCCGAATTAAGGAAAAACTGTTTAACAATTTTTTTCGAAAATTCGAAAATTCGGAAATTCAAAAATTCGAAAATTCGGAAATTCGGAAATTCGGAAATTCGAAAATTCGGAAATTTGGAAATTTGGAAATTCGAAAATTCGAAAATTCGAAAATTCGAAAATTCGGAAATTTGGAAATTCGAAAATTCGAAAATTCGAAAATTCGGAAATTCGAAAATTCGGAAATTCGAAAATTCGGAAATTTGGAAATTTGGAAATTTGGAAAATTGGAAAATTGGAAAATTCGGAAATTCGAAAATTCAAAAATTCAGAAATTTAAAAGTTCAGAAATGTAAAAATTCAAAAATTCGGAAATTTGAAAATTCAGAAATTCAAAAATTCAAAAAGTCGAAAACTCAGAAATTCGGAAATTCAGGAGTTATGCCGCGTACACACGGTCGGAATTACCGATGGAAACAGTCCGATGGGAGCTTTTCATCGGATTTTCCGACTGTGTGTATGCCCATCGGTCTTTTTCTGTCGGAATTTCCGACGGACTTTGGATTGAGAACCTGTTCTTAATTTTTCCGACGGAAAACCTTTCTATCAACGCGCAAAATTCCGACGCATGCTCGAAAACAATTTGACGCATGCTCAGAAGCATTAAACTTCCCTTTTATAGTGCAGTTGAACGTGTTTTATGCCGTGGTGTTATTGACCGTCGGAATTTGGTGTGACCGTGTGTAGGCAAAACAGTTTGAGTGAAATTCCGTCGGAATTCCGACGGGAAAACCATCAGAGCTTTTTCCGACGAGAATTTCCGACCGTGTGTAGGCGGCATTAGGGAATTCAGAAATAAAAGAATTCAAATATTCGAAAATTTGAATATCTGAAATAATGAACAAATAAAATAAAATAAATAAACTAACTGATGATAACTTAACTATTACTAATTATTAATTTATAGCTATTGGAATTTCCTTTCAAATTTAGTGAACGTAATGAACCCGAATTTATCCGAAGTTATGAATTATCCGATATAACGAATGCTGCATCTAAACAAATGGAACGAAACAAACTAATAATAATAAATGACAATAATAATAATAAAAACTTTTTAATATTATTATTTATTATTAATTCGTTCCGTTCCATTTGTTTAGATGCGGACCTTCGTTATTTCCGATAATTCATAACGTCAGATAAATTTGTATTCGTTACGTTCACTAACAGCCAAATTTGAAAGGAAATTCCATTACCTATAATTTAATAGTTAGTTATTGTTAGTTAGTTATTTATTCTTTCAAATTTTCGGATTTTCTTTCTTATTTTCGGATTTTCGAGTTTTCGAATTTTCGAGTTTTTCGAATTTTACGAATTTACCAATTGTAACGAATGACCCGAAAAACAAAAAAACAAACAAAACAAAAACGAAAACGAACCCATTTTTCGGCAGTGCACATGTCTACGTATCGCCATCCGTCGATTTTCAGTGGATCTTCTCGGATCGGGTGGCAGGCGGGCGTCAGCGGGCACATCCGCCTGCCCATAGAGGTCAATGGGTGGCCCCGCTCGGATCCACCTGAAAAACCGATTGTGTGAAAGGGGCCTAAAAGGTGGAACTTTTCTTATAAAATGACACAGTTGCTGCATTTTGTGACATATCAGGAATCTATTCATACAGACATGAAAAGTTTGTAAGAGGTCTTTCACAATAGAAAGAAAAATTGGGCTCACTTAACTTTTTTCTTATTTTTTGTGTATTTACTGTGTATTTTTCCAAAAAGAAATTGCGATTGTAAGACCGCTGCGCAAATATGGGTGTGACATAAAGTCTTTCAACGACCGCCATTTTATTCTCTAGGGTGTCTGAAAAAAAAAAAAATATAATGTAAGTAATTTTCTAGCAAATAAAATAAACTGATTATAAACTTGTGAACAACAAGTTTGAAAAATAGGCCTGGTCCTTAAGTCGTTAAATATAACCAAAAGAATGACATATGGGTACAGTGTAGCATGACCGCGCAATTGTCATTCATTGTGACAGCGCTGAAAATTGGCCTGGGCAGGAAGGGGGTAAAAGTGCCCGGTATTGAAGCGGTTTAAAAAAAAAAAAATGAAGGGATTACAATCAATTAACCATTTGACATCCGCGCTGTGGCCGAATGACGGCCACAGCGCGGATCTCAATTCCCGGGGGGCCGTCATATGACGTCCTCCCCTGTGCACGCTCCCTGCGCGTGGCCTATAGGGCACGCTGTGATCACCGAGTCACTGAGACTCAGGTGATCAGCGATCTGAGTAAGGGGCGGGTCCCGGCCCCTTACCATGTGATCAGCTGTCAGCCAATGACAGCGGATCACATGATCAAAACAAAAGCTCGGTGAATGTTTTTTTTTTCTCCTCCTCCTCCTTTTTTTCTCCTCACGCTGACAGCGGAGGAGAAAAAAAAAGCCGTTCACTGGCTCATCTTAAATGGACATCGGTCCCGAAATTATGCCACCTGTCAATGCCCACAAGTGGCACCTATCAATGCCCATAAGTGCCACCTGTCAATGCCCATAAGTGCCACCTATCAATGCCCAAGTGCCACCTATCAATGCCCACCAGTGCTGCCAATCAGTGCCACCTAAAAGTGCTGCCTATCAGTGTAACCCATCAGTGCCCATCACTGCCACTGATCAGTGCCTATTAGCGATGAGCCGAACACCCCCGGGTTCGGTTCGCACCAGAACCTTCGAACCGACCGAAAGTTCGCGCGAATTTTCGAACCCTATACGTTATAATGGACGCGAACGTTCGAAATCAAAAGTGCTAATTACAACGGCCAATATGCATGTTAATGTCATAAAACAGGTTTGGGGACCCGGGTCCTGCCCCAGGGGACATATATCAATGCAAAAATAACTTTTAAAAACTAACGTTTTTTCGGGAGCAGTCATTTTAATGATGCATAAAGTGAAAAAAAAAAAGTGAAATTTTCCTTTAAATATGGTACCTGGGGGGTGTCTAAAGTATGCCTGTGAAGTGGCATGTGTTTCCCGTGTTTAGAACTGTCCTTGCACAAAATGACATTTGTAAAGGAAAAAAAGAAGCCATTTAAAACCACTTGCGGCTTTAGGTTTGTTCTTAAGTAGAATCTGAACAGGTACATTATGAAGTGTAGCTCCATCCCAAAAAAATCTATTTTTAAGCTTTTTGGAGAACATAGGGAGGGGTTATCACCCCTGTAACATTTGCTGTCTTTGCACATCTGTTCAGAACATGTCACCTCACTTTCCGTCCCAATGACAAATGTTTTTGGAAAAGTGGGGTTTTAATTGAAACAAGGATTGGTGATAAAGTATCAGTAGAGAGGAGATACCTTTTTCCCAAATTAAATCTAACAGGATAGAATTTCCCTTCCTAGGGGTAGATTTCCTCTCACTTCCTGTTTTATCTTTCCATTTGCAAGTAGGAGTCGTTTGTAAGTTGGATGTTTGAAAGTAGGGGCCTGGCGTATATACTCTGCAGAAATTTGCCCTATTAGATGTTGGTGTAGCCACAAGACTGGTGGGCACAGGAATGGGCCCTGCTGTGAGTTAATAGATCAAGATTTGTAATTGCATGCACCTGTTGAACAGGGCAGAAAAATTGGGGGTGGTGGTGGGTGGTGGTGGACGGTTTTGCCACAAGACTGTAAGCTCTCACAGTTACTCTTGGTGGGCGCAGGAATGGGCCCTGCTGTGAGTTATTAGATCAAGATTTGTAATTGCAAGCACCTGATGAACAGGGCAGAAAAATTGGGCCTTTGGCGGTGGTGGTGGACGGTGTTGCCACAAGACTGTAGGCTCTCACAGTTACTCTTGGTGGGCGCAGGAATGGGCCCTGCTGTGAGTTATTAGATCAAGATTTGTAATTGCAAGCACCTGATGAACAGGGCAGAAAAATTGGGCCTTTGGCGGTGGTGGTGGACGGTGTTGCCACAAGACTGTAGGCTCTCACAGTTACTCTTGGTGGGCGCAGGAATGGGCCCTGCTGTGAGTTATTAGATCAAGATTTGTAATTGCAAGCACCTGATGAACAGGGCAGAAAAATTGGGCCTTTGGCGGTGGTGGTGGACGGTGTTGCCACAAGACTGTAGGCTCTCACAGTTACTCTTGGTGGGCGCAGGAATGGGCCCTGCTGTGAGTTATTAGATCAAGATTTGTAATTGCAAGCACCTGATGAACAGGGCAGAAAAATTGGGCCTTTGGCGGTGGTGGTGGACGGTGTTGCCACAAGACTGTAGGCTCTCACAGTTACTCTTGGTGGGCGCAGGAATGGGCCCTGCTGTGAGTTATTAGATCAAGATTTGTAATTGCAAGCACCTGATGAACAGGGCAGAAAAATTGGGCCTTTGGCGGTGGTGGTGGACGGTGTTGCCACAAGACTGTAGGCCCTCATAGTTACTCTTGGTGGGCGCAGGAATGGGCCCTGCTGTGAGTTATTAGATCAAGATTTGTAATTGCAAGCACCTGATGAACAGGGCAGAAAAATTGGGCCTTTGGCGGTGGTGGTGGACGGTGTTGCCACAAGACTGCAGGCCCTCATAGTTACTCTTGGTGGGCGCAGGAATGGGCCCTGCTGTGAACTATTAGATCAAGATTTGTAATTACCCGCCCCTGTTAAACAGGGGCTGAAAAATTGTGCCTTAGGCACTGGTGCTGGTGCCACAACACTGCAACCCCTCACAGAGACTGTACTTGGAGCACAGCAGTCACACGTGTTGCGAAGCATTTTTTAAAAAAATTGTAAGTACACGCCCCTGTTAAACAGGGGCTGAAAAATTGTGCCTTAGGCACTGGTGGTGGTGCCACAACACTGCAACCCGGCCCTCACAGATACTGTACTTGGAGCACAGCAGTCACACGTGTTGCGAAGCATTTTTTTAAAAAATTGTAAGTACCCGCCCCTGTTAAACAGGGGCTGAAAAATTGTGCCTTAGGCACTGGTGCTGGTGCCACAACACTGCAACCCCTCACAGATACTGTACTTGGAGCACAGCAGTCACACGTGTTGCGAAGCATTTTTTTAAAAAATTGTAAGTACACGCCCCTGTTAAACAGGGGCTGAAAAATTGTGCCTTAGGCACTGGTGCTGGTGCCACAACACTGCAACCCGGCCCTCACAGATACTGTACTTGGAGCACAGCAGTCACACGTGTTGCGAAGCATTTTTTTAAAAAATTGTAAGTACCCGCCCCTGTTAAACAGGGGCTGAAAAATTGTGCCTTAGGCACTGGTGCTGGTGCCACAACACTGCAACCCCTCACAGATACTGTACTTGGAGCACAGCAGTCACACGTGTTGCGAAGCATTTTTTTAAAAAAAATTGTAAGTACACGCCCCTGTTAAACAGGGGCTGAAAAATTGTGCCTTAGGCACTGGTGCTGGTGCCACAACACTGCAACCCCTCACAGATACTGTACTTGGAGCACAGCAGTCACACGTGTTGCGAAGCATTTTTTTAAAAAATTGTAAGTACACGCCCCTGTTAAACAGGGGCTGAAAAATTGTGCCTTAGGCACTGGTGCTGGTGCCACAACACTGCAACCCCTCACAGATACTGTACTTGGAGCACAGCAGTCACATGTGTTGCGAAGCATTTTTTTTAAAAAATTGTAAGTACCCGCCCCTGTTAAACAGGGGCTGAAAAATTGTGCCTTAGGCACTGGTGTGGTGGCATGGATCATTGAGGAGGAGGAAGAGGATAGTCAGTGAACATAAGAGGACAGTCACTCAGCATCAGCATAGGCAGTCTTGAAGGGATGTGACATTAAAAATTATTCGGTTATATCCGCCTCAGGTGCCTGGTAGCTGGTGGTGATCCAAGACTGATTCATTTTGATGAAGGTCAGTCGATCAACCGAGGCGGTGGACAGGCGCACCCTATGATCAGTCACAAATCCTCCAGCAGCACTGAATGTGCGTTCGGAAAGAACGCTGGAGGCAGGACAGGCCAGTAGCTCAATTGCATACTGTGCAAGCTCTGGCCAGTGATCCATCCTCAGGACCCAGTAAGCCAGAGGATTTTCGGTGGGAAAGGTGTCCAAGTCTGACCTTGCCCCAAGGTATTCCTGCACCATGTATATCAGACGCTGGCGATGGTTGCTGGAACCGATCATACCTTGGGGCTGCGGACTAAAAAATTGTCTGAACGCATCGGTCAGACGTCCACCTTCCCCACCGCTCCTTCTGCCACTGACCGAAGCCTCAGCAACTCGTCGCCCAGGACCAGGAGTTTGTAGCCTCCCAGTTTCTGGGAACGCGTTGCACAGACCTTTCTGCAAGGCCTCCCTGAGATGTCTCATCCTCTGCTCCCTCTGCGACGGCAAGATAAGGTCCGCAACCTTACCCTTGTACCGCGGATCAAGGAGAGTGGCCAGCCAGTAATGGTCCCTCTCCTTGATCCGAAGAACACGAGGATCCTTCCGCAGGCTTTGCAGGATCAGGGAGGCCATGCAGCGTAGGTTAGCTGAGGCATTCGGTCCGGAGTCTTCTGGGTCACTGAGGATGACATGATCGCCAGCCACCTCCTCCCAGCCACGTACAAGTCCACTGGCTTGTTGGGACTGTACATCATCCCTAAAAGACTGCTGCTGCTGATGCTGAGTGCCAGGCTCCACCTCCATGCTCACACAATCCTCCTCCTCCTCCTCCTCCTCCTCCTCATCCTCTTCCTGTGTGATGGGTGGGACAGGAGGAACACTGTCCGGATAAAGGGGGCCTTGAGAGGCAAGGAAGTCCTCCTCTTCCTGCCTCTGTTCTGCCTCAAGTGCCCTGTCCATTATCCCACGCAGCGTATGCTCCAACAGGTGGACAAGAGGGACAGTGTCACTGATGCATGCACTGTCACTGCTCACCATCCTCGTGGCCTCCTCAAATGGTGAGAGGACAGTGCATGCATCCCTGATCATGCTCCACTGACGTGGGGAAAAAAAACCAAGCTCCCCTGACCCTGTCCTGGTGCCGTAGTCGCAAAGGTACTCATTGATGGCCCTCTGCTGCGTGTGCAGTCGCTGCAGCATGGCCAACGTTGAGTTCCACCTGGTGGGCATGTCACATATTAGGCGGTTCTTGGGCAGGTTCAGCTCCTTTTGCAGCTCAGTCAGCCGAGCACTGGCATTATAAGATCGGCGGAAATGCACACAGACTTTCCTGGCCTGCCTCAGGACATCCTGTAAGCCTGGGAACCTGCCCAAGAACCGCTGCACCACCAGGTTGAGGACGTGAGCCATGCAGGGCACATGGGTGAGCTGCCCCTGTCGCAGGGCGGAGAGGAGGTTGGTGCCATTGTCAGAAACGACCATTCCTGGCTTAAGCTGGCGTGGCGTCAACCACCTCTCGGCCTGCCCCTGCAGAGCTGCCAGAACCTCTGGCCCAGTGTGGCTCCTGTCCCCCAAACACACCAGCGCAAGCACGGCATGGCATCTTTTTGCCTGCGTACTTGCGTAGCCCCTTGTACGCCTACGGAGCACCGCTGGTTCCAAGGACAGAGCACTGGAGGAAGAAGAAGAGGAGGGGGTGGAGGAGAGAGGTGTGTCACAACCAGTAGCAGTAGTAGCGTTTTAGAGGCGTGGTGGCGGAACAACCTCCAACACTACTGCACCTTGTCCTGCATCCCTCCCAGCTGCCAATAGAGTGACCCAATGGGCCGTGAAAGAAAGGTACCGTCCCTGTCCATGCCTGCTGGACCATGAGTCAGCGGTAATATGCACCTTACCGCTGACCGCCCTGTCCAGCGAGGCATGGACATTGCCCTCCACATGCCGGTAGAGAGACGGAATCGCCTTCCGTGAGAAAAAGTGGCGTTTGGGAACCTGCCACTGAGGAACCGCACATTGAACAAACTCACGGAAGGGGGCCGAGTCTACCAACTGAAAAGGCAGCAGTTGAAGTGCTAGCAATTTAGCCAAGCTAGCATTCAACCGCTGGGCATGTGGATGGCTGGGAGTGTACTTCTTTCTACGGTCCAGCAGCTGGGGCAGGGAAATTTGCCTGCTGCAATCGGACGTCGGTGTACTGCAAGTACTTGGTTGTGACACACCTAATTCTACACCTTCAGTCCTCTCAGAGCAGCTTTCAGAGAGGACTGAAGGTGTAGTGGGGATGGAGATCCCAGCTGAGGGGGAGGAAGGAGAGGTCCGCTTAGTTCTTTGGTGTGGGTCTTTTATGTGTGCCTGCCAACGAGCTGCATGGCAGGTCGCCATATGTCTGGTCATGCTTGTGGTGCCCAAGCGGCTGATGTTTTGGCCACGCGAGATACGCTTGACAAATATTGCAAATAGCAGTGGTGCGATCTGCTGCACTCGTCTCAAAAAAGGCCCACACCAAAGAACTTTTCTGATAACGTGCAGAGGCAGCGCCCTGCACAGGCGGAGCTCTGCGGTGTTGTACAGTTGCTGTGCTGGCCTCTACCTGGCCTCCAGGGGGCATCCTGCCTCGTTGGACATGTGACGCCGCATCCTCCTCCTCCTCGTCCTCCTCCTCATCCTCTCTCCCTTCAGGCACCCACGTGGAGTCAGTGACCTCATCATCCCCTCCCTCTTCACCACTAGAGCAAACCTGGCAGTAAGCTGCAGCTGGTGGAACAGTACTGCCAGATTCCTCAAGCTGGGTATCATCATCCGAGCCTTCGAATCGTTGGGCATCCTCCTGGAGCATGTACCCAACACTGTGCTCAAAGAGTTCGGGGGACTCCTCAGGAGGACATGGTGGGTCTAGGGAAGGGGTGGCTGATGATGCTCTGTCAGTACCCTGAGCCTGGGTGAGAGAGGATGAGGAGGATGAGGAGGGCTTGGTCATCCATTCTACCAAGCCTTCAGCATGATGCGGGTCCACATGTCCAGCTGCCGAAAACAAAGACGCGCGTGTCCCATGGCCACGTGCTGATGACGATGCACGACCACGTCCACGTCCACGGCCACGTCCACTAGAAACAGAGCCTGCCTGCCCTGTGTTCTTGGCTCTGCACGCTCTGCCTCCCCTTGGCGGTCTTCCAGCCATTGTAGTCGGTAGTCCTGTGGGTGCTGCTGAGAAGAAAATATAGGAGCTCTGTGTGATGCCACTAACACACTAGAAGTCCTATGGGTGTTTCTGCAAAGAAAATAGAGGAGCTCTGTGTGATGCCACTAACACACTAGAAGTCCTGTGGGTGCTTCTGCAAAGAAAATAGAGGAGCTCTGTGTGATGCCACTAACACACTAGAAGTCCTGTGGGTGCTGCTGAGAAGAAAATATAGGAGCTCTGTGTGATGCCACTAACACACTAGAAGTCCTATGGGTGCTTCTGCAAAGAAAATAGAGGAGCTCTGTGTGATGCCACTAACACACTAGAAGTCCTGTGGGTGCTGCTGAGAAGAAAATATAGGAGCTCTGTGTGATGCCACTAACACACTAGAAGTCCTATGGGTGCTTCTGCAAAGAAAATAGAGGAGCTCTGTGTGATGCCACTAACACACTAGAAGTCCTGTGGGTGCTGCTGAGAAGAAAATATAGGAGCTCTGTGTGATGCCACTAACACACTAGAAGTCCTATGGGTGCTTCTGCAAAGAAAATAGAGGAGCTCTGTGTGATGCCACTAACACACTAGAAGTCCTGTGGGTGCTTCTGCAAAGAAAATAGAGGAGCTCTGTGTGATGCCACTAACACACTAGAAGTCCTGTGGGTGCTGCTGAGAAGAAAATATAGGAGCTCTGTGTGATGCCACTAACACACTAGAAGTCCTATGGGTGCTTCTGCAAAGAAAATAGAGGAGCTCTGTGTGATGGGACTAACACACTTCAAGTCCTATGGGTGCTTCTGGGAAGAAAATATAGGTCTGTGTGATGGGACTAACACACTTCAAGTCCTATAGGTGCCTCTGGGAACAAAATATATGATCTCTGTGTGATGGGACTAACACACTTCTAGTCCTATAGGTCCTTCTGGGAAGAAAATGTAGGTCTGTGTGATGGGACTAACACACTTCAAGTCCTATGGGTGCTTCTGGGAAGAAAATATAGGTCTGTGTGATGGGACTAACACACTTCAAGTCCTATAGGTGCTTCTGGGAACAAAATATATGATCTCTGTGTGATGGGACTAACACACTTCAAGTCCTATAGGTGCTTCTGGGAAGGAAATATAGGTCTGTCTGATGGGACTAACACACTTCAAGTCCTATAGGTGCTTCTGGGAACAAAATATATGATCTCTGTGTGATGGGACTAACACACTTCAAGTCCTATAGGTGCTTCTGGGAAGGAAATAAAGGTCTGTGTGATGGGACTAACACACTTCAAGTCCTATAGGTGCTTCTGGGAAGAAAATGTAGGTCTGTGTGATGGGACTAACACACTTCAAGTCCTATAGGTGCTTCTGGGAACAAAATATATGATCTCTGTGTGATGGGACTAACACACTTCAAGTCCTATAGGTGCTTCTGAGAAGGAAATATAGGTCTGTGTGATGGGACTAACACACTTCAAGTCCTATAGGTGCTTCTGGGAACAAAATATATGATCTCTGTGTGATGGGACTAACACACTTCAAGTCCTATAGGTGCTTCTGGGAACAAAATATAGGATCTCTGTGTGATGGGACTAACACACTTCAAGTCCTATGGGTGCTTCTGGGAAGAAAATGTAGGTCTGTGTGATGGGACTAACACACTTCAAGTCCTATAGGTGCTTCTGTGAACAAAATATATGATCTCTGTGTGATGGGACTAACACACTTCAAGTCCTATAGGTGCTTCTGGGAACAAAATATAGGATCTCTGTGTGATGGGACTAACACACTTCAAGTCCTATAGGTGCTTCTGGGAAGAAAATGTAGGTCTGTGTGATGGAACTAACACACTTCAAGTCCTATAGGTGCTTCTGGGAACAAAATATATGATCTCTGTGTGATGGGACTAACACACTTCAAGTCCTATAGGTGCTTCTGGGAAGGAAATATAGGTCTGTGTGATGGGACTAACACACTTCAAGTCCTATAGGTGCTTCTGGGAACAAAATATATGATCTCTGTGTGATGGGACTAACACACTTCAAGTCCTATGGGTGCTTCTGGGAAGAAAATGTAGGTCTGTGTGATGGGACTAACACACTTCAAGTCCTTTAGGTGCTTCTGTGAACAAAATATATGATCTCTGTGTGATGGGACTAACACACTTCAAGTCCTATAGGTGCTTCTGGGAACGAAATATATGATCTCTGTGTGATGGGACTAACACACTTCAAGTCCTATAGGTGCTTCTGGGAACAAAATATATGATCTCTGTGTGATGGGACTAACACACTTCAAGTCCTATAGGTGCTTCTGGGAACAAAATATATGATCTCTGTGTGATGGGACTAACACACTTCAAGTCCTATAGGTGCTTCTGGGAAGAAAATGTAGGTCTGTGTGATGGGACTAACACACTTCAAGTCCTATAGGTGCTTCTGGGAACAAAATATATGATCTCTGTGTGATGGGACTAACACACTTCAAGTCCTATAGGTGCTTCTGGGAAGAAAATATAGGTCTGTGTGATGGGACTAACACACTTCAAGTCCTATAGGTGCTTCTGGGAAGGAAATGTAGGTCTGTGTGATGGGACTAACACACTTCAAGTCCTATAGGTGCTTCTGGGAACAAAATATAGGAGCTCTGCCTGCCTGCCACGAACACACTACAAGTCCTATAGGTGCTTCTGGGAACAAAATATAGGAGCTCTGCCTGCCTGCCACGAACACACTACAAGTCCTATAGGTGCTTCTGGGGACAAAATATAGGAGCTCTGCCTGCCTGCCACGAACACACTACAAGTCCTATAGGTGCTTCTGGGAACAAAATATAGGAGCTCTGCCTGCCTGCCACGAACACACTACAAGTCCTATAGGTGCTTCTGGGAACAAAATATAGGAGCTCTGCCTGCCTGCCACGAACACACTACAAGTCCTATAGGTGCTTCTGGGAACAAAATATAGGAGCTCTGCCTGCCTGCCACGAACACACTACAAGTCCTATAGGTGCTTCTGGGAACAAAATATAGGAGCTCTGCCTGCCTGCCACGAACACACTACAAGTCCTATAGGTGCTTCTGGGAACAAAATATAGGAGCTCTGCCTGCCTGCCACGAACACACTACAAGTCCTATAGGTGCTTCTGGGAACAAAATATAGGAGCTCTGCCTGCCTGCCACGAACACACTACAAGTCCTATAGGTGCTTCTGGGAACAAAATATAGGAGCTCTGCCTGCCTGCCACGAACACACTACAAGCCCCTCTTTCTAAATCAATCTAAATGAATGAATCTATCTAACTCAATCTCTCTAAGTAAATCTCTCTAACTAACTAAATCCAGCAGAGTGTCACAGATCTAGCCTGCTCTATCTGCGCCGGAACAGCATGTGACCGGCGCAGACGGCGTGGCGGCCTTTTATAGGGGGGGGCGTGTACTACAGCCCCTGAGCTGTAATTGGCTACAGGCGTCCTGCCTGTAGCCAATTATGGCTCTTCGAGTTTCCGGGGCTGTGATTGGCCAAGCATGCGGGGTCACAGTGCATGCTTGGCCAATCATCAGCCAGCAATGCACTGCGCCGGCCGCGCCGGCCGCGCCGGCCGCAATGCATTGCGGGGCCACTCGCATCACACGAACGTGATGCGAGCGGCCAAAATAGTTCTGGGCTCGCCGAGCGAGCGAACGCCCGGTGCTCGATGCGAACGTGGGTTCGCATCGAGCACCGGGCCCATCCCTAGTGCCTATCACTGCCACCTATCGGTGCCCGTCACTGCCGCCTCATCAGCGTACATCAATGACGGACAAAAATTACCCATTTTAAATTTTTATAACAAAATTTAAAAAAAAACATTTTTTTTTTTAATTCTGTCTTTTTACATTTTTTTTTTAAAAATAAAAATCGCAGAGGTGATCAAATACCACCAAAAGAAAGCTCTATTTGGGGGAAAAAAATGATAAAAATTTAATTCTGGTACATAGTTGTATGACCGTGCAATTGTCATTCAAAGTGCGGCAGCGCTGAAAGCTGAAAATTGGTCTGGATAGGAGGGGGGTATAAGTGCCCAGTAAGCAAGTGGTTAAAAAAAAAAAAATGAAGGGATTACAATCACTTTAAAAAGTCGTCCTCTTTAATTGCACATCGTTGGCTTTATCACAAGTTGGCGCACACATTCGCTGCACATTGTATGCCCTGCAAATGAGGATTTCGGCCTTGATTTCGATTTGCGTACGCAGCCAGTGACCCCCCCCCCCCCCTGCACCCGCGCCCAGCAAACAATGTGGCCCCCCAGCCAATGGGGTGAATGGGATTGCGATGTTCCCGGATGTGACCTTTTGTTTTCTACCCCGCAGATAACGGCTGGACGGATTTCAGCTCTTGAAAGAAAGCAGCAGCCTGTGGACTGGACGGAGCTGCACATCCTCGCCGTCTGCTGACAATGGCGGGGGGCGGCGGGGGGCGGCGGGGGGCCCTGGTTTATATCCGCGCACATTCCCAGATCGGCGCTGCACACGTAACTTGTCATTATGCAGCACTTTGTTTAGGTGAAATGCAATGCGTGTGTTTCATGAAGTCACCCTGGAAACATTCCGCCCGGATCCGGCATCCTCCGGGTGTTTATTTGTGGTCATACAGAGCGGCTCACATACAATGTATCAGCAGAAGAACTCTGCACAGGATCAGCTCCGCCGCCGGCCATGAGCACCGGGGGGCCCATTTATAAAGGCTGTCAAAATAATCCCCATTCCAAGTCCACCGTTCTTCTCCCGGAATTGCTTTACCAATGGGAAAGCGTCAAAGTGATAGGAAAGGAAACTGCTGACCTCCTTCTGGAAATGCTATTTGCCTGGCTCAGGGCTGCTGTTAGAAATCACGGGGCCCCATACAGCCTACCTGACAGCCCCCCCCCCTTTTTTTTTTTAACTTATTTTTTTAAAGCCCTGTTGGGGGGGGGGGCTTTGGTGAAATATCAGGGGTCTAAACCAGTGGTGGCTGGTGTTTTTTTTGGGGGGGGGGCTGCAAATAGCCACCCCTCGGGCGGTTAGCGGCAGCGTTGACAACCCCCCCGGAGGACAGTCGGGACATCAAAGCCCCGCATGTGTGGATCACATCGGCTTCCACTGTGCATCCCCCCTCCTCCTAGGCGTCCATTAGGATCACATGACCTTTCAGTCAAGCGGGAAACGGGTATTAGACTCGTGCTTCCTGATTGGCGGAGAGGTGATTTAGTGTTAGAAAATCGAATATTCATTTGCTTTTCTAACACACCTGGGTGGGCTCCGAGCGCAATGCTCTGCCCCACGAGCCCACCCTATTTTTTAGCCTATTAGAGTCTTATGGCTCTAATCAGGTGCTTCAAAAAAACACCCCCCGCCGCTTTAATTCAAGCGCCCGGCATCCTGAAAGGGGCCGGAGGCATGAATAGGGGGTGGCGGCGGCGGCAGCTAAACATGAATCTACCCATTACTCATATAGGAGGTGGCATGGATAGAGGGGGCGGCGCCCGTGCGTCCCTAATGGACGGGCCGCCCCTGGTCTTAACAGACCCCTGATGTCTCACCTTTCTCTGCACCCTCAGCTGCACTGGACAGTGAACGCATGGGAAGTGCTCTGAGGTTTCCTGTTCCTTGACAAACTGAAGCATAGTAAACACAATTCACTATGCATGTGAGGAATAAACACAAATCGGTCACTCTGTTCATTCAGGAAAGGAAGGGGCTTCTAAAAAAGACATGTTCAATGCTCCGCCCAACCGCCCCTCCCCTCCCCTTCCACTCTCCATCCTGAAACATCCCCCTGTGTGCCCTCAGGCGCTTCTGGTGGGAGAGGAGGGAAGCCGACAGCACTGCTGGGGAGGAGGGGGGCACACAGGGGGGGCCTGGACAGCAAGGGAGTGGGGGCACAGATACCAATTTTCCTGCAGTGCAGCCGGTGGGAGAAAAAGGACGAGAAGGCGGCAGAGCTGCAGGGGGGGCCACAAGAGCTGGTAATAAGGCAGGGCAGTGCAGCTGTTGCTCCTGCTCGGAAAGCGTTCAGGCCCCCCTTTTGAACTGCTGGGGGCTGGGCCCGGTACAGGAGGGCTGGTAGTACTGCCTTTTTTAGTGGCCCTGGCCTGCTTATGACTTCAGGAACTAGGAATCAGCAAGTGACTGAGACAGCTGGAGACTCTTCGGCCAATATAACAGCCAGGCAACCTGCTTTTTTTACTGTAAGTGTAGCCAGGTGCAGCTGATCCCTGTTGTGTGATTCCCCCCACCCCCCCCCCCACCACCACCACCACTGTGAGCAGTGAAAGGCTCTCCCCCCTCCCTCCTGCATTGCAGATCCGCCCCAATCCAAGCCAATGGAAGCATCTTGCTTGAAGAACCTAATGGGTAGAAGCTATGCATGATGGGAATTGTAGTTCTTAAAGGGGAGCTGCACCATGCTTGTTAGTTAACAGGCCGTGCACTTCAATTCCCACAAACCTCTGCATCCGGAAGAGGAGAGCTTCACCATTTTCTCAGGCAAAACGGCCCTGATCCCAGGAGTCCAGAGAGAAGAGCAATAGGTACAGACTTGCTGTCAGGGTCTGTGCCTCACACCCCAGGGACCAGAGCCACCAGAGAGGAGCTAAGAGGATCATTTGCTGTGCCTGTTCACCCACATCTGGGACAGAGGACAGACCTGCATCTGAGCCTGCCAGAGCTGCCTTCAGAGACTGAGCTTGAGAGACAGAGTCGCTGTGTCTTTATTTTTGGAGCTGAGAGACTGCAACCTGTGTGACCCGGCTTCTGAAACATTGGGACCAGAATAGTCGTCTGCCAGGAAGTGGAGAGTTGAACTATCCTGACCTAAACTTCCACCACACACTGGTAGCTCAAATAGAGATTGATCCTGCTCCTACTTAGCAGCCTACCTCCTATTATTCACCCACACTATTAAAGGGATCGTGCACCACCTAAAGTAGGGCCCCGCCGTAAGCTGGCCAACGCTAAAAATTATGTAGCACCCTGATGTTTAGGCAGGGTTGCTATTCAATTTATTTGCCAAGTGATAGTTGTCTTGGCCAATTATTATGCCTTGGCCAATTATTAGGCGGTCAATTGATTTCGCCCTAATTCTGGAATTGCTGCACTTCTCTCTTCTGTCACTAGATGGCCGGATATCTGGTGACATTGGATAAGACAAGGGCATTGCAGGGACAGATTAGGAATGAGTGGGGTGTCTCAGCCAATGGGCAGGGATTTTCTTGGGTCCCTTGGCCTGATGAGAGAGCCTATTTATTTGGGTGGAGTCAGGTGATCGGGCTTCTGTGCCACCTGGGTGGCTGTCTGGGTGAACGTGTGGCGTATGGCCCCGGGCTGCTAGGCCAGAAACCTAAGGCCTATCCCGGGGACATCTGTCTGCTAGGCTACCTAAGAGCCTATCCAGAAGTAGTGCAGGGTTGGGACTGCGGGCTTGTAGTCCAACCAGAAGTAATGGTTCTGCCGGCTGAGGGAACCAGTCATGGTCGGAGGTAGAGGGGAAGCTGTCGCCACAAAGGGACCATCCACCTTGCTACCGGAGACCATTGTGAGTAAGCTGAGGCCAGTACCAGAGCAGACTTCTCTCTAGCCAGGGTTGGTGAAGAAGTGGCAAAGCATCAGCAAGTGGCAAGTCAGAGACCCAGCGGGACAGCAGAGGTGGCCAAGCCAGGGACCTAACGCGTCAGCAGGGGTGAAGCTTGAGGAGTATCTGTGAGTGCCAAGCCAGGGACCTAACGCGTCAGCAGGGGTGAAGCTTGAGGAGTATCTGTGAGTGCCAAGCCAGGGACCTAACGCGTCAGCAGGGGTGAAGCTTGAGGAGTATCTGTGAGTGCCAAGCCAGGGACCCAGCAGTGAGGTGGACTGTGTGTGCACTTGTGCTCTAGAGCTGGGCTGTGGGAGTCTATAGACACACACACCCCTCACTTCTTCCTCACAGCAGTTTGACTGTGGGACCAGATAGTGAGGAAATCGGCGGGGCAGGCGGGGCAGCCGAGACAGCGCTGGAGCAATAAAAGAGGCCAGGCAACTGTTTCAGGAAGAGGGATGTAGGATAGGTAGTGGGGAGATAATATATTAAGGTTAAAAACATTTTGACTTCAGAACCACTTTAAACCACTTTAAATTGTTTTTAAGTCTTCCTCGAGGGTCGAAAAAGACTGATCTATCCCGTCATGAACTCTGCAGAGAGGGGGGGCCAAGCACTTAACACCTCCTCCCGCTGCATCAAGATGGAGTAGCCCTTTAAATGCAGGATGCTTAGTAATCATTTGTGGTCGCATTATGGAGCACTTTGCTCTGCAGGTTATTGATAAATCTCCCCATTAGTCCGTATTACAGCATGGGGGAGGGGGTTCAGAAAAGCTGCAATTTACATACCGTGAGAGACACCATCATCTCCAACGCAGCCTCTCGCTGTCTCTCCTCCGTAGACACGCCAATGCAGGGAATGTTAAAAACCGCGTCCGTTAAAAAAATCCAAACACTTGTTTTAGTTATCAAAGGTACAGCTGCAGATGGGCACAGTGAGGCTGCAGATGGGCACAATGAGGCTGTGTGCGTCACTTTAACAGCACAAATACGAATCTTAAATTTCTTGGGGTTAAATTGTCAACCAACCTGCTTGCCCATCTACTGTGGTCAGAAAGGGGTTGAAAACGTCATTTACAGCTGATAACATGCAGCAATGATGGAGGACAGAGATATTATGAGAGGGAAGCAAGTGAATAAAGAGAGTCACTCTGCCCATGCAGGCACCCCTTTACCCAGGGCCTTCTTAATGCATGGGGACCAGCCCAGGGGCCCCTAGGTGCAAGGGGGCCCCATGATAATCTTGCATTACATCATACTTGCCAACTGTCCCAGATTTGTTGGGGCGCTTTTTACTAAGGTGTCCCAAGATGGCCGTGTGCCCATCGAATCCCAGTACTGTGCCCTCCTGATCCCCCCTGCACTGTGCCCCCCTTCCTCCCCCTGTACTCTGCCTTCCTGCCCACCCCCTGTACTATGCCCTTTCTGTTAATTAGTCTTTGATTTAAGGCTTTTTTTATTGTTTAAAATCTATTTTATTGAAAGTATTAATACATAGCGTATATACTCGAGTATAGGCCAACCCGAATATAAGCCGAGGCACCTAATTTTACCACAAAAAACTGTGAAAACGTATTGACTTGAGTATAAGCCTAGGGTGGGAAATGCAGCAGCTACTGGGTAAACAATGCCTATCTGCAGCCTCACTGTGCCCATTTGCAGCCTCACTGTGTCCATTTGCAGCCTCACTGTGCCCATCTGCAGCCTCACTGTGCCCATCTGCAGCCTCACTGTACCGATCTGCACCCTCACTGTGCCCATTTGCAGCCTCACTGTGCCCATCTGCAGCCTCACTGTGCCCATTTGCAGCCTCACTGTGCCCATCTGCAGCCTCACTGTACCGATCTGCAGCCTCACTGTGCCCATTTGCAGCCTCACTGTGCCCATCTGCAGCCTCACTGTGCCCATTTGCAGCCTCGCTGTCCCCATCTGCAGCCTCACTCTGCCCATTTGCAGCCTCACTGTGCCCATCTGCAGCCTCACTGTGCCCCTCTGCAGCCTCACTGTGCCCATTTGCAGCCTCACTGTGCCCATTTGCAGCCTCACTGTGCCCATTTGCAGCCTCATTGTGCCCATCTGCAGCCTCACTGTGCCCATCTGCAGCTTTGCCTTTGATAACTAAAACAGTGGGTGTCTCCCGCTGTGTCATGCAGTCTGTTCGGTGGCCGTCCATTGTAATAAATCCCCGCCTCCTCTTCGTCCATGATAGACGGAACACTGATACAGTTTCCCAGCATTGTATCAGTGTTCCGTATATCACGGAACACTGAGACACCCGCTGTTTTAGTAATCAAAGGTACAGCTGCAGATGGGCACCCTCACTCGAGACCCTCACTCGAGTATAAGCCGAGAGGGGGGGTTTTCAGCCTAAAAAATGTGATGAAAAACTTGGCTTATACTCGAGTATATAAGGTATATGTTTAATTCTATCAACTATTTATACTTTAATTCTTGAAAATAGGTTGCGTAAATTGGGGCAGGCTGGTAGGGGCCCCAGTGCACTACTTTGCCCAGGGGCCCATGATGCTATTAAGATGGCCCTGGCCTTACCAGAATGCTGGCTACCTGCCTGTCATGCTGATCCCTGGCTTTGTAGGGTAGGGGAATGATGGTGCCCGGTGTAGTTACCCAAACTGGCCACTAGGTATTGCTATCGTTAGGGTTGGGAACCCGGTAGTGAAAGTTTTAGATGACTAGGTAGCCTAGTAGTGAGTGCTGTGTACCATAGATAGCAAGGAAATGCTGCGGTGCCAATGCCAGTGTGGGGCATCTTGGATAAAGGGCTCTGTATAAAAAGTCTAGTGGAGTCCACTTGAAGTCGTTGGTTGGTCATGGAAAGCAATACAACTACCGTGACAGCAAAGATGTAATCAAAGAGGATATAGCTTCCTTAGGGGGGAGCAACCACATAGAGGTGCAGGACTAATGGGACTACTCACATCCCTTAGCTATGGGATGAAGGACTCCGACCAGAACCCTGGAGGTATGCTCCTCAACTCAGCTCTCTGCCCTGCCGGTAAGGCCTCATGCACACGAGACGCTGTTAAACGCACGTTCAGAGGCAGTTGGACACTTTTTTCAATTGCACCTGAACGCATGCAATGTTATCCTATGTGTCCGTGTACACAGTCTCGTTTTTTCCCGTTTTTATGCAGTTGCGTTTAACCTCGTTTTTCCAGAAGCAAAAAAATGCTTTCAGACACTTTGCTTTTCCGCGTTTCAGATGCAAAACGCAGCTAAACGCGGCTAAACGCGGCTAAACGCAGGCACCTGCGTTTAGCCGGGTTTGCGTTTATAAGCCTTTTTAAAGGAACCCAATTTTTTGGACCAGAAAACTCAGAAATATGATGGTAAACCAGAACAAATACTAGAAAAATTGGTTTAAAATGTCGTAATTAGTTTAGATAGTTCATAGAGCGTATATACTCACTAATGCACACATGTTTGCATGTATGCAAAGGTCACTTGATAACCGCCCACGGCTTCCAATACCACTTATACGCCGATGACACCCAAATCTATCTGTCTACTCCTCACCTCACTCCTTCAGTCTCCTCTCGCATTACTAACTTACTAACTGACATCTCAGCATGGATGTCGCACCACTTCCTTAAATTAAATCTCTCTAAAACTGAGCTATTAATATCCCCCCCCCCCCCGCTCGTGCCCCCCTCCATGACTTTTCCATCAAAATCAACCATGCAACCATCAGTCCCTCCCCTCACGCCAGGGTACTCGGTGTAATCCTAGACTCGGACTTGTCATTTCAGCCATAAGTCCAATCGTTGTCAAAAGTTTGTAGACTTCACCTCCGTAACATCTCTAAAATTCGCCCCTTTTTAACAAATGACACCACCAAGCTCCTCATTCACTCCCTTGTTATCTCTCGCCTTGACTATTGCAACTCCCTTCTCATTGGTCTGCCTTTACATAGGCTCCTCCCCTCTTCAGTCTATCATGAATGCTGCTGCCAGACTTATCCACCTTACCAACCGTTCAGTGTCTGCCAACCCTCTCCTCCAATCCCTACACTGGCTCCCAATCAGTGTCTGCCAACCCTCTCCTCCAATCCCTACACTGGCTCCCAATCAGTGTCTGCCAACCCTCTCCTCCAATCCCTACACTGGCTCCCAATCAGTGTCTGCCAACCCTCTCCTCCAATCCCTACACTGGCTTCCAATCAGTGTCTGCCAACCCTCTCCTCCAATCCCTACACTGGCTCCCAATCAGTGTCTGACAACCCTCTCCTCCAATCCCTACACTGGCTCCCAATCAGTGTCTGCCAACCCTCTCCTCCAATCCCTACACTGGCTCCCAATCAGTGTCTGACAACCCTCTCCTCCAATCCCTACACTGGCTCCCAATCAGTGTCTGCCAACCCTCTCCTCCAATCCCTACACTGGCTTCCAATCAGTGTCTGCCAACCCTCTCCTCCAATCCCTACACTGGCTCCCAATCAGTGTCTGCCAACCCTCTCCTCCAATCCCTACACTGGCTCCCAATCAGTGTCTGACAACCCTCTCCTCCAATCCCTACACTGGCTCCCAATCAGTGTCTGCCAACCCTCTCCTCCAATCCCTACACTGGCTCCCAATCAGTGTCTGCCAACCCTCTCCTCCAATCCCTACACTGGCTCCCAATCAGTGTCTGCCAACCCTCTCCTCCAATCCCTACAGTGGCTCCCAAGCACTCAGCGAATTAAATTCAAAATACTAACCACAACATACAAAGCCATCCACATCTCTGCCCCGAGCTACATCACCAATCTTGTCTCCAAACATATCCCAAACCGTCCTCTCCGCTCTTCTCAAGACCTCCTCCTGTCAAGCTCCCTCGTCTCCTCCTCCCATGCTCGTCTCCAGGATTTCTCCAGAGCCTCTCCCATCCTCTGGAACTCGCTACCTCAAGCGGTCCGGTTATCCCCTACTCTTGCTACCTTCAGGCGATCCCTGAAAACTCATCTCTTCAGGAAAGCCGATCACGTCTCCAACTAATCTTCTACCACTTCCATCAGCTCATTCCCCACAGTTACAACCTTTTGTATCACCTCCCCCACCCTATTAGATTGTAAGCTCTTCTTGTATTTAATTGTATTATAACTGTATTGTCTCCCTTTTTATATTGTAAAGCGATGCGTAAACTGTTGGCGCTATATAAATCATGTAATAAATAAATAAATAAAAAATGTTTGTGAAATATCCAACGGACATTCGCTGTGCCATCAACGGATGGGTCCAATATCGACAAGCTCTGTTTCTGGACCTCTCATGCAAATTTGCGACGACGTTGCTGCCTCATCAAGAGCAACATCAGGAGCATTTCCTGACATATATTCAATATGGGATCCATTTCCAAAAAAAAAAACACAGAAAGAGAGGCAAATGCAAGTGTACAACTGCTCTCTCTGCTGCTCACTCTGATCAAAATGGCAGAAATAGTTAATAATACATGTTTTCTGAGCTTGGGGAGGGTCTATATGGTGTTATCTTTACAAATGCTTATAGACGCAAACGCGGCTAAACGCGGCATGAAAACACAGCAAAACGCACGTTTTTAAACGCAGGTTTCTGCTTTTTAAAACATGCGTTCAGCAGAGTTTGCATCTGCGTCTCGTGTGCATGGGGCCTAACTGTTTGTTATTGAAAAAAATGTGCCATTTGGAATGAAGTGTGTCAATATGCAATCAATTGTGTTCCAGTTGTAACCTGGACTGTAGTTGATAACTGCTGTGGAACTTCTTCCTTTGTTGCTGCTGTTATCCTTCTGCAGTGTGGACAGGGTTAAACCGAATATTCATTAAAGCAGAAGTGCAAAAGCCATCTTTAAAGGGCAAGTTCACTTTTTAGAAAATCTGTAAGGTGAACTTACACTGAAACAGCATCATGAAGGCCAAGGAACACACCAGACAGGTCAGGGATAAAGTTGTGGAGAAGTATAAAGCAGGGTTCGGTTATAAAAAAATCTCCCAAGCTTTGACCATCTCACGGAGCTCTGTTCAATCCATCATCAGAAAATGGAAAGAGTATGGCACAACTGCAAACCTACCAAGACATGGCCGTCCACCTAAACTGACCGGGCCGGGCAAGGAGAGCATTCATCAGAGAAGAGCCAAGAGGTCCATGGTAACTCTGGAGGAGCTGCAGAGATCCACAGCTCAGGGGGGAGAATCTGTCCACAGGACAACTATTAGTCGTGTTCTCCACAAATCTGCCCTTTATGGAAGAGTGACAAGAAGAAAGACATTGGAGAAAGAAAGTCATAAGAAGTCCTGTTTGCCGCTTGCGAGAAGCCATGTGGGGGAGGGGAGCAAACATGTGGAAGAAGGTGCTCTGGTCAGATGAGACCAAAATTGAACTTTTTGGCCTAAAAGCAAAACGCTATGTGTGGGGAAAACTAACACTGCACATCACCCTGAACACACCATCCCCACCGTGAGACATGGTGGTGGCAGCATCATGTGGTGGGGATGCTTTTCTTCTGCAGGGACAGGGAAGCTGATCAGAGTTGATGGGAAGATGGATGGAGCCAAATACAGGAAATCTTAGAAGAAAACCTGTTATGCCGCGTACACACGGTGGGAAATTCTGACGGAAAATGTCCGATCGGACCATGTTGTCGGAAAATCTGGCCGTGTGTGGGCTCCATTGGACTTTTGAAAAAATGAGATCCTGCTCTCAAATTTTCCGACAACAAAATCCGATCTGACTTTTTCCGATAGTGTGTAGAGAATTCCGACGGACAAAGTACCACGCATGCTCAGATCAAATTATGAGATCAAAGCTATTGGATACTAGCCTCTACGTAGTTCCATTGTATGCAACGAACGTCACCGCGTTCAGAATGATCGGATTTTTCGACAACTTTGTCCGACCGTGTGTTTGCAACACCAGTGTCGGACAAAATCCGTTGGAAAAAATCCGACCGTGTGTACGGGGGCTTAGAGTCTGCAAAAGACTTGAGACTGGGGCGGAGGTTCACCTTCCAGCAGGACAACGACCCGAAACATACAGCCAGAGCTACAATGGAATGGTTTAGATCAAAGCATATTCCTGTGTTAGAATGGCCCAGTCACATTCCAGACCTAAATCCAATTGAGAATCTGTGGCAAGACTTGAAAATTGCTGTTCACAGACGCTCTCCATCCAATCTGACAGAGCTTGAGATATTTTGCAAAGAAAAATGGGCAAAAATGTCCCTCTCTAGATGTGCAAAGCTGGTAGAGACATCCCCAAAAAGACTCGCAGCTGTAATTGCAGTGAAAGGATGTTCTACAAAGTATTGACTCCGGGGGCGCCATACAAATGCCCCCCACATTTTTGTTCCGGTCTCGGCAGTCCAGTCAGAGCGCCCCCCAGAGGACAGGTTGTATTTTAAATGCAAGGCTTGACTTTCCCTCTATAATTTTTGATCACACAATTTTTTTTACCCATCACCAGTACAAATAGTCCTCTGATATGATGTTATGTACACACGATCACAATATTCTAATCACAAGTAAATGTGAAATAACTGCCACTGGCAAAAAGACAGTTAATAAGGGTGCCAATAATTGTGAGTGTGCACCATGGCGTGCTCCAGACCTGAGGACCATGTGGCTTCAGTCACCCCTCCGTCTGTAGCCATGACATACCTTTCAGTAACCTGGGGCTGCTGACTGAGTGTCAGCTCTGTGGGCGGTGGTGACACCATAGGGGGGGAGGGGGGTTGGGATCCGTGTGTTTTGGCTGGCAGGCAGTAGGAAGCGGCTGTACGAGGTGTGTACAGGTGAGTCACTGTTATTTTATCAAACAAAACCCGACACGGAGTGCAGAGAGAGGAAAGAGGTGGCAGGAGAGCGGTGTTGGCTAAATGGGGGAGAGAGACACAGAGGGCTCAATTCACTAAGCTATAAAATATGTGTTTTGGAAACATAGAAAAGTGTCGGCAGAAAAAGTAGTTGTTTGTTTTTTTTTTTCTTTGTTTAGTTTTTTGTTTATTTTGTTTTCTGTTTTATTTTTTTCTTCTTTTATGGTTTTCAGATGTGGTCATTGCTAATTTTTAGCCACAAGACTTTTTTTTAGCTGCTAGAAATAATGATCGCTATAGCTGAGCTCCGGGCAAAAATCTGGATTATAGGATATATTATATTATAGGATATAAATCCACTTTGTGGGCACCAAATGTCTTTACACCCCCAGATAATACTTTGCAAAAGTAGCTTTTCTGTACACAGCCTGTGCAAAGAGAAGAGCTGTGGGAGGGGCCCAGCAGGCTCCACCCACTACAGAAAACTACAAGAGGAGGCAGAGACAAGACCAGTCACCCTGCACAAGAAAAGAGAGAGCAGAGCTGTGGGAGGAGCCGTGCAGTCCCCACCCACTACAGAAAACTATAGGAGGGGGGTGGAGACAAGACCAGTCACCCTGCACAAAGGGAGAGAGCAGAGCTGTGGGAGGGGCCAAGCAGGCTCCACCCACTACAGAAAACGACAAGAGGAGGGCGGAGACAAGGCCAGTCACCCTGCACAAGGGGAGAGAGCAGAGCTGTGGGAGGGGCCAAGCAGGCTCCACCCACTACACAAAACGACAAGAGGAGGCGGAGACAAGACCAGTTACCATGCACAAAAAGATAGAGCAAAGCTATGGGAGGGGCCAAGAAGGCTCTACCCACTACAGAAAACTACAAGAGGATGGGGTGGAGACAAGACCAGTCACCCTGCACAAACGGAGAGAGCATAGTTGTGGGAGGGGCCCAGCAGACCCCACCGAGTACAGAACAACTACAAGAGGGGGCGTAGACAAGACCAGTCATCCTGCACAGGGAGAGAGAGAGAGCAAAGCTGTGGGAGGGGCCCAGAAGGCCCCACCCACTACAGAAAACGATAGGAGGGGGCGGAGACAAGACCAGTCACCCTGCACAAGGGGAGAGAGCAGAGCTGTGGGAGGAGCCCAGCAGGCCCCACCCACTACAGAAAATGATAGGAGGGGGGCGGAGACAAAGACCAGTCATCCTGCACAAGGGGAGAGAGAAGAGCTGTGGGAGGGGCCGAGCAGGCTCCACCCACTACATAAAAACTACAAGAGGGGGCGGGGACAAGACCAGTCCCCCTGCACAAGGAGAGAGAGCAACAGTGACCGTTTTTTTTTCTTTATGAACCATAAAAGGTGAATGTTGTGAGCACCCCTGGAAGTGTTATATGGTATGTACCACTTAAGTGCCCCCTTCCCCTGCTTTATAAACTCACTTTCCTTTGCTCCCCAACTCTTCTGTTTGGCTGCATGGGGCAATCAGAATTACCTAGTACTGCTGAGTATGGGGGAAGCATGTGACTCACTCTCCTCCCTCCCACTTGGCAGAGCTGGTGGTTGGTGATTGGTCACTGGGGAAACCAAGCACTTTTACATGGGGGTCAGGGAGAGAATCCTCGGGCCTGTGTAAGCTCTGATTTACAACTTTAAGATTATACATAGATATCAATCTTCTCTCCCATTGGCTGAGCTGGTGGTTGGTGATTGGTCACCGGGGTCAGGGAGGGAATCCTCAGCTTAGTGTAAGCTCCAAGTCACAACATTGAGCTTATACATAGAAATCGCTCCTTGCGCTTATTGGCTGAGCTGGTGGTTGGTGATTGGTCACTGCTGGGGAGTACCAACCCATGGGGTCAGGGAGAGAATCCCCAGCCTGTAAGCTCCTAGTCACCATTTTGAGATTATATATCCCCATACCTCCCAACTTTTGAGCTGGGAATGAGGGACACCTATCAGCAAAAGTATGCAGGCATAGGACACACCCCTTGCCACGCCCCCTTAAAGGAGCATTGTACAAAAAAACAAGATTGCTTTGATGAAGGCGTCTTAGCCGAAATGCGTCAGCATAGCCTGTACCCGTGTACCTATGTAACTAATAAAGGACTTTTATTCAAGAGCATCCGAGTCGCCAGCTCTTTTCTGATTCAAGAAAAAAACAAGATTGGTTAAAACCACAAGTGTTTTTTTTTACCACTACTCTTCCTTTATATTGGCTTTTGGAATTTACAAATGCAGCAATTTAGGAATCAGATGAAAGGTTTAGCGCTGGGAAAAGCTTTTTGATAGATATAAAGTGCATTTTATATACAACTATATGGATCAGGCCAAAATGAGGGACAAATGAGGAGGAATGAGGGACAGAGGGACATTGCCCAAATCAGGGACAGTCTCTCAAAATCAGGGACAGTCCCTTATAGACATGTGCAATTCGTTTAGTTCCTAATTTGTTTTGTAAACTAATTTTGACAAATTCATTAATTCCAAACTTCCGAATTTTTCAATTTCCGAAATTTCCGAATTTCCGAATTTCAAAATTTGCAAAATTCCGAATTTCCGAAATTGCCGAATTCCCGAAATTACGAATTTCGAATTTTCAGATTTCCGAATTTTCTAATTTCCGAAATTGCGCATTTCCGAATTTTCGGATTTCCAAATTTCCGAATTTTCGAATTTCGAATTTTTGGATTTTCGGATTCTCGGATTTCCGAATTTCCGAATCTTCGAATTTCCTAATTTTCGAATTTTCGAATTTGAAAATCCCAAATTCGGAATTTCCGAAAATCCCAAATTCGGAATTTCCGAAAATCCCAAATTCGGAATTCCGAAAATCCAAAATCCGAAAATTCGGAAATCCGAAAATTCAGAAATCCGAAAATTCGGAAATACGAAAATACGAAATTCGGATATTCGGAAATTCGGAAATTCGGAAATTCAGAGATTCGGAAATCCGAAAATACGAAATTCGGAAATTCGGAAATCCGAAAATACGAAATTCGAAAATTAGGAAATCCGAAAATTCGAAATTCGGAAATTCGTAATCAATTATCCGAATTTCCAAAAAAAGCAAAAAAGCAAAAACCAAAAAAACGAATGAAACGAAAATGAACAAATTTTTTTATCAGTGCATATGTCTAGTCCCTTAAAAACAGGGACAGTTGGGAGCTATGCATCCCATTGGCTGAATGGATTGGCGGGGGGGGGGGGGGGTTGGGTAGTACATGCTGCAGGGAAGGGTGGCAGTTAAAGTGAACCTGTCATCAGATATATTTTTTATGGTAAGTGCAGCACGATCTCAGGTGCCTATCAAGACGCCCCCCTGACGATGACTTCATCCTACCTTCTCTCCCCTGCCCCCTCTCACCCTCCCCCTCTCACCCCTGCCCCCTCTTCTCCCTACCTACCCCCTACGCTCCCCTCCCTTTTTCTTCTGCCCCATCTTTGTTCAGGCCTCATCCACGCTCTACTACTTTCCAACAACCCCCCCCCCCCCCGGTGTAAGCTCCGTGATTTTATTGTTGTCTGCAGTGGAATTGGCTTCTATGGGGTTTCCGTAGACGGGGGAAGAAGCCCCTTTAATCGCGGCAGTCAGCCTGCGACAACTCGGCTGGAAAGCCGCAACTTTGTATCATTGATAAAATGTCTTATAAATGGATTATTTGATTTGACTCATTATTCCATTTAATTATTAATTTGTGAAACCGGCTTTCCCTGCTGCGACCTTAGACGAGATAAAACGTCACACCCAGACTGGTCTGAGGATTGTTGTGTCCCAGTAGAATGATGGAATTCTGCATTCGTATTCCGTGTGTCGTCCCGGGTGATTCCAACCTGTCATATTGGAGCATCCTCCATGATAGGTTGCTGGGAAATCAAGGTCGTTTCAATTTTTCTTTGGCTCCACTCTAATCAGTAGATCAGATTGTGATTGCTTTGGGCTGCTCTGGGCCCCACTGGTTGCAGGTTTGATTGTTTCTCCCTGTCTTCCGAATGGTTCCAGAATGTAGTGGGCTGGACAGGCAAATCAGCAACCTGAATATTTATGTTGTCTCGGCCATAGACATGTGCGGTTCATTTCATCCTGAATCTAAATTTGGACAAAATTTTATTTTTTTCAGAAATCTTGATGCATCCAAATTACAATAGTAACAAATTGAAACAAATCCGAAAAAAAAAAAAAATGAAACTAAATTCCGCCGAAAGAAATTCGGATGCATCCAAATTACAATAGTAACAAATTGAAACAAATCCGAAAAAAAAAAATGAAACTAAATTCCGCCGAAAAGAAATTCGGATGCATCCAAATTACAATGGTAACAAATTGAAACAAATCCGAAAAAAAAAAAATGAAACTAAATTCCGCCGAAAGAAATTCGGATGCATCCAAATTACAATAGTAACAAATTGAAACAAATCTGAAAAAAAAATTTAACGAATTTGAATGGGATTTGAAAACGAATGTGAAATCGAATTCGAAAACAAAAAAAGAACAAAAAAATAGAATATAAATAAAAGGAATAGAATAGAGAAGAAAGAATAGAATAAAAAGGAATAGAATAGAAAATAAAGCAAAAGAAAATAGAAAAGAAAAGAATATAATGGAAAGGAATAGAATAGAAAATAAAAGAATAGAATAAAATATAATTTAAAATAAAACAACAGAATAAAAAAAGAATAAAAAATAAATAAAATATAAAATATACGAGTGGAAAAGAATAGAGTGAAACAAAATAGAATAGAAGAGAGAATTAAATAAAAGAATAGCATAAAATAGAATATAAAATATATGAGTAGAAAAGAATAGAGTAAAACAAAATAGAATAGAAGAGAGAATTGAATAATAGAATAGCATAAAATAAGGTAGAAAGAATATAACCGTCTTCCGAAATTTGAATTTCAAATAGAATAAATTTAAATTTGAATGCCGTTTTGAATCGAATTTGAGTTTAATTTAAAAAACGAAGAAACCAATTCTGAAAAAAAATGTAACTAATTTAATTAAACAAAATTATTTAACTAAGAAAACAAAAAAAAAATATTTTTTTTGTTCTGCACTTGTATACTCAGCCAATTCCTGGGGGAGGGTGCCCAGAAGGTGACTGGGGAGTTTATAAATAGTCTGGTGCCTGGAGCTGCTCTGTTCTTGTCCAGGAGGAGAAGTTCCTAGCCTGCACCCCCCCCCCCCCCGCAAGCCCATTAAGTGAGTAATGAATGAGAGGCAGGGGTGCCATTCCAGATCATGTGACCACTATGATTGGTTGTTACAGGGGTCACATGATCAGGAGCCCCTTCCACCGGCTCTCAATTGTAACTGGTGACCGGGAGCTTAGCCAATGTGCTGAGAGCTTGCAGTAAGTGCGCACCACAGAAGAGCGGCGCACCTTGGAGATGGTTGGAGACTGGGGACATGCTTCAGGAGATGGTTGGAGACTGGGGACATACTCCAGGAGATAGTTGGAGACTGGGGACATACTCCAGGAGATAGTTGGAGACTGGGGACATACTCCAGGAGATAGTTGGAGACTGGGGACATGCTTCAGCAGATCATTGGAGACTGGGGACATGCTTTAGGAGATAGTTGGAGACTGGGGACATGCTTCAGGAGATGGTTGGAGACTGGGGACATGCTTCAGGAGATGTAACAAGGGGAACTCTGGACAGCCGCACACCAGACGAAGATGAAAAATCAAATGGATTTATTAAAAACAGGAATCACAAAAAAAAAAAAAAAAAAAAAAAAAAAAAAAACAGGAATCACATCAAAGTCCAAAAACACAGCAAAACAGGGAAGGGGGGCACACATCTGACGCGTTTCACGCTAAATACAGCGCTTACTCATAGCTGAATTTAGCGTGAAACGCGTCAGCTGTGTGCCCCCCCTTCCCTGTTTTGCTGTGTTTTTGGACTTTGATGTGATTCCTGTTTTTAATAAATCCATTTGATTTTTCATCTTCGTCTGGTGTGCGGCTGTCCAGAGTTCCCCTTGTTACTTTCTAACTACCTTGTTATTAGCCTGCACCTGGAGCTCCACACTAGGAGTAGAAGCATTCGCCTTGAAGGATCCCTCTGGAGCGGTGGTCATCTCTCTTCCTATGCTTCAGGAGATGGTTGGAGACTGGGGACATGCTTTAGGAGATGGTCGGAGACTGGGGAAATGCTTCAGGAAGATGGTTGGAGACTGGGGACATACTTCAGGAGATGGTTGGAGACTGGGAACATGTTTCAGGAGATTGTTGGAAACTGGGGACATGCTTTAGGAGATGGTTGAAGACTGGGGACATACTATATGAGATGGTTGGAGACTGATGACATACCCCAGGAGATAGTTGGAGAGTGGGGACATGCTTAGGCAGCTAGTTGGAGACTGGGGACATGCTTTAGGAGATGGTTGGAGACTGGGGACATGCTTCAGGAGATGGAGACTGGAAACATACTTCAGGAGATGTTTGGAGACTTGGAACAAAGTCCAGGAAATGGTTGGAGACTGGGGACATGCTTTTGGGAGATGGTTGAAGACTGGGGAAATGCTTCATGAGATGGTTGGAGATGGGGACATACTTCAGGAGATGGTTGGAGACTGGGGACATGCTTTAGGAGTTGGCTGGAGACTGGGGGACATGCTTTAGGAGATGGAGACTGGGGACATGCTTTAGGAGATGGAGACTGGAAACATACTTCAGTAGATGTTTGGAGACTTGGAACAAAGTCCAGGAAATGGTTGGAGACTGGGGACATGCTTTAGGAGATGGTTGAAGACTGGGGAAATGCTTCATGAGATGGTTGGAGATGGGGACATACTTCAGGCGATATTTGGAGACTGGGGACATGCTATAGGAGATGGTTGGAGACTGTGAACATGCTATAGGAGATGGTTGGAGACTGGGGACATGCTATAGGAGATGGTTGGAGACTGGGGACATGCTATAGGAGATGGTTGGAGACTGGGGACATGCTATAGGAGATGGTTGGAGACTGGGAACATGCTATAGGAAATTGTTGGAGTCTGGGGACATGCTTCAGGATATGCTTGGAGATGGGGGACATGCTTCATTAAATGGTTTGCTATTGGGAACAATGAGAGACAGGGGTGGCATTCCAGATCATGTAACCACTGTGATTGGCTGTTACAGAGGTCACATGATCAGGAGCCCCTCCCACTGGCTCCAGATTGTAAACCGGGAGCTTGGCCAGTGTACTGGTAGCTTGCAGTGAGTGCGCTCTCGGCACCGAGCAGTGCCGCGCCCTGGACGCATATGTGTGGAACGTGGGCATTAAGGCTCACCCGCCATGCTGCCGCTCATATGTGTGGTTGGTGGGCATTATTCGCACCCCAATTGTTTTTAGTTTTGGATGGAGTTGGAAATGATAAAAACCCCCGGTCAACCTTTTATTCTCTGTACAATTGAGATCACTGTACAAATCAACTCTACAACTTTATATTTCCGTAAATCATGAACTGTTCTAGAACCCCCTACGTAACAGACTGTACAAGAGATAGGAATAAACTATTTATAAAAACATAATATCTTTATTGCTATCTAGAGTTAATTCTGCATATAGACATCCAGAATATATAAATAATAGTAAAACGTAGACTCCTGGACATGGCCAGATGAGATAAAGTTCATACTAATATAACCAAATAGATATTATATGTGACCCTTTGGTACTGTAAAGTACATCGAGTTCTAACAGTGCCGGTTACAAGGAGTGAGGTTAACCCATTCATATACAGGTTCTTCCATCCATTCATGTACAGCAGTGGTTGACAACTTTCTTGATATGAGGAGGCCTCAAGTGTGGCCCCCCTGACATCACCAAGTGGCCGCACATAAAATTCAGCAAATGTAACAGAAATCTGTTGAAGACTGCAGACATATAACAGGAGATGGTTAGAGCCTATGAAGATACCATGAGAGATGGTCAAAGATGGCCAGCATGCAATAGAAGATGGTTGGAGACTAGAGACAGTCATAGACTGGAAACACATTGCATGAGACTGTTAGAGATCACTGCTATTACATCCTCTTTACAAATCAGTGATTCCACATTTATATTCCATACAGCCTCAACTAAAGTACATCAAGTTCAGTGCAGGCTGTAAGAAGTGGGGTTAACCCATTCATGTTCAGATACTTCTGTACATTTGTGTAGAACATTGGTGGTCATCTTCCTTAACATAGGATGTCTCAAATGTGGCTCCTGACATCACTAAAGGGCCACACATAATATTCAGTGACCGTAATGCATCATAAAGTTGTTGAAAATGGCAGACATACAACAGGAGATGGTTGACCCCTATGAGTATACTATAAGAGATGGTCAAAGACTTCTGACATGCCACAGGAGATGGTTGGAGACTGGGGACATACTTCAGGAGATGGTTGGAGACTGGGGACATGTTTCAGGAGATGGTTGGAGACTGGGGACATACATCAGGAGATGGTTGGAGACTGGGGACCTACATCAGGAGATGGTTGGAGACTGGGGACATACTTCAGGAGATGGTTGGAGACTGGGGACATACTTCAGGAGATGGTTGGAGACTGGGAACATACTTCAGGAGATGGTTGGAGACTGGGGACATACTTCAGGAGATGGTTGGAGACTGGAAACATGTTTCAGGAGATGGTTGGAGACTGGTGACATACTTCAGGAGATGGTTGGAGACTGGGGACATACTTCAGGAGATGGTTGGAGACTGGGGACATACTTCAGGAGATGGTTGGAGACTGGGAACATGTTTCAGGAGATGGTTGGAGACTGGGGACATACATCAGGAGATGGTTGGAGAGTGGGGACATACTTCAGGAGATGGTTGGAGACTGGGAACATGTTTCAGGAGATGGTTGGAGACTGGGGACATACATCAGGAGATGGTTGGAGACTGGGGACATACTTCAGAAGATGGTTGGAGACTGGGGACATACTTCAGGAGATGGTTGGAGACTGGGGACATACTTCAGGAGATGGTTGGAGACTGGGGACATACTTCAGGAGATGGTTGGAGACTGGGGACATACTTCAGGAGATGGTTGGAGACTGGGGACATACTTCAGGAGATGGTTGGAGACTGGGGACATACTTCAGGAGATGGTTGGAGACTGGGGACATACTTCAGGAGATGGTTGGAGACTGGGAACATGTTTCAGGAGATGGTTGGAGACTGGGGACATACTTCAGGACATGGTTGGAGACTGGGGACATCAGGAGATGGTTGGAGACTGGGGACATCAGGAGATGGTTGGAGACTGGGGACATACATCAGGAGATGGTTGGAGACTGGGGACATACTTCAGGAGATGGTTGGAGACTGGGGACATACTTCAGGAGATGGTTGGAGACTGGGGACATACTTCAGGAGATGGTTGGAGACTGGGGACATGCTTCAGGAGATGGTTGGAGACTGGGGACATACTTCAGGAGATGGTTGGAGACTGGGGACATACTTCAGAAGATGGTTGGAGACTGGGAACATGTTACAGGAGATTGTTGGAAAATGCAGACATATGACATTGGATGAAAATAATTTGGCCTAACTGTCTAAATAAAGTAATATATAACACTGATAGAACAGTGTACCATCATCCGCGGTAGTTAGGTTTGATGGTCCAACATAGGAGGGGGAGAAAATATTGTGGGGTCTCTCATTGCAGGTAATTAAGCTACGTTGGGGGTATTGGTTATTGGCTCTTATCCTTAGCTGATCAGAGACATAAATGTGTTGATTTGGTTATTTGTTTTTGATTCTAAAGGTGGTCTCTGATCTGTTGGAGCTTTAAGAAAAAAAAAAAAAAAAAACGTTTATTTCTCCCCTCCATTCCCCTCCTGGTTTTTCCACCTATCCGAGAAGGGAATGATGGGAATTATAGTTGGAGACTGGAAACATACTGTACTTCAAAAAATGGTTGGAGACTGCACACACGCTTAAGGAGATGGTTGAAGACAGGGGACATATTTCTCGGGAAGGTTGGAGACTGAGAACATACTTCAGGAGATGGTTGGAGACTGTGAACGTACTTCGGGAGATGGTTAAAGCCTCGGCACATGCTTTAGGAGATAGTTGGAACTGTGAATATACTTCAGGAGATAGTTGGAGACTGCTGACATACTTCAGAAGATGGTGGGAGACTGGGGACATGTTTCAGGAGATGGTTGAAGACAGGGGACATATTTCTCGGGAAGGTTGGAGACTGAAAACATACTTCAGGAGATGGTTGGAGATTGAGGACATACTTCAGGAGATGGTTAGAGACTGTGAACGTACTTCGGGAGATGGTTACAGACTGTGAACGTACTTCAGGAGATGGTTAAAGCCTCTGCACATGCTTTAGGAGATAGTTGGAACTGTGAATATACTTCAGGAGATAGTTGGAGACTGGTGACATACTTCAGAAGATGGTGGGAGACTGGGGACATGCTTCAGGAGATGGTTGGAGATTGAGGACATACTTCAGGAGATGGTTAGAGACCGTGAACGTACTTCGGGAGATGGTTAAAACCTCGGCACATGCTTTAGGAGATAGTTGGAACTAGGAATATACTTCAGGAGATAGTTGGAGACTGGTGACATACTTCAGAAGATGGTGGGAGACTGGGGACATGTTTCAGGAGATGGTTGAAGACAGGGGACATATTTCTCGGGAAGGTTGGAGACTGAGAACATACTTCAGGAGATGGTTGGAGATTGAGGACATACTTCAGGAGATGGTTACAGACTGTGAACGTACTTCAGGAGATGGTTAAAGCCTCTGCACATGCTTTAGGAGATAGTTGGAACTGTGAATATACTTCAGGAGATAGTTGGAGACTGGTGACATACTTCAGAAGATGGTGGGAGACTGGGGACATGTTTCAGGAGATGGTTGAAGACAGGGGACATATTTCTCGGGAAGGTTGGAGACTGAGAACATACTTCAGGAGATGGTTGGAGATTGAGGACATACTTCAGGAGATGGTTAGAGACCGTGAACGTACTTCGGGAGATGGTTAAAACCTCGGCACATGCTTTAGGAGATAGTTGGAACTAGGAATATACTTCAGGAGATAGTTGGAGACTGGTGACATACTTCAGAAGATGGTGGGAGACTGGGGACATGCTTCAAGAGATGGTTGGAGACTGGGAACATTCTTCAGCAGATGGTTGAAGATTGGGGACACCCTTCAGGAGAAGCATACTACATACGTCAGGAGATAATTAACACTAGAGCAGGGGCGGACTGACAACTCATGGGGCCCCCGTGCAATATGAGATTATGGGGCCCCCAGGCAATCAGAGATTATGTGGCCACACAGTATACACACACTCAGTATACAATCACACAGTATACACACACATGTACACACAGTATACTCAGACATGTTTCTATTGGCTGAGAAGGTACTGGAGAAGTGGGGCAGCTATAATCTCAGGATTTTTAGACCAAAAGGATGTCGGTAAGGGACATTTCAGAAATAGATGTAAAAAAAACCCCACAGTTTTACTTAGGCTGGCAACCCTGATGGGGCCCCCTAGTGGCCCGGGGGCCCTCGGGCAGTGCCCGAGTGGTCGAATGGTCAGTCCGCACCTGCACTAGAGGCATACTTCAGGAGATTGTTGGATACTGGGGACATACCTAAGGAGATGGATGGAGAATGGGGACATGCTTCAGAAGATGGTTGGAGACTGGGCACATACTTCAGGAGATAATTGAGACTGGGCACATGCTTCAGGAGATAATTGAGACTGGGCACATACTTCAGGAGATGGTTGGAGCTTGGGGACCTACCTAAGGAGATGGATGGAGATTGGGAGATGGTTTGAGATCCACTTATAGTAACTACTTCTTATTCACATTTTATCTCAGTTTGAGATGTAGCAAGTTTACTTTAGCCTAGATCTACCCGCCATTTATACCACCATGCCAATAAAAACTATATGATAATAATGCAGTGATACTAAACACCTTAAAAAAGTCATGTGATTATCATCCTCGTATTAAATTATCGCAATTATGTCTCCGCGGTTATCGATCAGGCAGGCTGAGCGATTGCAGTGACCTACAAATGGCCACTAGAGGGAGACTCTGCTAATCTGTACACATAATAAGTAAATACAGCAACTGTGTGACATTGGAAAGGGGTCACTTTAAAAGATGGTTATAGGGGAAAATATTTGATGTATGTTGATGAAAATGTATTCTCTAAATATACTGTATATAAAAGATATCAGCCTAAAATTTCTACGCTATAACCTGTTTTGCGGTTCGTTACAACAGTTTTGCTTTACTGCTTCTTCTCGCAGAGCAAGTCTATGAGCTGGCCAACTCATCAAAACAATGCTCCCCCTGTGTGGCGCATATCGTTTTGCAGTAGTAGTTAAAAATGAATAACTTCATTAGGAGATTAAACAAAAACAGCAGTGCAGATCCCACCAGTAACAGCACTTCCTGTGTCACGGTGACAATGCTCAGCCAATCCCTCCCCATTAGCAGCAAGGTTGTCGGCCTGCCAGGCCCACTCCTTTAACCCTTTCACGGCCAGAGACGCTTTTGCCTTTATTTTTTTATTGCACACGAGTTAAAAAGCACATTTTAGGCCTGAAGATTAAGATAAACTCCCCACACATGAAATATTTTCTGAAAGCAAAGACTCTGGAGGATAAATTGGCGGCAACTTCAATTTTGTAGGACGCTTGAAATTTGCGCACGGCGCGCTCCCAGCACAGAGACCGGGGTCTCACCGCGAGCCCCGGGCCCCCGTACTAACGATCAGGATCTCCTGATTCCCAATCATCTGATTGCTGTGATTGCCTCTGATTGGCTATCACAGTGATCGGTCACCGAAAGTGTTATCTTTCTCTGTGAATGGAGGAGACAGATACATTGTATCTCCCTCTCTCTCCTTGCAGAGGAAAAAAAATACCTAGATCAAGGTTTGATCTGGGTCAGTGCCAGGGTTAGTGTCTGGGTCAAGTTCAAAGACCAGGGTCAGTATTCTTTTTTTTTTTTTACAGGATTTTTTTATTTTATTATTAGTATCAGTGTCAGTGTGTTTTAGGTAGAGCTTATTCACACGTCATGTTGAGAGGTGGTAAAACCCCGTGGCTGAGCCACGCTTTTAATGCCCCCAATCGCTGCCCCCTTTAGGTGCAGAGGCAGTGCCCGGGGGGTGTACATATGTCGTAGCTGCAATGCTTCGCGAGTTATACCCCCTGACGCTTCCGGCAGGCATAGTGCCTACCGAATGCAACCCATTTAAGTGAATGGGGCCTCCCTACAAGCGCCCACAACTAGACATGTGCACAATAGAAATTTTTTTTTCGTTTCGTTTCTTTCGTTTCCGTTGATTCGTATCGATTCGTAAATTCGTAAGTCGTCGGTGTTCGTATTCGTAACGATTCGAATTTTCGTAAGAGTTATTTTTTCGTTGATTCGTTTTTCCGTTTATTTATTTTTCGTTTATTGGAAATTCGGACGCATTCGTATTTTTCGTAGATTTAGTTACATTCGTACTTTCGTTAGATTGATTTATTCGTACTTTCGTAACATTGTTTTCGTAGATTCGTAATCGGAGCATAATTCATAATTTTATGTAATGTGTATGCTATTATTACATTTTAAGAGACACGGAAAATTACGAATGGAAAAAAAAAAAGTTACGAATGTACGAATTTTTTCGTTCAATCCATTCGAAGCGCGTTAAGCAGCGCTATTGTAAGAGACACGGAAAATTACGAATCGAAAAAAAAAAAAAAGTTACGAATGTACGAATTTTTTCGTTCAATCCATTCGAAGCACGTTAAGCAGCGCCATTGTAAGGGACACGGAAAATTACCAATTTAACAAAAAAAAAAAGTTGCTAATGTACGAATTTTTTTGTTCATTTTCATTTTCGTGGTTCCTGTTTTCGTTTTTCGGATTTTCTTCTTTCGTAGTTTTGTTGTTTCTAATTTGGTTATTTTGGATTTTCGTTGTTTTTTGTATTCGTTCGATTCGAACATTCGTTAAAATTTTTGGTTGGAGACTGATGACATACCCCAGGAGATAGTTGGAGAGTGGGGACATGCTTAGGCAGCTAGTTGGAGACTGTGGACATGCTTTAGGAGATGGTTGGAGACTGGGGACATGCTTCAGGAGATGGAGACTGGAAACATACTTCAGGAGATGTTTGGAGACTTGGAACAAAGTCCAGGAAATGGTTGGAGACTGGGGGACATGCTTTTGGGAGATGGTTGAAGACTGGGGAAATGCTTCATGAGATGGTTGGAGATGGGGACATACTTCAGGAGATGGTTGGAGACTGGGGACATGCTTTAGGAGTTGGCTGGAGACTGGGGGACATGCTTTAGGAGATGGAGACTGGGGACATGCTTTAGGAGATGGAGACTGGAAACAGACTTCAGTAGATGTTTGGAGACTTGGAACAAAGTCCAGGAAATGGTTGGAGACTGGGGACATGCTTTAGGAGATGGTTGAAGACTGGGGAAATGCTTCATGAGATGGTTGGAGATGGGGACATACTTCAGGCGATATTTGGAGACTGGGGACATGCTATAGGAGATGGTTGGAGACTGTGGACATGCTATAGGAGATGGTTGGAGACTGGGCACATGCTATAGGAGATGGTTGGAGACTGGGGACATGCTATCGGAGATGGTTGGAGACTGGGGACATGCTTCCGGAGATGGTTGGAAACTGGGGACATGCTATAGGAGATGGTTGGAGACTGGGAACATGCTTTATGAAATTGTTGGAGTCTGGGGACATGCTTCCGGAGATGGTTGGAAACTGGGGACATGCTATAGGAGATGGTTGGAGACTGGGAACATGCTTTATGAAATTGTTGGAGTCTGGGGACATGCTTCAGCCTATGCTTGGAGATGGGGGACATGTTTCAGGAGATGGTTTGCTACTGGTAACAATGAGAGACAGGGGTGGCATTCCAGATCATGTAACCACTGTGATTGGCTGTTACAGAGGTCACATGATCAGAAGCCCCTCCCACTGGCTGTCGATTGTAAACCGGGAGCTTGGCCAGTGAGTGCGCTCTCAGCACAGCCACAGAACAGCGCCGCGCCCTGGACGCATATGTGTGGAACGTGGGCATTAGGGCTTACCCGCCATGCTGCCGCTCATATGTGTGGTTGGTGGGCATTAATTGCACCCCAATTGTTTTTAGTTTTGGATGGAGTTGGGAATGATAAAAACCCCCGGTCAACCTTTTATTCTCTGTACAATTGAGATCACTGTACAAATCAACTCTACAACTTTATATTTCCGTAAATCATGAACTGTTCTAGAACCCCCTACGTAACAGACTGTACAAGAGATAGGAATAAACTATTTATAAAAACATAATATCTTTATTGCTATCTAGAGTTAATTCTGCATATAGTCATCCAGAATATATAAATAATAGTAAAACGTCGATTCCTGGACACGGCCAGATGAGATAAAGTTCATACTAATATAACCAAATAGATATTATATGTGACCCTTCGGTACTGTAAAGTACATCGAGTTCTAACAGTGCCGGTTGCAAGGAGTGAGGTTAACCCATTCATATACAGGTTCTTCCATTCATTCATGTACAGCAGTGGTTGACAATTTTCTTGATACAAGGAGGCCTCAAATGTGGCCCCCCTGACATCACCAAGTGGCCGCACATAAAATTCAGCAAATGTAACAGAAAGCTGTTGAAGACTGCAGACATATAACAGGAGATGGTTGGAGCCTATGAAGATACCATGAGAGATGGTCAAAGGTGGCAATAGAAGATGGTTGGAGACTAGAGGCAGTCATAGACTGGAAACACATTGCATGAGACTGCTAGAGATCACTGCTTTACAAATCAGTGATTCCACATTTATATTCCATACAGCCTCACCTAAAGTACATCAAGTTCAGTGCAGGCTGTAAGAAGTGGGGTTAACCCATTCATGTTCAGATACTTCTGTACAGTTGTGTAGAACATTGGTGGTCATCTTCCTTAACATAGGATGTCTCAAATGTGGCTCCTGACATCACTAACAGGCCACACATAATATTCAGTGACCGGAATGCAACATAAAGTTGTTGAAAATGGCAGACATACAACAGGAGATGGTTGGCCCCTATGAGTATACTATAAGAGATGGTCAAAGACTTCTGACATGCCACAGGAGATGGTTGGAGACTGGGGACATACTTCAGGAGATGGTTGGAGACTGGGGGACATACTTCAGGAGATGGTTGGAGGCTGGGGACATACTTCAGGAGATGGTTGGAGACTGGGGGACATACTTCAGGAGATGGTTGGAGGCTGGGGACATACTTCAGGAGATGGTTGGAGGCTGGGGACATACTTCAGGAGATGGTTGGAGACTGGGAACATGTTTCAGGAGATGGTTGGAGACTGGAAACATCAGGAGATGGTTGGAGACTGGGGACATGCTTCAGAAGATGGTTGGAAACTTTGAACATGTTTCAGGATATTGTTGGAAACTGCAGACATATGACATTGGATGAAAATAATTTGGCCTAACTGTCTAAATAAAGTAATATATAACACTGATAGAACAGTGCAGGAGGGGCCGCGGAGCCTGGGATATATGGCGGGGTAGGAGTGTGTGGAAGTGATCATGAGGCTTTACAGCCAACGTTTGAAAAGAATAAAGTCTCCCCGAATCTCCCAATTTGAGAGACGCGGGGGAAATTGGGTATTTTTGCATGCCAAAAAAAGCGAACACAATCATATACAAAGGCATCGAAGAATAAAATCAACAATGTTTATTATACATTCCAAATTTATTATACAGATCTATAAAAAAAAAGGATGTAGTACACTCTACCAGACTGGAAACAAAGGGTAATGGGATCGACGTGTTTCACCCAAGATGGGCTTCTTCAGGATCCACTTCGTATATATATGTAAAAATATAAAAAAAAATAAGAAGGAGAAGCAAAACAAGAAAAAACAACTGCAAAATTGGAACAGGACTGTACAGTGAATGTAGGTGTAGAGAGGACTGTACAGTGGATGTAGATTTGCAAGGGAAGTGTACAGTGAATGTAGATGTAGAGATGGGAGTACAGTGAATGTACATGTAGAGAGGAGTGTACAGTGAATGTAGATGTAGAGGGGTGTACATTGAATGTAGAGGGGTGCACGGGGAATGTAGGCGTAGAGTGGGGTGTACAGTGAATGTAGATGAAGAGAGGAGTGTACAGCAAATGTAGATGTAGAGGGGTGTACAGTGAATGTAGATGTATAGATGAGTGTACAGTGAATATAGATGTAAAGAGGGAAGTGTACAGTGAATATAAATGTAGAGAGGGGAGTGTACAGTGAATGTAGATGTAGAAAGGAGTGTACAGTGAATGTTGATGTAGAAAGTAGTGTACAGTGAATGTAGACGTAGAGAGGAGTGTACCGTAAATGCAGATGTAGAGAGGAGTGTACAGTGAATGTAGCTGTAGAGGGGGAGTACAGTGAATGTAGATGTAGAGAGGAGTGTACAGTGATTGTAGATGTAGAGAGAAGTGTACAGTAAATGCAGATGTAGAGAGGAGTGTACAGTGAATGTAGCTGTAGAGGGGGAGTACAGTGAATGTAGATGTAGAGAGAAGTGTACAGTAAATGTAGACGTAGAGAGAAGTGTACAGTAAATGTAGACGTAGAGAGGAGTGTACAGTGAATGTAGATGTAGAGAGGAGTTTACAATGAATGTAGATGTAGAGAGGGGAGTACAGTGAATGTAGATGTAGAGAGGAGTGTACAGTGAATGTAGATGTAGAGAGGAGTGTACAGTGAATGTAGATGTAGAGAGGAGTGTACAGTGAATGTAGATGTAGAGAGGGGAGTACAGTGAATGTAGATGTAGAGAGGGGAGTGCAGTGAATGTAGATGTAGAGAGGGTGTACAGTGAATGTAGAGGGGGAGTACAGTGAATGTAGATGTAGAGGGGGAGTACAGTGAATGTAGATGTAGAGAGAGGAGTACAGTGAATGTAGCTATAGAGGGGGAGTACAGTGAATGTAGCTGTAGAGGGGGAGTACAGTGAATGTAGATGTAGAGAGGGAAGTGTACAGTGAATGTAGATGCAGAGAGGAGTGTACAATGAATGTAGATGTAGAGAGGGGAGTACAGTGAATATAGATGTAGAGATGGGAGTACAGTGAATGTAGACGTAGAGAGGACTGTACAGTGAATGTAGATGTAATGGGGGAGTACAGTGAATGTAGATGTAGAGATGGGAGTACAGTGAATGTAGATGTAGAGAGGACTGTACAGTGAATGTAGATGTAATGGGTGAGTACAGTGAATGTAGATGTAGAGAGGGGAGTACAGTGAATGTAGATGTAGAGAGGACTGTACAGTGAATGTAGATGTAGAGAGGGGAGTACAGTGAATGTAGATGTAGAGAGGACTGTACAGTGAATGTAGATGTAATGGGGGAGTGTACAGTGAATGTAGATGTAGAGAGAAGTGTACAGTGAATGTAGATGTAGAGAGGGGAGTACAGTGAATATAGATGTAGAGAGGACTGTACAGTGAATGTAGATGTAGAGATGGGAGTACAGTGAATGTAGATGTAGAGAGGACTGTACAGTGAATGTAGATGTAATGGGGGAGTACAGTGAATGTAGATGTAGAGATGGGAGTAGAGTGAATGTAGATGTAGAGAGGACTGTACAGTGAATGTAGATGTAATGGGGGAGTACAGTGAATGTAGATGTAATGGGGGAGTACAGTGAATGTAGATGTAGAGAGGATTGTACAGTGAATGTAGATGTAGAGAGGACTGTACAGTGAATGTAGATGTAATGGGGGAGTACAGTGAATGTAGATGTAGATAGGTGTACAGTGAATGTAGATGTAATGGGGGAGTACAGTGAATGTAGATGTAGAGAGGACTGTACAGTGAATGTAGATGTAGAGAGGACTGTACAGTGAATGTAGATGTAATGGGGGAGTACAGTGAATGTAGATGTAGAGAGGGGAGTACAGTGAATATAGATAAAATAAAAATAAAAAGAGTAAAAAAAACAGCCGGCTCTGTGATAAGTCATGCTGGACCAGACAGACTGGGGGGGGGGGGGGGGTCAAGGGCAAAAAAACACGAAAGCAAATGACCTCATGAGATGGTCACCCCAAATTATTGCAGCCAACATATCACAGAAGGTAGCCAGGATAGCAGTATTATTATTATTATTATGGAGTGTTTTCTACGGTCGTTACTTCATTGGCAGCAAAAGGGTTAATCGGCCATTGGTCTGGGCAGGCATGGACAGACCTGATGGACAACCCAAGTGGCACCTGATGGACAACCCAAGTGGCACCTGATGGAGCGCACGTGACCGGCTGACAACGCTGCTGCTGGTTGCACTGCAGAGGCTCAGCGTGGTCAGCCTGGAACAGGAAGTGCTGAAACTTTGTAACAGATTCACTAAATACAAGATTTGCTTTAGAAAACTGCATACAGTGAGGCAGGAGGCCAAAAATAATAAAATAGCATTTCTTTTTTTTTGGGTTCCCGAGTGCAGAAATGTTAACGCTCGACTTGTCCTGTACGCTCATATATTTTTTATTTTTTTCCTGTGCCTTTAAGGTTGTGCAGCACAGTAGCTGGAGAGAGAGTCCTGCCTCCTCTGTGAGCTCTGGAATGGCAAGCAGTTCCTGATGTGTTCAGAGCAGAAAGACACACACACCCTGTGTGCTGCTGTGCGTCTACCACCAGCCTCAGCAACACTCTGCTCTCCTCCAACCTGAGACCATGGGAGCCTGAGACCTCACTGCACCCCCCTCCCAGCACCCTGCACCACCGGTAAGGCACCACCGAATGCCCTTCTCTTGGCTCTGTCCTCCTTTTTTTTTCCCCTGTCTCCTTGCTGCATTCCCTGACAACACAACAGCTGCATAAACAGGATAGAGGTCTACTGCTGCTCCAGAAAATGCAAGGCTGCTTCCATTCTCACGCCGTTAACCCTTTGGACGCGACGTCACGCAATCGTCGGTAACATCGCTACCATCTATTTGCGAAAAAGGACCACAAATCCCAGCAGGACATGCTTGGAGTTGTAGTTCCCCCCCAGCTTGCGATAGCTCCAGCTGGCTCAGAAGACTACAAGAAGTGCACGTCGTGCCGCTAGCCCAGGGCGATCGCTGACAGGGCTCATTCGTCTGCCTCCTATGGGGTTAAGATTGGGGCACGTGCCACAATGTTGAGCGACCGGTAGCTGGGGTATCATCAGCACGCTGATAGATCTGCGCAGCGGGCCCTGTTTCACGAATTTGGATACCCTGCGGTGACAAACGTCGAGAAAATTGAATCGTGTTAGCCTAACCGTGGCAAGAAATGCTTTTTTTTTTTTAGGCTCTCAATGGCATTTACAGTGCTGCGAAGTACTGTCGTGTCGTTAGCTGTGCAAGGTGGATCGCCAAAAAAAATAAAAAAATACGACCGCGTGTAACGATCGTCTAAAATCTGCATGATCTGGGCTGTAATGTAAGCCCCATGTTTTTTGCAACAGCGCTGTAAGGTCAGCAGGCAGATGAAGCAGCTGGGTTTATAGGGAGCCTGGCGTTTAGAATGTTACTGCGCTCATGTTGTGTTTTGGAACTCTGCGAATCAGGGAATTGATACTTTGTTACCTGTGCTGCACGTCCGGTACCCCTCCGTCATTGGAGAACCGGTACATATCCACCATTGGTTGTTATGCCGGACAGAATGGTGACAAGTTGGAGGTTGTCATCAGTCCAAAAATCACCCAAGATTTGTTAAAAAATATATTATTGTTAGTATTGTGTTATATATTGTATATTGTATTATTTTGCAATTATGTAACATTTATTATATATACATTGTTTGTTCTTCTTACTCTTCTTTTTATTCTTATTATTATTCATATTATTATTATTATTATTATTATTATTAATAATAATAATTATATTATGTGTTGTTTGTTAATATGTTATTTATATTCTTCTTCTCCTTTTTCTTCTTTTTCTTCTTTTTCTCCTTCTTCTTCTTTTTCTTCTTCTTCTTCTCCTTCTCCTTCTTCCTCTCCTTCTTCTTCTCCTTCTCCCTGTCCTTCTTCTTCTTCTACTTGTTATTCTTCTTCTCATTCTTCTTCTTTCTTCTTCTTCTTCTTCTTCTTCTTCTTCTTCTTCTTCTTCTTCTTCTTCTTCTCTTCTCCTTTTCTTCTCCTTCTCCTTCTCCCTGTCCTTCTTCTTCTTCTCCTTCTTCTTCTCCTTCTCCTTCTTCTTCTTCTTCTTCTTCTTCTCCTTCTCCTTCTCCCTGTCCTTCTCTTCTTCTCCTTCTTCTTCTCCTTCTCCTTCTTCTTCTTCTTTTTCTTCTCCTTCTTCTCCTCCTCCTTCTTCTTCTCATTCTCCCTGTCCTCCTTCTTCTTCTTCTTCTTCTTCTTCTTCTTCTTCTTCTTCTTCTTCTTCTTCTTTCTTCTTTCTTCTCTCTTCTCTACTTCTTCTTCTTCTTCTACTTCTTCTTCTTCTTCTTCTTTCTTCTTCTTCTTCTACTTCTTCTCCTTCTCCTCCTTCTCCTTCTTCTCTTCTTCTTCTTCTTCTTCTTCTGTTTCTTCTTCTCCTTCTTCTTCTCCTTCTTTTCTCCTTCTTCTTCTTTTTCTTCCTTTCTCCTCTTCTCCTCCTTCTCCTCCTTCTTCTCCTCCTTCTCCTCTTTCTCCTTCTTCTTTCTCCTTCTTCTTTCTTCTTCTCCTGTCCTTCTCCTCTCTTCTTCTTCTTCTTTTTTCTTCTTCTTCTTCTTTTCTTCTTCTTCTTCTTCTTCTTCTCTTTTCCTTCTTCTTCTTCTTCTTCTTCTTCTTCTTCTTCTTCTTTTTCCTTCTCCTTCTTCTTCTGTAATTTTTTTTTGTTAATATGTTCTTTATATTATTATGTTGATATTATGTATCATTGATTATATTTCTTCTTAATGTTATATTATTATGTTGATACAATGTTACCATTGGGTGTGGAGTAGCTCTGGGCTGAGTATATTATCTATATTTATTAAATGGAAGGTGGATATGAGGTCACATCGATCTTAAAGTGACGGAAGGAATCCCCTCTGTAGTGCATCAATTTGGGGTGATGAAAGATGAACTCCAACAACACCCCAGCCGGGCATGTCTTCAACTGGTCCTCCCCGTCCTGGTGGTCTTCATGAAATGACCCTTCTATCAATAATTATTAAAAAAACATCTTTTAGTATTTGGGGCGGAGGGTAGAACGTCGCTCACTTTGAAACCTTCATCGCTTTAAGTTCCAATTACACAAAGTTCTGATTTGTTGCCTGAGCAGACTTCTCAGCAGTGGAGGAAAGCGGCGGAGACACACTGACTTCACTGTTCTAGAGCTTGTAGCTTGTAGCGCTGGGATTCCGGGTTCAGAATCTGCCAGAGCCTTGTCTGCATGGAGTTTGTATGCTCCGCCCATGTTCGCATGCTTGTTTCCCCTTCCAATCCAGAAATGACCATGGTGCATTGAGTCTGCTATAATATTGTTCATCATGAGGGTGTATTCAATCGGTGAGGGCATTAGAGTGTAAGCTCCTCCGGTGCTGAGACTGATGTGACTGGCTCAGTGTTCTCTGTACAGCACTGCGGTATATGTCAGAGCTATAATAATGTATAATAATAGTGCATGGGGACATTAGAGTGTAAGCTCCTCCGGTACAGAGACTGATGTGACTGGCTTAGTGTTCTCTGTACAGCACTCTGGTATATGTCAGAGCTATATAAATGTATAATAATCAAAGTGTGTGACTGTGAGGGGATATTAGAGTGTGAGCTCCTCTGGCACTGATGTGACTGGCTCCGTGTTCTCTGTACAGCACTGCGGTATATGTCAGAGCTATACCAATGTATAATAATAGCATGTGACGTGGGGAAGGGGACATTAGAGTGTAAGCTCCTCTGGTACAGAGGCTGATGTGACTCAGCTGAGTCAGTGCTCTCTGTACAGCATTGTGGTATGTGTCAGAGCTACTGTATGTAAATGTGTGATTGTGGGAGGATATTAGAGTGTAAGCTCCTCTGGTACAGAGACTGGTGTGACATGATAAGTGTTCTCTGTACAGCACTCAGAGCTATATAAATGTATAATAATAATGGTGTGTGACTGTGTTCGGACATTAGAGTGTAAGCTCCTCTGGTACAGAGACTGATGTGACCGGCTCATTGTTCTCTGTACAGCACTCCGGTATATGTCAGAGCTATATAAATGTATAATAATAAAAGTGTGTGACTGTGGGGGGGGACATTAGAGTGTAAGCTCCTCTGGTACAGAGACTGATGTGACTGAGTCAGTGCTCTCTGTACAGCATTATGGTATGTGTCAGAGCTACTGTATATAAATGTGTGACTGTGTTCGGACATTAGAGTGTAAGCTCCTCTGGTACAGAGATTGATGTGACTGGCTCAGTGTTCTCTGTACAGCACTGCAGTATATGTCAGAACTATGTAAATGTATAATAATAAGAATAGTGTGTGACTGTGGGGGAGGGGACATTAGAGTGTAAGCTCCTCTGGTACAGAGACTGATGTGACCGGCTCAGTGTTCTCTATACAGCGCTCCAGTATATGTCAGAGCTATATAAATGTATAATAATAATAGTGTGTGATTGTGTGAGGACATTAGAGTGTAAGCTCCTCTGGTTCAGAGACTGATGTGACTGGCTCAGTGTTCTATGTACAGCGCTCCGGTATATGTCAGAGCTATATAAGTGTATAATAATAATAGTGTGTGACGGTGGGGGAGGGGACATTAGAGTGTAAGCTCCTCTGGTACAGAGACTGTTGTGATTGGCTCATTGCTCTCTGTACAGCACTGCGGTATATATCAGAGCTATATAAATGTATAACAATAACAATGTGACTGGGTTGGGACATTGAAGTGTAAGCTCCTCTGGTACAGAGACTGATGTGACCGGCTCAGTGTTCTCTATACAGCGCTCCAGTATATATCAGAGCTATATAAATGTATAATAATAACTATGTGACTGGTTCGGACATTGAAGTGTAAGCTCCTCTGGTGCAGAGACTGATGTGAACTTGTATCCATATAATATCATTATAGGAAGTTCTTTCTTTCTCAGTTTCCTGTCGGTGATGTTGCAGATCTTTCCATATAAGAGTTACTATTGTGAAAAACTGAAATATGAAATCACATTGTGGATCTTTGCGGTTTTTGGTGTGGTGAGAGGGCAATCATCATTTTTCTGCGTTGGTAATGTCGGCAATAACCATGTCAGTACTGCCTAAATCTCAGTATGATCTTGGCAGGACTGATCGGCATGCTGGAACATGTAGTTCTCCAGCTGGTTGATGGATCAGCAGAATTGTCTCCTTTAATTTTGGAGGACATAGAGGACTCTTCAGCTCTGTGAACAGAGAAGGGGGGGGGTGAATTATTACAGGGCAGTACTGGGTTGGGCAGGCAGGGGGCGCTGCGGTCACATCTTGCTGGGGTGCAGATCACTGGGACTCAATCCTTCAATAGACACACAAGGAAGACAGAAGTTGTCTATGTTGGGGTTGGGAGGCCAGCAGGACACAGGGTGTGATTTGTGACAGCGGAGGAATCTCTGAGTAGACAGTGAACAATGACAGGGGTTTTCCGATGGGCCAGATTGGAAGCTTGTGGAGCTCCTGCATTATTTCTTGAAGTTTCCTTCTGTGCACCAGATGCAATTAGAACTTTCCAAATATGTTCTTCTGAAACATCTGTAGACCAGAAATGAGAGGACTCAGCTTCTGGGGAAAAAACATTTTATATTGGGAAATATTCCGTGTGTACCAAAAGATCTCTCTGCATAAGAGACACGTAGGGGAGTACGGGGAATGTAGATGTAGAGAGGAGTGTACAGCGAATGTAGATGTAGAGAGGAGTGTACAGTGAATGTAGATGTAGAGAGTAGTGTACAGTGAATGTAGATGTAGAGAGGAGTGTACAGTGAATGTAGATGTAGAGAGGAGTGTACAGGGAATGTAGATGTAGAGAGGAGTGTACAGTGAATGTAGATGTAGAGAGGAGTGTACAGTGAATGTAGATGTAGAGAGGAGTGTACAGTGAATGTAGATGTAGAGAGGAGTGTACAGTGAATGTAGATGTAGAGAGGAGTGTACAGTGAATGTAGATGTAGAGAGGAGTGTACAGTGAATGTAGATGTAGAGAGGAGTGCAGTGAATGTAGATGTAGAGAGGGGTGTACAGTGAATGTAGATGTAGAGAGGAGTGTACAGTGAATGTAGATGTAGAGAGGAGTGCAGTGAATGTAGATGTAGAGAGGGGAGTACAGTGAATGTAGATGTAGAGAGGAGTGCAGTGAATGTAGATGTAGAGGGGGGAGTACAGTGAATGTAGCTGTAGAGAGGAGTGTACAGTGTATGTAGATGTAGAGATGAGTACAGTGAATGTAGAGAGGAGTGTACAGTGAATGTAGAGAGGAGTGTACAGTGAATGTAGATGTAGAGAGGAGTGTACAGTGAATGTAGATGTAGAGAGGAGTGTACAGGGAATGTAGATGTAGAGAGGAGTGCAGTGAATGTAGATGTAGAGAGGGGAGTACAGTGAATGTAGATGTAGAGAGGAGTGTACAGTGAATGTAGATGTAGAGAGGAGTGTACAGTGAATGTAGATGTAGAGAGGAGTGTACAGTGAATGTAGATGTAGAGAGGAGTGCAGTGAATGTAGATGTAGAGAGGGGAGTACAGTGAATGTAGATGTAGAGAGGAGTGTACAGTGAATGTAGATGTAGAGAGGAGTGCAGTGAATGTAGATGTAGAGAGGGGAGTACAGTGAATGTAGATGTAGAGAGGATTGCAGTGAATGTAGATGTAGAGGGGGGAGTACAGTGAATGTAGCTGTAGAGAGGAGTGTACAGTGTATGTAGATGTAGAGATGAGTACAGTGAATGTAGAGAGGAGTGTACAGTGAATGTAGAGAGGAGTGTACAGTGAATGTAGCTGTAGAGAGGATTGTACAGTGAATGTAGATGTAGAGGGATGTACAGTGAATTTAGATGTAGAGAGGAGTGTGGTGAATGTAGATGTAGAGAGGAGTACAGTGAATGTAGCTTTAGAGAGGAGTGTACAGTGAATGTAGATATAGAGAGGAGTGTACAGTGAATGTAGATGTAGAGAGGAGTGTACAGTGAATGTAGAGGAGTGTATAGTGACTATAGATATAGAGGAGTGTACAGTGAATGTAGATGTAGAGAGGGGAGTACAGTGAATGTAGATGTAGAGAGGAGTGTACAGTGAATGTAGATGTGGAGGGAAGTGTACAGTGAATGTAGATGTAGAGAGGAGTGTACAGTGAATGTAGATGTAGAGAGGGGTGTACAGTGAATGTAGATGTAGAGGGAAGTGTACAGTGAATGTAAATTTAGAGGTGGGTGTGCAGTGAATCTAGAGGTAGAGAGAGGTGTACAATGAATGTAGCTGTAGGTAGGAGTGTACAGTGAATGTAGATGTAGAGAGGAGTGTACAGTGAATGTAGATGTATAGAGGAATGTACAGTGAATGTAGATGTAGAGAAGAGTGTACAGGTAATGTAGAGGGAAGTGTACAGTGAATGTAAATTTAAAGGTGGGTGTGCAGTGAATGTAGAGGTAGAGAGAGGTGTAAAATGAATGTAGATATAGGGAGGAGTGTACAGTGAATGTAGATATACAGAGTAGTGCACAGTGAATGTAGATGTAGGAGATGTGTGTACAGTGAATGTAGCTGTAGAGGAATGTATATTGAATATATATGTGACACGTAGGGGTGTACAGTGAATGTAGATGTAGAGAGAAGTGTACAGTGAATGTAGATGTAGAGAGGAGTGTACAGTGAATGTAGATTTTAAGAGCTGTACAGTGAATGTGGATGTAGAGAGGAGTGCACAATAAATGTAGATTTAGAGAGGACTGTAAAGTGAATGTGGATTTAGAGAGATGATGTACAGTGGTGGGGTTCCTGAAAAATGTCGGTGACACCATGGATGGTGGGGTTGCAGAGAGATATCGGTGACACCATGAATGGTGGGGTTTCTGAGAAGTGTCGGTGACACCATGGATGGTGGGGTTGCTGAGAAGTGTCGGTGACACCATGGATGGTGGGGTTGCTGAGAAGTGTCGGTGACATCATGGATGGTGGGGTTCCTGAGAAGTGTCGGTGACACCATGGATGGTGGGGTTGCTGAGAAGTGTCGGTGACACCATGGATGGTGGGGTTGCTGAGAAGTGTCGGTGACACCATGGATGGTGGGGTTGCGGAGAGATGTCGGTGACACCATGGATGGTGGGGTTGCTAAGAAGTGTCGGTGACACCGTGGATGGTGGGGTTGCTGAGAAGTGTCGGTGACACCGTGGATGGTGGGGTTGCTGAGAAGTGTCGGTGACACCGTGGATGGTGGGGTTGCTGAGAAGTGTCGGTGACACCGTGGATGGTGGGGTTCCTGAGAAGTGTCGGTGACACCATGGATGGTGGGGTTCCTGAGAAGTGTCGGTGACACCGTGGATGGTGTGGTTGCTGAGAAGTGTCGGTGACACCATGGATGGTGGGGTTGCAGAGAGATGTCGGTGACATCATGGATGGTGGGGTTGCAGAGAGATGTCGGTGACACCATGGATGATAGGGTTGCAGAGAAGTGTCGGTGATACCATGGATAGTGGGGTTGCAGAGAGATGTCGGTGACACCATGGATGGTGGGGTTGCAGAGAGATGTCGGTGACACCATGGATGATGGGGTTGCAGAGAAGTGTCGGTGACACCATGGATGGTGGGGTTGCAGAGAGATGTCGGTGACATCATGGATGGTGGGGTTGCAGAGAGATGTCGGTGACACCATGGATGGTGGGGTTGCAGAGAGATGTCGGTGACACCATGGATGGTGGGGTTTCTGAGAAGTGTCGGTGACACCGTGGATGGTGGGGTTGCTGAGAAATGTCGGTGACACCATGGATGGTGGGGTTGCTGAGAAGTGTCTGTGACACCGTGGATGGTGGGGTTGCAGAGAGATGTCGGTGACACCGTGGATGGTGGGGTTGCTGAGAGATGTCGGTGACACCATGGATGGTGGGGTTGCTGAGAAGTGTCGGTGACACCGTGGATGGTGGGGTTGCTGAGAAGTGTCGGTGACACCGTGGATGATGGGGTTGAAGAGACGTTTCATTTTACGCAGTGCTGGTCACTATTACACAGTTTATATACATTGGGGTTGATTTACTAGAACTGGAGAGTGCGGAATCTGGTGCAGCTCTGCATGGGAGCCAATCAGCTTCCAGGTTTTATTGTCAGAGTTTAGTTGAATAAGCTGAAGTAAAGTTAGAAGCTGATTGGCTCCCATGCAGAGCTGCACCAGATTTTGCACTCTCCAGTTTTAGTAAATGTGTCTCTTCCGATGTTTTTGTTTCCCTGATTATTCACTTAATTTGTGTCTTTGTCTCCGGAGTCGGGGCGCTCGGCGTGTTACATGCGTGTTACATGCGTGTCGTGTTCGGGGCCGGGATCTGATCTTCTCTCCCGGGGGAATCGATTCCACCGCCTGGCACTCGGCCCTCTTCTCATCACCAGCGACAGGTTTAATTAGGACACTTGGCTCTGGCTGCGCGGCGTTGTCTGGGTGGCGGTGAAGCCTGTGCCTGGGGGGGGGGCGCACAATGTTGCCTTTGATTGTCAGATTCCTGGATGGCGGAAAGGAATCAGAATGGAAGACCTTAAAGCGATATTCCATTTTTTTTACAAAAAAACCTCCAAGTCACCGAGACGCATTGCAAGGATTTTAGAAATTGTATTGCAGATCTTTACTCGCTCCTGATGTTTGGAGGACATTTCTGGGCACTTGCTGAAATGCGGGCAAAGTGGGCGGGTCACTCTGTTATTTGGAACTTGGAATTCCGGCCATCCCTCTAGATTCATTGTTAAAACTTGGGAGATGTCCAGGACTAGGACTTGTTTCTTCCAGCATCACACATCCAATTATGCAAACTCATTCAGCCATTGCTATGATTTAGGCACCTCTGCCAAATAGTACAGCCAGGCTTGTGACCTCATTTTTTTTTTCTGCTGAAGTAATGCATCTTGGTGACCAATCTGCCCAGTTCTTCACCCGGTGACCTAGTTACCTCTACTGGTATGACCTAGCTCCCTCTACTGGTGTTACCTAGCTCCCTCTACTGGTATGACCTAGCTCCCTCTACTGGTGTAACCTAGCTCCCTCTACTGGTGTTACCTAGCTCCCTCTACTGGTGTGACCTAATTCGGTCTACTGGAGTTACTCAGCTCCCTCTACTGGTGTAACCTAGCTTCCTCTACTGGTATGACCTAACTCCCTCTACTGGTGTGACCTAGCTCCCTCTACTGGTGTGACCTAACTCTCTCTACTGGTGTGACCTAGCTCCCTCCACTGTGTGACCATCTCCCTCTACTAGTGTGACCTAGCTCCTTCCACTGCTGTGACCTAGCTCCCTCTACTGGTGTGACCTAGCTCCCTCTACTGGTGTGACCTAGCTCCCTCCACTGTGTGACCATCTCCCTCTACTAGTGTGACCTAGCTCCTTCCACTGCTGTGACCTAGCTCCCTCTACTGGTGTGACCTAGCTCCCTCTACTGGTGTGACCTAATTTGGTCTACTGGAGTGACTCAGCTCCCTCTACTGGTATAACCTAGCTCCCTCTTCTGGTGTAACCTAGCTCCCTCTACTGGTGTGACCTAGCTCCCTCTACTGGTGTGACCTAATTTGGTCTACTGGAGTGACTAAGCTCCCTCTACTGGTGTAACCTAACTCTCTCTACTGGTGTGACCTAGCTCCCTCTACTGGTGTGACCTAGCTCTCTCTACTGGTGTGACCTAGCTCCCTCTACTTGTGTGACCTAGCTCTCTCCACTGGTATGACCTAGCTCCCTCTACTGGTGTGACCTAGCTCCCTCTACTGGTGTGACTTAACTCCCTCTACTGGTGTGACCTAGCTCCCTCTACTGGTGTGACCTAGCTCCCTCTACTGGTGTGACCTAGCTCCCTCTACTGGTGTGACCTAGCTCCCTCTACTGGTGTGACTTAACTCCCTCTACTGGTGTGACCTAGCTCCCTCTACTGGTGTGACCTAGCTCCCTCTACTGGTGTGACCTAGCTCCCTCTACTGGTGTGACCTAGCTCCCTCTACTGGTCTGACCTAATTCGCTCTACTGGAGTGACCTATCTCCCTCTACTGGTGTAACCTAGCTTCCTCTACTGGTGTGACCTAGTTCCCTCTACTGGTGTGACCTAGCTCCCTCTACTGGTGTGACCTAGCTCCCTCTACTGGTGTGACCTAGCTCCCTCTACTGGTGTGACCTAGCTCCCTCTACTGGTGTGACCTAATTCGGTCTACTGGAGTGACCCAGCTCCCTCTACTGGTGTAACCTAGCTTCCTCTACTGGTGTGACCTAGCTCCCTCTACTGGTGTGACCTAGCTCCCTCCACTGGCGTGACCTAGCTCCCTCTACTGGTGTGACCTAGCTCCCTCTACTGGTGTGACCTAGCTCCCTCCACTGTGTGACCTAGCGTCCTCTACTGGTGTGACCTAGCTCCCTCTACTGGTGTGACCTAGCTCCCTCCACTGTGTGACCTAGCTCCCTCTACTGGTGTGACCTAGCTCCCTCTACTGGTGTGACCTAGCTACCTTTACTGGTGTTGCTAATCTCCCATCAAAATGTAATCTGCACCAGTCTGTTTGGCAAGCTACAAACTCCTTGGTAAGTTTTCATTTCTTAAGCCCCCCCCCCCCCCACTGATATGACCATAGATCTTTGAAGATCCCCAAAAAAGGTCTAGCTAGGACTAAACCAACTAGTACTAAACATGAGGGGAAGAGAGAGGACAGAATGGGGAGGGTCTAGCTACGACTAAACCAACTAGTACTAAACAGGAGGGGAAGATAGAAGAAAAAAATGGGGAGGGTTTAGCTAAAATTAAACCAACTAGTAACAAACAGGAGGGGAAGACAGAAGAAGATTAGGGGAGGGTCTAGCTAGGACTAAACCAACAAGTACTAAACAGGGGGGACAGAAGAAAAAATGGGAAGGGTCTAGCTAGGATTAAACCAACTAGTACTAAACAGGAGGGGAAGACAGAAGAAAAAAAGGGGGAGGGTCTAGCTAGGGCTAAATCAACTAGTACTAAACAGGAGGGGAAGACAGAAGAAAAAAATGGGGATGGTCTAGCTAGGACTAAACCAACTAGTACTAAACAGGAGGGGAAGACAGAGGAGGAGCAACCAGAATCTGGAGCAGTTGTTCATAGTAACCAATCAACTTCTAAATTCTGCTTGTTCAATTAAGCTTGAAAGCTATAAGCTGATTGGTTACAATGCAGAGCTGCCCCAGATTCTGTTTACTCCACTTTTAGTAAATCCCCCTCATTGACTCTCCTAATCCCTGTCTCTGCAAATAAGTAACACTGACTGAGGAAACATGGAAGAAATGGGGAGGGTCTAGCTAGGACTAAACCAACTAGTACTAAACAGGAGGGGAAGACAGAAGAAAAAAGAAAAAATGGGGAGGGTCTAGCTAGGACTAAACCAACTAGGATTAAGCAGGAAGGGACAGAGAGAAGAAACCAAATCACATTAGTAAACAAGCTTTAGTGTCCAGAAACTACCACTAGATGTCAGCATATTACAGAAAAATAATAACCTCATGCAGTTTAATACATAAAAATGGGACAGAACAAATTCCTTTTTTGCACATTGGGATCCACACTGACGGCTGTATGTTGCTCGCTGCAGCTGTCGCTGTGTCTTCCTGTGTCGGGTTCAGTGACAGCTGAAGCTGGCTGGTTTGTTTGTAAACCGATTGATGAAGAGTAACAACTAGGAATGGTGCCATATGCCTGGTACACACGATGAGATTATCGGACGAATGTTCGTTCACTTTTTTTTTTTGTATGCTAATCTCAAATCGAATCTGAAGAGTTTATTAAAGTCACAAAAATTCTCTTACGACAGAATAAAAATTTGGAAGTGATGTCATGTGTTGTAATTGTATTTGTATTGCATATTCAAACAACAACTATATGATGATCGGCTCTCGTACGATTTTCTGAATGTGTGTACAGGTCTTTAGAATGTTAAACTAGCGATCGCTGACAACAAGGTTTTACATTTTCTGCTTAGATCCCTTTGCTCCTCTCCTACGTGTTTCGTCACCAACATCATCAGGAGCACTTTCAAAAAGCTTGCTTATATATTTGCTCATAGATTCCCAGATCCGCACTCTCCGTGATCTTCCTCCTCAGCATCCATCCTCCCTGATCTTCCTCCTTAGCATCCTCCCTGATCTTCCTCTTCAGCATCCTCCCTGATCTTCCTCCTCGGCATCCTCCCTGATCTTCCTCCTCAGCATCCGGTGTATTTTTTTTATGATTTTATGATCGTATGTACGGGCCTTAGGAGTGTTAAACTAGCGATCACTCCCCTATGGTTTTGTCACCAACATCATCAGGAGCACTTTCAGAAAGCTTCCTTATATATTTGCTCATAGATCCCCATATTCGCACTCTCCTTGATCTTCCTCCTCAGCATCCTCCCTGGTCTTCCTCCTCAGCATCTTCCCTGATCTTCCTCTTCAGCTTCCTCCCTGACCTTCCTCCTCAGCATCCTCCCTGATCTTCCTCTTCAGCTTTCTCCCTGACCTTCCTCCTCAGCATCCTCCCTGACTTTCCTCCTCAACATCCTCCCTGATCTTCCTCTTCAACTTCCTCCCTGACCTTCCTCCTCAGCATCCTCTCTGGTCTTCCTCCTCAGCATCCTCCCTGGTCTTCCTCCTCTGCATCCTCCCTGATCTTCCTCCTCAGCATCCTCCCTGGTCTTCCTCCTCTGCATCCTCCCTGATCTTCCTCCTCAGCATCCTCCCTGGTCTTCCTCCTCAGCATCCTCCCTGAACTTCCTCCTTAACTTCCTCCCTGACCTTCCTCCTCAGCATCCTCTCTGGTCTTCCTCCTCAGCATCCTCCCTGACCTTCCTCCTCAGTATCCTCTGCCCGTTCAGGTGTGGAATGAGAGCCAATGGAAACATCAGGTGTATTTTTCTTCCAGATCCGCACTCTCCCTGATTTTCCTCCTCAGCATCCTCCCTGATCTTCCTCTTTAGCATCCTCCCTGATCGTCCTCCTCAGCATCCTCCCTGATCTTCCTCCTCAGCATCCTCCCTGATCTTCCTCTTCAGCATCCTCCCTGATCTTCCTCCTCAGCATCCTCCCTGATCTTCCTCCTTAGCATCCTCCCTGATCTTCCTCTTCAGCATCCTCCCTGATCTTCCTCTTCAGCAGCCTCCCTGATCTTCCTCCTCAGCATCCTCCCTGATCTTCCTCTTCAGCATCCTCCCTGATCTTCCTCCTCAGCATCCTCCCTGATCTTCCTCCTTAGCATCCTCCCTGATCTTCCTCTTCAGCATCCTCCCTGATCTTCCTCCTTAGCATCCTCCCTGATCTTCCTCCTCGGCATCCTCCCTGATCTTCCTCCTCGGCATCCTCCCTGATCTTCCTCCTCAGCATCCTCCCTGATCTTCCTCCTCAGCATCCGGTGTATTTTTTTTACGATTTTATGATCGTGTGTACGGGCCTTAGGAATGTTAAACTAGCGATCACTCCCCTATGGTTTTGACACTAAAATCATCAGGAGCACTTTCAGAAAGCTTCCTTATATATTTGCTCATAGATCCCCATATTCACACTCTCCCTGATCTTCCTCCTCAGCATCCTCCCTGATCTTCCTCCTCAGCATCTTCCCTGATCTTCCTCTTCAGCTTCCTCCCTGACCTTCCTCCTCAGCATCCTCCCTGATCTTCCTCCTCAGCATCTTCCCTGATCTTCCTCTTCAGCTTCCTCCCTGACCTTCCTCCTCAACATCCTCCCTGATCTTCCTCTTCAGCTTCCTCCCTGACCTTCCTCCTCAGTATCCTTTGCCCGTTCAGGTGTGGAATGAGAGCCAATGGAAACATCCAGTGTATTTTTCAGCACTGTCTTCCTCCTCCTCATCATCCTCCCTGATCTTCCTTCTCAGCATCCTCCCTGATATTCCTCCTAGGCATCCTCTACGATCTTCTTCCTCGGCATCCTCTACGATCTTCTTCCTCGGCATCCTCCCTGATCTTCCTCCTTGGCATCCTCCCTGATATTCCTCCTCGGCATCCTCTACGATCTTCTTCCTCGGCATCCTCCCTGATCTTCCTCCTTGGCATCCTCCCTGATCTTCCTCCTTGGCATCCTCCCTGATATTCCTCCTCGGCATCCTCTACGATCTTCCTCCTTGGCATCCTCTACGATCTTCTTCCTCGGCATCCTCTACGATCTTCTTCCTCGGCATCCTCCCTGATCTTCTTCCTCGGCATCCTCCCTGATCTTTTTCCTCGGCATCCTCCCTGATCTTCTCCCTTAGCATCCTCCCTGATCTTCTTCCTCGGCATCCTCCCTGATCTTTCTCCTCAGCATCTTCCCTGATCTTCCTCCTAGGCATCCTCCCTGATCTTCCTCCTCAGCAGCCTCCCTGATCTTCCTCCTTGGCATCCTCCCTGATCTTCCTCCTTGGCATCCTCCATGATCTTCCTCCTCAGCAGCCTCCCTGATCTTCCTCCTTGGCATCCTCCCTGATCTTCTTCCTCAGCATCCTCCCTGATCTTCCTCCTTGGCATCCTCCCTGATCTTCCTCCTCGGCATCCTCCCTGATCTTCCTCCTCAGCATCCTCTATGATCTTCTTCCTCGGCATCCTCCCTGATCTTCCTCCTCTGCATCCTCTACGATCTTCTTCCTCGGCATCCTCCCTGATCTTCCTCCTCGGCATCCTCCCTGATCTTCCTCCTCGGCATCCTCTACGATCTTCTTCCTCGGCATCCTCCCTGATCTTCTTCCTCGGCACTGTCCCCGATCTTCCTCCTCGGCATCCTCCCCGATCTTCCTCCTTGGCATCCTCCCCGATCTTCCTCCTTGGCATCCTCCCTGATCTTCCTCCTCCCTGATCTTCTTCCTCGGCATCCTCCCTGATCTTCCTCCTCCCTGATCTTCTTCCTCAGCATCCTCCGCCCATTCAGGGGTGGAATGAGAGCCAATGGAATCATCCGGTGTGACCTTTTGGTGACCTCTGGGCAGATCGGTGGATGCCGCAGCCTCTGAAAACCGCTATCCAGCAGATCAGCGAATTCTCTCTCCTTCCCTCATCACATCTAAGAAAACAAAGTGCAACGTATTTATTTCTTTTTACTAAAGCGAATAATGAAAAAAAAAAAGCACCAAAATGATTTCTGAAAAGGGGGAGCAAAGAAGGTCCCGTAGTTCCCTGTTCCCCTGAGCAGAGCGCCATCGATCCCCATGGCGGGACCGTCCCTCCATCTTTTCCAGGAATGTTGGCCGCTATGCAGACGGCGTTGGACAGGTGCAGATCGCGCCTCGGATTTCCAGCAGCCGGCTTCCCCCGGGGTCAGAGGTCAGATCACGCTGGCCTTTCATGTCCCTCTGTAATCCTATTAAACCCCCTTCTAAGGTGACACTTTATTGGGCTGCAGCACCTTGTACGCCGTTATCGGCGCTCGTAAATCCCCCCACCGCGCAATTTCTTCTCGCTGTAAAGTGTCCACACCTGGACTTCCAGCTTTTTACTGGTGCGATGAAAGAAGATCCGCATACGAGGCGCTGACAGAAGGATCGCAGGAGCGAATTCCTGGCGCTCGGATTACCAGGACGGTCACCGGCAATGCAGCCAAACACCACTAGATCTGCAGCTGGATTATAGCAGGGGGGAGGGGCGCACATCCCGGGACCCCCAAAATTGGTCGGTGTGCCAAGGAGCCCCCCCCCCCCCCCCCCACCTTCTGGACGCTCTTCATTTATGGTGGTATGGGAGGTCTGACATGGGCTCTTCTCATTGTCTATGGACCCTGGCACAGCAATTTACAATACTAGTGAATGTGACAGCACTGAGGTCAAGGGTTCAAATCCCAACCACAGCACTACCTGCCTAGAAATCGCATGTTCTCCCTGTGCCTGGGCGGGTTTCCTCCGGGTACTCCGGGTTCCTCTCACACTCCAAACACATGCTGGGAGGATAATTGGCCCCAATATATGTATGAAATTGGCGATAACAATAATTCACAAACCCGATCTGTGTGAAAATCTATCTATCTATCTATCTATCTATCTATCTATCTATCTATCTATCTATCTATCTATCATCTATATATCTATTATCTATCTATTATCTATCTATTGTCTATCTATTGTCTATGTATCTATCGTCTATAGATCTATTATCTATCTATCTATCTATCTATCTATCTATCTATCTATCTATCTATCTATCTATCTATCTATCTATTTATCTATCTATCGTCTATATATCTATTATCTATCTATCTATCTTCTATATATCTATTATCTATCTATTGTCTATCTGTCTATCTATCTATCGTCTATAAATCTATTATCTATCTATCTATCTATCTATCGTCTATATATCTATTATCTATGTATCTATCTATCTATCTATCTTCTATATATCATCTATCTTGCTATTTATCTATTGTCTATATAGCTACTATCTATCTATCTATCTATCTATCTATCTATCTATCTATCTATCTATCTATCTATCTTCTATGTATCATCTATCTATCTATGTATCTATTGTCTATATAGCTATTATCTATCTATCTATATATCTATCTATCGTCTATATATTTCTTATCTATCTATCTATCTATCTATCTATCTATTGTCTATATATCTATTATCTATCTATCTATCTTCTATGTATCATCTATCTATCTATGTATCTATTGTCTATATAGCTATTATCTATCTATCTATATATCTATCTATCGTCTATATATTTCTTATCTATCTATCTATCTATCTATCTATTGTCTATATATCTATTATCTATCTATCTATCTTCTATGTATCATCTATCTATCTATGTATCTATTGTCTATATAGCTATTATCTATCTATCTATATATCTATCTATCGTCTATATATTTCTTATCTATCTATCTATCTATCTATCTTCTATGTATCATCTATCTATCTATGTATCTATTGTCTATATAGCTATTATCTATCTATCTATATATCTATCTATCGTCTATATATTTCTTATCTATCTATCTATCTATCTATCTATCTATCTATCTATCTATCTATCTATCTATCTATTGTCTATATATCTATTATCCATCTATCTATCTTCTATGTATCATCTATCTATCTATGTATCTATTGTCTATATAGCTATTATCTATCTATCTATAGATCTATTATCTATCTATCTTCTATGTATCATCTATCTATCTATCTATCTATCTATCTATCTATCTATCCATCTATTGTCTATATATATATTATCTATCTATAGATTTATCTATCTATCTATCTATCTATCTATCTATCTATCTATCTATCTATCCATCTATTGTCTATATATCTATTATCTATCTATAGATTTATCTATCTATCTATCTATCTATCTATCTATCTATCTATCCTCTATATACAGTATTTCACAAAAGTAAGTACACCCCTCACATTTTTGTAAATCTTTTCTTCTATCTTTTCATGTGACAACACTGAAGAAATGACACTTGTCTACAATGTAAAGTAGTGAGTGTACAGCTTGTATAACAGTGTAAATTTGCCGTCCCCTCAAAATAACTCAACACACAGCCATTAATGTCTAAACCACTGGCAACAAAAGGGAGTACACCCCTAAGTGAAAATGTCCAAATTGGGCGTGAGAGCGATAACACCAAATTTAACACACCTGCTCCCCATTCACACCTGAGACTTGTAACACTAATGAGTCACATGACACCGGGGAGGGAAAATGGCTAATTGGGCCCAATTTGGACATTTTCACTTAGGGGTGTTTAGACATTAATGGTTGTGTGTTGAGTTATTTTGAGGGGACAGCAAATTTACACTGTTATACAAGCTGTACACTCACTACTTTACATTGTAGACAAGTGTCATTTCTTCAGTGTTGTCACATGAAAAGATAGAAGGAAATATTTACAGAAATGTGAGGGGTGTACTTACTTTTGTGAGATACTGTATATAGACAATAGATAGATCTATATTATAGAGTATATATCCATAAATATCATACAATGCTGACATTTCCCAATGTTCTGCTTTCCTGTGAAACCAGAATGTCCCCTAAACCCCCCGGTATTGGGGCCCCTGAGGGGTCAGCTGTGGGGCCCCTCCAGCAGTAGAGCGGTGTCGGGGGGTTTAGCCCCGCTCTGTGGGCTGGACGCAGCGCAGAGTAAACTGCTGCCTCATGTCCTCTGCGTCTCTCTCCCAGGGTCTGAGGGCACCGCAAACCACGAATAAAAATAGCCAAAGTATTTCCCCCCCCCCCCCATCCCCCCCTCGGTGCCGGATCTGCTCGGAACTCATTCACCCGAGTTCACCGAAAGACCCCCCTACTGAGTCCCGCATTCTTTTTGTAACGCGTTGCATTTTACATGCTTTGTGTTTGATTTTACCTTTTTTGCCTTAATTTGTGTTGTATATATATATATATGTGTGTTTAAACACGTTGTGTTGCATTGCGCTGAAAAAAGAACAATCGCTGTACTTTATTCAGAGCTGGGCAAATGCAACGCAACACGCCGGTGTGAACTGCGTTCACAGGGAACCATTATTTTTTTTGGGTTTCCATGTGTTGGGAATGCACTCACAAAACACACCACAGAGCATCTAGGGGTGAATGAACCACGAGTCATGCGTTGTCACGTGTTGTCACAAAGTTGTCATGCGTTGTCATGTGTTGTCATGTGTTGTCATGCGTTGCCATGTGTTGTTACGTGTTGTTACGTGTTGTCATGCGTTGTCATGCGTTGTCATGTGTTGTCACGTGTTGTCATGCGTTGCCATGTGTTGTCATGCGTTGTCATGTGTTGTCACAAAGTTGTCATGCGTTGTCATGCGTTGTCATGTGTTGTCACAAAGTTGTCATGTGTTGTCACGTGTTGTCATGCGTTGCCATGTGTTGTTACGTGTTGTTACGCGTTGTCATGTGTTGTCACGTGTTGTCATGCGTTGTCATGCGTTGTCATGTGTTGTCACAAAGTCTTCATGCGTTGTCATGTGTTGTCACAAAGTTGTCATGCGTTGTCATGTGTTGTCACGTGTTGTCACGTGTTGTCATGCGTTGTCATGTGTTACGTGTTGTCATGCGTTGTCATGCGTTGTCATGTGTTGTCACATGTTGTCATGCGTTGTCATGTGTTGTCACAAAGTTGTCATGCGTTGTCATGTGTTGTCACGTGTTGTCACATGTTGTCATGTGTTGTCACATGTTGTCATGCGCTGTCACGTGTTGTCAAATGTTGTCATGTGTTGTCACGTGTTGTTATGCGTTGTTACATGTTGTCACGTGTTGTCATGCATTGTCATGTGTTGTCACAAAGTTGTCATGCGTTGTCACGTGTTGTCATGTGTTGACATGCTTTGTCACATGTTGTCACAAAGTTGTCATGTGATGTCATGCGTTGTCACATGTTGTCACAAAGTTGTCATGCGTTGTCATGTGTTGTCACGTGTTGTCATGCGTTGTCATGTGTTGTCACAAAGTTGTCATGCGTTGTCATGTGTTGTCACGTGTTGTCACGTGTTGTCATGCGTTGTCATGTGTTACGTGTTGTCATGCGTTGTCATGCGTTGTCATGTGTTGTCACATGTTGTCATGCGTTGTCATGTGTTGTCACAAAGTTGTCATGCGTTGTCATGTGTTGTCACGTGTTGTCACATGTTGTCATGTGTTGTCACATGTTGTCATGCGCTGTCACGTGTTGTCAAATGTTGTCATGTGTTGTCACGTGTTGTTATGCGTTGTTACATGTTGTCACGTGTTGTCATGCATTGTCATGTGTTGTCACAAAGTTGTCATGCGTTGTCACGTGTTGTCATGTGTTGACATGCTTTGTCACATGTTGTCACAAAGTTGTCATGTGATGTCATGCGTTGTCACCGGTTGTCATGTGTTGTCATGCGTTGTCACATGTTGTCACAAAGTTGTCATGCGTTGTCATGTGTTGTCACGTGTTGTCATGCGTTGTCATGTGTTGTCACAAAGTTGTCATGCGTTGTCATGTGTTGTCACGTGTTGTCACATGTTGTCATGTGTTGTCACATGTTGTCATGCGCTGTCACGTGTTGTCATGTGTTGTCAAATGTTGTCATGTGTTGTCACGTGTTGTTATGCATTGTCATGTGTTGTCATATGTTGTCACGTGTTGTCACAAAGTTGACATGCGTTGTCACATGTTGTCACAAAGTTGTCATGTGATGTCATGCGTTGTCACAGGTTGTCATGTGTTGTCACGTGTTGTCATGTGTTGTCATGCGTTGTCACATGTTGTCACAAAGTTGTCATGTATTGTCATGTGTTGTCACGTGTTGTCATGTGATGTCATGCGTTGTCACATGTTGTCACAAAGTTGTCATGCGTTGTCATGTGTTGTCACAGGTTGTCACGTGTTGTCATGTGTTGTCATGCGTTGTCACAGGTTGTCATGCGTCTAGTTAAAATAACTAGACTGCCAACGCATCCTAAAGTGCCTAAAATCACACCTGACCCATTTTTTGTCACGCAATGCCTCGGTTCATTGATGTGGACAGGCGCATTACTGTGCGTTACTGCAACATATAAGTGTGAATCCAGCCTGAAAGAGGTTTTTATATATATATACACACACACACACACACACACACTATATTACCAAAAGTATTGGGACACCTGCCTTTACACACACATGAACTTTAATGGCATCCCAGTCTTAGTCCGTAGGGTTCAATATTGGGTTGGCCCCACCCTTCGCCTCTATAACAGCTTCAACTCTTCTGGGAAGGTTGTCCACAAGGTTTAGGAGGGTGTCTATGGGAATGTTTGACCATTCTTCCAGAAGAGCATTTGTGAGGTCAGGCACTGATGTTGGACGAGAAGGCCTGGCTCGCAGTCTTTGCTCTAATTCATCCCAAAGGTGTTCTATCGGGTTGAGGTCAGGACTCTGTGCAGGCCAGTCACGTTCCTCCAACCCAAACTCGCTCATCCATGTCCTTATGGACCTTGCTTTGTGCACTGGTCCAAATCATTTGGTGAAGAGCAGTGGGGGCCGGTCCATATGTGGCGCAGGGGCGCTGCCCCCCCTTCCCCCAATCCATGCGTCCAGCCCCTAATCTACATGCAAGGCGCCAGACGCATTGGATTCCAATGTTTTTTTTTTTTTTTTTTTCCGAAGCACCTGATTAGAGCTGGAGGCTCGAAATGGCTTAAAAAAAGGGTGGGCTCTGCGCCCCGAGCCCACCAGTTTGGGGACGGCCCCTTCCTGTTCCAACATGACTGCGCACCAGTGCACAAAGCAAGGTCCATAAAGACATGGATGAGAGAGTTTGGGGTGGAGAAACTTGACTGGCCTGCACAGAGTCCTGACCTCAACCCGATAGAACACCTTTGGGATGAATTAGAGCGGAGACTGCGAGCCAGGCCTTCTCATCCAATATCAGTGCCTGACCGCACAAATGTGCTTCTGGAAGAATAGTCAAACATTCCCATAGACACCCTCCTAAACCTTGTGGACGGCCTTCCCAGAAGAGTTGAAGCTGTTATAGCTGCTAAGGGCGGGGCCAACTCAATATTGAACCCTACGGACTAAGACTGGGAGGTCATTAAAGTTGACGTTTGTGTAAAGGCAGGTGTCCCAATACTTTTGGTAATATAGTGTGTGTATATATATATATCCACTTTGTGTGCACCTAATGCCTTTGCAAACCCAGATACTAACTTGTAAAAGTAGCCGTGACATCATCACTGGGCTGTACATAGCCAGTGCAGAGAGCAGAGCTGTGGGAGGGGCCCAGGAGGCTCCACCCACCACAGACTGCCTGCAGAAAACTACAAGAAGGGGGCGGAGACAAGACCAGGCGCCCTGCACAAGGAGAGAGACAGAGCAGAGCTGTGGGAGGGGCCCAGCAAGCTCCACCCACTACAGGCTGCCTGCAGAAAACTACAGGAGAGGGCGGAGACAAGACCAGGCGCCCTGCACAAGGAGAGAGACAGATCAGAGCTGTGGGAGGGGCCCAGCAAGCTCCACCCACTACAGGCTGCCTGCAGAAAACTACAGGAGGGGCGGAGACAAGACCAGGCGCCCTGCACAAGGAGAGAGAGCAGAGCTGTGGGAGGGGCCCAGCAGGCTCCACCCACTACAGACTGCCTGCAGAAAACTACAAGAAGGGGGTGGAGACAAGACCAGGCGCCCTGCACAAGGAGAGAGAGCAGAGCTGTGGGAGGGGCCCAGCAGGCTCCACCCACTACAGGCTGCATGCAGAAAACTACAGGAGGGGGCGGAGACAAGACCAGGTGCCCTACACAAGGAGAGAGACAGAGCAGAGCTGTGGGAGGGGCCCAGCAGGCTCCACCCACTACAGGCTGCCTGCAGAAAACTACAGGAGGGGGCGGAGACAAGACCAGGCGCCCTGCACAAGGAGAGAGAGCAGAGCTGTGGGAGGGGCCCAGCAGGCTCCACCCACTACAGGCTGCCTGCAGAAAACTACAGGAGGGGGCGGAGACAAGACCAGGCGCCCTACACAAGGAGAGAGACAGAGCAGAGCTGTGGGAGGGGCCCAGCAGGCTCCACCCACTACAGGCTGCCTGCAGAAAACTACAGGAGGGGGCGGAGACAAGACCAGTCCCCCTGCACAAGGAGAGAGAGCAGCAGTGATTGGTCTTTATTACAGGAAGTCTCACACTGGATTTCTGACAATATCTGCTGATCTCAGAGTTCACGTTTATAAATGTAGGAGAACAGAATTGCGATCATGACAGCCGCGGTGAGCGCCGGCGAACGCCGCCGGGCGCTGGTCACTGGTGATAATAAATTGTTGGGGGTGCATTAGGACTCCTTTATGACGGATTCATCGGGTGATCCATGGGGTGCAGTTGGCTGGGTGGGGTGACCCTTTAAGGCGCGCAGCGTGGCGCTCAGATCTGAGGCTGCGTATTGGCTGCGCGCTGTACATAAAGATCGGTGATATTCCTCGCCACGCCGCACAGGACCGGCGGCAGAACTCTTCCCCATGGCGCTCCTGACCCCGGGTCCTGGGAGCTGCTCCACTCCGGAGACAAATGTCATCCAGATGGCTGCACTGAGCGTCCTCCAGTGTCCCCCCAGTGCCGGCCCAGTGCATGCTGGGATCCTGACATCATGGAAACTGTTCAGCCGGCACTGCTGTCCATGCTGGAATTCCACCAATGCGGCTCCATGTCCTCCTCTTCCATGTATGGCAGTGCTGTGTCAGCGGGATCCCGACTTAACCCTTCGCTGCCGCCTGCAGAAATATAGGAGCAGTCCTCAGATACAATGTAACATAGGAGCAGTCCTCAGATACAATGTAACATAGGAGCAGTCCTCAGATACAATGTAACATAGGAGTAGTCCTCAGATACAATGTAACATAGGAGCAGTCCTCAGATACAATGTAACATAGGAGCAGTCCTCAGATACAATGTAACATAGGAGTAGTCCTCAGATACAATGTAACATAGGAGCAGTCCTCAGATACAATGTAACATAGGAGCAGTCCTCAGATACAATGTAACATAGGAGTAGTCCTCAGATACAATGTAACAAAGGAGCAGTCCTCAGATACAATGTAACATAGGAGCAGTCCTCAGATACAATGTAACATAGGAGTAGTGCTCAGATACAATGTAACACAGGGGTAGTCCTCAGATACAATGTAACATAGGAGTAGTCCTCAGATACAATGTAACATAGGAGCAGTCCTCAGATACAATGTAACATAGGAGTAGTCCTCGGATACAATGTAACATAGGAGTAGTCCTCAGACACAATGTAACAAAGGAGCAGTCCTCAGATACAATGTAACATAGAAGTAGTCCTCAGATACAATGTAACTAAGGAGCAGTCCTCAGATACAATGTAACATAGGAGTAGTCCTCGGATACAATGTAACACAGGAGTAGTCCTCGGATACAATGTAACACAGGAGTTGTCCTTAGATACAATGTAACATAGGAGCAGTCCTCAGATACAATGTAACATAGGAGCAGTCCTCAGATACAATGTAACATAGAAGTAGTCCTCAGATACAATGTAACTAAGGAGCAGTCCTCAGATACAATGTAACATAGGCGTAGTCCTCGGATACAATGTAACACAGGAGTTGTCCTTAGATACAATGTAACATAGGAGCAGTCCTCGGATACAATGTAACACAGGAGTAGTCCTCAGATACAATGTAACTAAGGAGCAGTCCTCAGATACAATGTAACATAGAAGTAGTCCTCAGATACAATGTAATTAAGGAGCAGTCCTCAGATACAATGTAACATAGGAGTAGTCCTCAGATACAATGTAACATAGGAGCAGTCCTCAGATACAATGTAACATAGGAGTAGTCCTCGGATACAATGTAACACAGGAGTAGTCCTCGGATACAATGTAACACAGGAGTTGTCCTTAGATACAATGTAACATAGGAGCAGTCCTCAGATACAATGTAACATAGGAGCAGTCCTCAGATACAATGTAACATAGAAGTAGTCCTCAGATACAATGTAACTAAGGAGCAGTCCTCAGATACAATGTAACATAGGCGTAGTCCTCGGATACAATGTAACACAGGAGTTGTCCTTAGATACAATGTAACATAGGAGCAGTCCTCGGATACAATGTAACACAGGAGTAGTCCTCGGATACAATGTAACACAGGAGTTGTCCTTAGATACAATGTAACATAGGAGCAGTCCTCAGATACAATGTAACATAGGAGCAGTCCTCAGATACAATGTAACATAGGAGTAGTCCTCAGATACAATGTAACATAGGAGTAGTCATCAGATACAATGTAACACAGGAGTAGTCCTCAGATACAATGTAACATAGGAGTAGTCCTCAGATACAATGTAACGTAGGAGTAGTTATCAGATACAATGTAACAAAGGAGTAGTCATCAGATACAATGTAACACAGGAGTAGTCCTCAGATACAATGTAACACAGGAGCAGTCCTCAGATACAATGTAACATAGGAGTAGTTATCAGATACAATGTAACAAAGGAGTAGTCCTCAGATACAATGTAACACAGGAGTAGTCCTCAGATACAATGTAACATAGGAGTAGTCATCAGATACAATGTAACACAGGAGTAGTCCTCAGATACAATGTAACATAGGAGTAGTCATCAGATACAATGTAACACAGGAGTAGTCCTCAGATACAATGTAACATAGGAGCAGTCCTCAGATACAATGTAAGATAGGAGTTGTCCTCAGATACAATGTAACATAGGAGCAGTCCTCAGATACAATGTAACATAGGAGCAGTCCTCAGATACAATGTAACATAGGAGTAGTCATCAGATACAATGTAACATAGGAGCAGTCCTCAGATACAATGTAACATAGGAGTAGTCATCAGATACAATGTAACACAGGAGTAGTCCTCAGATACAATGTAACATAGGAGCAGTCCTCAGATACAATGTAACACAGGAGTAGTCCTCAGATACAATGTAACATAGGAGTAGTCCTCAGATACAATGTAACACAGGAGCAGTCCTCAGATACAATGTAACATAGGAGTAGTCCTCAGATACAATGTAAGATAGGAGTTGTCCTCAGATACAATGTAACATAGGAGTAGTCATCAGATACAATGTAACATAGGAGCAGTCCTCAGATACAATGTAACACTGGAGTAGTCCTCAGATACAATGTAACATAGGAGTAGTCCTCGGATACAATGTAATGCAAGTTGGGTTTTTGGGTTTGGGTTGAGTGTGAGGGGCGGTTAGGTTGAGGATTAGGGTGCAGGGGTTAGATCAATGTTTCCAGGCAGGGCTAATGGATTGGCGAATTGGGTTTTGGGTTGAGTGTGAGGGATGATTAGGTTGAGGATTAGGTTGCAGGGGTCAGGTTAATGTTTCCAGGCAGGGATAATGTATTGGCAAGGTGGGTTTTTGGCATTGGTTTGAGGGGAAGTTAGGTTGAGGTTTGGGATGTAGGGGTTAGGTTAGTGATTGGGGGAGGCGGGAATAATAAATTAGCAGGTACGATTTTTGGGTTTGGGTCAAGGATTAGGTTGCAGGGGTTAGGTCAAGGTGTCCAGGCAGGGATAATGTATTGGCAAGTTGGGTTTTTGGGTTTGGGTTGAGTATTAGGGGTGGTTAGGTTGAGGGTTGGGATGTAGGGGTTAGGTTAGTGATTGGGGGGGCAGGGATAATAAAATAGCAGGAAGGGTTTTGGGTTTGGGTTGAGTGTGAGGGGTGGTTAGGTTGAGGGTTGGGGTGCAGGGGTTAGGTTAATGTTTCCAGGCAGGGCTAATGGATTGGCAAATTGGGTTTTTGGGTTGAGGTTGAGGGGCGGTTGGGTTGAGGATTAGGTTGCAGGGGTTAGGTTAATGTTTCCAGGCAGGGATAATGGATTGGCAAGTTGGGTTTTTGGGTTTGGGTTGAGTATGAGAGGTGGTTAGGTTGAGGGTTGGGATGCAGGGGTCAGGTTAATGATTGGGGGGCAGGGATAATAAATTAGCAGGTAGGGTTTTTGGGTTTAGGTTGAATGTGAAGAAAGGTTAGGTGTAGGGGTTAGGTTAAAGTTTCGGGCAGGGATAATAGATTGGCAAGTTGGGTTTGGGTTGAGTGTTTGGGGTGGTTAGGTTAAAGATTATGGTGCAGGGGTTATGCCAATGATTGGGGGGCAGGGGGTAAGTGATTGGCAGGTTGGGTTTTGTGGGTTTAGGTCGGGTGTGAGGGGTGGATAGGTTGAGGATTAGGGTGCAGGGGTTGGAGGGAGGGTTAATTATTGGGAGTAAAGTTTGGATTGACATTTAGGATTTGGGGGTTGGTTGAAGATTGGGAAGTGGATTGAAGTTTCTGGTTAGTGACTTAGTTTTGGGTTTTTAGCTGTAGGGTCTCGGGTATAACTCTTTCTATACTAAACTATCATATGGCAATTTGTCAGGACAACTGCACCAGTGCCTAGATCCCTAAAAATGAACCCACCAGATTAACGCAACCCGAAGATCTAGAGGAATGTGGGATTATATTGCAAAGAACCTCTTTCCGGACTCTTTGAACAAGCAGACATTGGCCCCAGAATGTGCAGCTCAGGTTCTCCGATGTCTTCGTTTACCCGCCAGCTAACTGACCATGTGCTTTACCCGCCAGCTAACTGACCATGTGCTTTACCCACCAGCTAACTGACCATGTGCTTTACCCGCCAGCTAACTGACCATGTGCTTCACCCGCCAGCTAACTGACCATGTGCTTCACCCGCCAGCTAACTGACCATGTGCTTCACCCGCCAGCTAACTGACCATGTGCTTTACCCGCCAGCTAACTGACCATGTGCTTTACCCGCCAGCTAACTGACCATGTGCTTCACCCGCCAGCTAACTGACCATTTGCTTCACCCGCCAGCTAACTGACCATGTGCTTCACCCGCCAGCTAACTGACCATGTGCTTCACCCGCCAGCTAACTGACCATGTGCTTCACCCGCCAGCTAACTGACCATGTGCTTTACCCGCCAGCTAACTGACCATGTGCTTCACCCGCCAGCTAACTGACCATGTGCTTCACCCGCCAGCTAACTGACCATGTGCTTCACCCGCCAGCTAACTGACCATGTGCTTCACCCGCCAGCTAACTGACCATGTGCTTCACCCGCCAGCTAACTGACCATGTGCTTCACCCGCCAGCTAACTGACCATGTGCTTTACCCGCCAGCTAACTGACCATGTGCTTCACCCGCCAGCTAACTGACCATGTGCTTCACCCGCCAGCTAACTGACCATGTGCTTCACCCGCCAGCTAACTGACCATGTGCTTCACCCGCCAGCTAACTGACCATGTGCTTCACCCGCCAGCTAACTGACCATGTGCTTTACCCGCCAGCTAACTGACCATGTGCTTCACCCGCCAGCTAACTGACCATGTGCTTCACCCGCCAGCTAACTGACCATGTGCTTTACCCGCCAGCTAACTGACCATGTGCTTTACCCGCCAGCTAACTGACCATGTGCAGCTGCTCGGGCTTATGGGGAGTCTATTGGTTTTCCAATGACCACTTCAAGTTCACAAAGAGACTGTTCCATCTGGAATATCATACAACACTGATCCATCACCCTCTAGGTGAAATATTGTAGACGGGTCACTGATGCCATGTTGTATCTGGTTACCAGCTGGTCCAGTAACATCTCCCACCCATCCAGACTCTCCCATAGGACAGAGCAGATCTGTCACTCATATATGCTCCTTCCTCACCCTCCTTGTAAAGTGAAGCACCTGGAAGCCATTGACTCCCTTCCAAACAGGCGTGACAGGTGATCCATTTTCCCATCCTGGGTGGAGCCGGACGTGCTTTAAAAATTTGCATGTAATCTATCACTTCAGGAATCGGTAAGGAACTCCAACAGGCACCTCCGTTCCTCTTCTCCGGGGAAGTCATGTGTTGTCTGCTGAGCTGGATAGGCTGGTGATGGTGGGTGGGCGCCAAGCTCAGGAATGCCATATGCGTGACAATAAAACTGGAGTTTTTAGTCTCGTCAATCCACTCAAAATTCAGTTTGAGGTTCTCCTTGAAACTCAGACTAGGCTTAGCAGAGTTCGACTTTTTAGACTTTTTCGATTCAAGTTGGGTGCAGGAGTTAGGTTAATGATTAGGGGCAGAAATGATGGATCGGCAGGTAGGGTTTTGGTTTTAGGTTGAGTGTGAAGGGTGGTTAGGTTGAGAATGAGTGTGCAGGGGTTAGGTTAATGATTGGGGACAGAGATAATGGATCGCTAGGTAGGGGTTGTGGGTTTAGGTTGATTGTGAAAGATGGTTAGGTTGAGGATTAGGGCGAAGGGGTTAACTTAATGATTGGGGGGCAGGGATAATGGATCGGCAGGTAGGGTTTAGGTTGAGTATGAGGGGTGGTTAGGATGAGAATGAGGATGCAGGGGTTAGGTTAATGATTGGGGGGGGGGGTGGGGATAATGGATCGGCAGGTTGGGTTTTGGATTTAGGTTAAGTGTGAGGGGTGCTTAGGTTGATGATTAGAGTGCAGGGGTAACTTAATGATTGGGGGGGCAGGGATGATGGATTGGTAGGTTGGGTTTTGGGTTTAGGTTGGGAATGAGGGGTGATTAGGTTGATGATTAGGGTGCAGGGGTTAGGTTAACAATTGGGGAGCCGGGATAATGGATCGGCAGGTTGGTTTTTGGGTTTAGGTTGAGTGTGAGGGGTGCTTAGGTTGATGATTAGGGTGCAGGGGTTAACTTAATGATTGGGGGGCAGGGATGATGGATTGGTAGGTAGGGTTTTGGGTTTAGGCTGAGTTTGAGGGGTGCTTAGGTTGATGATTAGAGTGCAGGGGTAACTTAATGATTGGGGGGCAGGGATAATGGATCGGCAGGTAGGGTATTGGGGTTTAGGTTGAGGGGTGGTTAGGTTGATGATTAGGGTGCAGAGGTTAGGTTAACGATTGGGGAGCCGGGATAATGGATCGGCAGGTTGGTTTTTGGGTTTAGGTTGAGGATTAGGGTGCAGGGGTTAACTTAATGATTGGGGGGCAGGGATAATGGATCGGTAGGTAGGGTTTTGGGTTTTAGTTGAGGGGTGGTTAGGTTGAGGATTAGGGTGATGGGGTTAGGTTAATGATTGGGGAGCCGGGATAATGGATCGGCAGGTAGGGTTTTGGGGTTTAGGTTGAGGGGTGGTTAGGTTGAGGATTAGGGTGCAGGGGTTAACTTAATTATTGAGGGGCAGGGATAATGGACCGGTAGGTTGGGTTTTGGGTTTAGGTTGGGTATGAGGGGTGGTTAGGTTGATGATTAGGGTGCAGGGGTTAGGTTAATGATTGGGGAGCCGGGATAATGGATCGGCAGGTAGGGTTTTGGGGTTAAGGTTGAAGGGTGGTTCCGTTGATGATTAGGGTGCTGGGGTCAGGTTAATGATTGAGGGCAGGGGAAATGGATTGGTAGGTAGGGTTTTGGGTTTAGATTGAGTGTGAGGGATGGTTAGATTGATGATTAGGGTGCTGGGGTTAGGTTAATGATTGGAGGACAGGGATAATGGATTGGTAGGTAGGGTTTTGGGTTTAGGTTGAGTGTGAGGGATGGTTAGGTTGAAGGTTAGGGTGCAGGAGTTAGGTTAATGATTGAGGGCAGGGGAAATGGATTGGTAGGTAGGGTTTTGGGTTTAGGTTGAGTGTGAGGGATGGTTAGGTTGATGATTAGGGTGCAGGGGTCAGGTTAATGATTGAGGGCAGGGGAAATGGATTGGTAGGTTGGGTTTTGGGTTTAGGTTGAGTGTGAGGGGTGGTTAGATTGATGATTAGGGTGCTGGGGTCAGGTTAATGATTGAGGGCAGGGGAAATGGATTGGTAGGTTGGGTTTTGGGTTTAGGTTGAGTGTGAGGGATGGTTAGGTTGAAGGTTAGGGTGCAGGGGTTAGGTAAATGATTGGGGACAGGGATAATGGATTGGTAGGTTGGGTTTTTGGGTTTAGGTTGAGTGTGAGGGGTGGTCAGGTTGAGGATTAAGGTTGAAGGGGTTATATTAACGATTGGGGGCAGGGGAAACAGATTGGTAGGTAAGGCCATATTTAGGGTGTAATGTGAAGAATGGTCACCCCCCCAGGATTCTTCTTACTGTAGGTGGTTCTTATTGTTGGAATTCACCATGGAGCTTCATCCATTCACAGGGACCAATCAATAAAAATACTACAAGTCCCTTGTTGTACCACGGCAGACGGACTCGGCAGATCATGTTGGCAGCAGGTTGGTGACATCACCACCGTTGTAGTTCGTTCAGCACTTCCTACGAACATCTGTCCCTCTGTATGGCCCTGTGCCCAGGGGATAGACAATGCCCACGCCTGTGCATTGCGCCAGTGCCCACTGATCCCCCTTGTAATGCTCTGCAGGTCTGAATGCAAAAACTTAATAAATGCATTTTTTTTTGTCATTCAAAGTGCGACAGCGTTGAAAGCTGGAAATTGGCCTGGGCAGGAAGGGGGTGAAAGTGTCCGGTACTGAAGTGGTTAAATCCAAGTAATGGCGGCCACCATACACATATACAGTAACAAACTATACAGTATATAGAGGTGAGGCTTGTGACACACAGGGCCTTGAAAAAGTATTCATACCCCTTGGAATTTTCAACATTTTGTCATGTCAATGTATGTTATTGGGATTGTATGTGATAGACCAACACAGAGTGGCACATAATTGTGAAGTGGAAGGAAAATGATAAATGTTTTTCTAATTTTATACAAATAAATATGTGAAAAGTGTGGGGGGGGGGATTTGTATTGAGCCCCCTTTACTCTGATACCCCTAACTAAAATCTAGTGGAACTAATTGCCTTCAGAAGTCACCTAATCACCTAATTAGTAAAATGTGTGTAATTTAATCTCAGTATAAATACAGCTGTTCTGTGAAGGCCTCAGAGGTTTGTTAGAGAATCTTAGTGAACAAACAGCATCATGAAGGCCAAGGAACACTCCAGACAGGTCAGGGATAAAGTTGTGGAGAAGTATAAAGAAGGGTTAGGTTATAAAAAAAAATCTCCCAAGCTTTGAACCTCTCACGGAGCTCTGTTCAATCCATCATCGCGGCGATCGTTGTTGCAGGGTGTCAGTCTGACACCCCGCAACTACGATCTCTGTAAAGAGTCTCCGACGGAGACTCTTTACCACGTGATCAGCCGTGTCCAATCACGGCTGATCACAATGTAAATAGGAAGAGCCGTTGATCGGCTTTTCCTCACTCGCGTCTGTTAGGCGCGAGTAGAGAGGAGCCGATCGGCTGTTCCTCTGACATGGGGGGTCTGTGCTGATCGATTATCAGCGCAGCCCCCCCCCCCCCCCCGAGGATGCCCACACTGGACCACCAGGGATGCCACCAGACCAGCAGGGATGCCCAGCACCAGGTATGCCACCCTAGACCACCAGGGATGCCAGTCAGTGCCCACAATGGATGCCAATCAGTGCCCACAATGGATGCCAATCAGTGCCCACAATGGGCATCACTGATTGGCATGCATTATTGTTTGCCACTGATTGGCATCCATCAGTACAAAACAATACAATAAAATGCTGCCTATCAGTGCCCATCTGTGCCACCTATCAGTACCCATCTGTGCCACCTATCAGTACCCATCCGTGCTACCTATCAGTGATAAAAAGAGAGGGAAGTGGATACTGCGCTATATATAGGTTTAAATGACTGAAGCTGCTGGCATTGCCGAAAGACTATCGGTGGTGGGAAATTTGTATATATGTAAATGCAGCGCTTAGACCCCAAATACTCCCTTTAGAGAGAATTCTTACTCAAATGAGTTTGGGTTTTTAAAAGACTGGTTCTGGCGTGATGCCAACCATAAATATGTATAAATATGTATAAATATACAGTGCTGAACCTTGTAAAAGACACATAAAATATATAAAAACTTTTTTCAATAAAAATAGTGAGACTGTGATTAAAATCGGTGAGGACAAAATCAAATTGTTAAAATGTTGTTATACTGTGAAAAGATATCATGAGTAAAACGAAAGTTCATAAAACTCAGTATCTGTAAAAATCGTGGGTGCTAAGTGAAAAGAAAACTATACATAAAAGTGTATAGAGGTGAAGTCCATATCGATAGTTTAGTGATCAGGTGAAATGACACTTGTGGCAATAGGTGACTTCGTTCGGTGTAATAGTGACGGCTTGTCTGATGGCTCTCGGGCCAAATGGAGTAAGGCTTACCGGATAGATTGGACCTGAAAAGGCTTATGCCTTACAAGTCGCAAAGGCTTAAAACGTTTAGGGACTGGCAACTCTCAGCTCCTCATGATGTCTCCAGAACTCTCTCGGGTAGCAGGAGGGTGGGTATCGGATGGGGAAGGGTGAGCGTCAGAAATCCACGTTTTCAAGCGTGTTGTGTGGTCATATTGAAAGGAAGAACACAAGAAAATAAGTTATCTGGCAATCAACACTCTGCGCAAGCTTCAAAACCTCTGTACAAACATCCTCACTCCATATGGCGTGTGGACGGTCCGCAGCGGCAGCAGTACAGGACAGGCGGCTCTTCCAGGACTGCACTCCCCCAGGCTACAGGGCGGCCAGACAATACAAGTCTACACACACGTCCTGTGAAAGTGCAGTGTGTAGACTTGTATTGTCTGTGCTACCTATCAGTGCCCATCCATGCCGCCTATCAGTGCCCATCCGTGCTCATCTGTGCCACCTATCCATGCCCATCTGTGCCGCCTATCCATGCCCATCCATGCCGCCTATCCATGCCAATCTGTGCCAGCTATCAGTGCCAATTTGTGCCACCTATCAGTGCCAATTTGTGCCACCTATCAGTGCCCATCCATGTCGCCCATCAGTGCCACCTATCAGTTCCGCCTATCAGTGCCACATATCAGTGCCCATCAATGCCACCTCATCAGTGCCACTTCATTGGTGCCACCTCATCGGTGCCCATCAGTGCTGCCTTATTAGTGCCCGTCAGTGCAGCCCCATCAGTGCCCATCAGTGAAGAAGAAAACTTACTTATTTACAAAGTTTTGAAACTGGAACAAAAAAAAACATATTTTTTTTAAAAATTTTCGGTCTTTTTTTATTTGTTTAGCAAAAAATAAAAACCGCAGAGGTGATCAAATACCACCAAAAGAAAGCTCTATTTGTGGGGGAAAAATTTGGGTACAGTGTTGCATGACCGCGTAATTGTCATTCAAAGTGTGACAGCGATGAAAGCTCAAAATTGGTCTGGGCAGGAAGGGGGTTTGAGTGCCCCCCCCCCCCCCCCCCCCCCCCCGGTATTGAAGTGGTTAGAAAAAAATACAAAAAAAAAAAAAAAACATTTTTTTTATTATTTAAAAAGAATAAAAATAGAAAAAATAATACAAAAAATTAATCCCAAAAGATTTCCTTAAAGAAAATCTCACTGTGAAGATCTCGGCGGCGACTCGTTGTCTCTCTGTGCCGAGATGATCCGCCGTTATCGGAGATATCCGGGAATCGTTTTTTTCGGTGGCGGTTTAGTGGCGGTGAAAGGACTGACAGATTGGAGAAAGGCGTGAGAGCGCGGGGAATAGAGCTAATCATAGAAGAAGTTCACACGAGGCGACGCACAGCGACACTTCCCCTCTCTGCTCCTCCGAATGAAACCTAAAGGGGCACTCCACTTCCATAGAATAAAGAATATAACATGCGTCGTTGTATGGAATGTTTCCTTCTCAGTCTGCAGACGTTTTTGATGGCAAAATATATTTCTTTCTTTTTGGAACCACGGCAAAAGTACCCTGATTGTAGAGAAGCTTTGCCGTTTGCAGTTTGTAGGTTTTTATTTCGGGTCAGAGGTTCACTCAGCACAATCACCGTACAAATCAATGCAAGAGGGTCAGGAGGGCCCTGAGAGCTTACAATCTAAAGGGAGGGGGAAAGTGTGGGGATTGGATGATGGAGAAAGTAAAATTCCAGGTGTTGGGTGGAGACGGGATAGGTTTCACCTAAAGGCAGACAGAGTAGGAGATAGCTGGACAGATTGGAGTAGGGAATTCCAAAGGGTGGGAGAGAGGCTCTGGACAGATTGGGGTAGGGAGTTCCAGAGGGTGGGTGAGGCTATGGACAGATTGGGGTAGGGAGTTCCAGAGGGTGGGAGAGGCTCTGGACAGATTGGGGTAGGGAGTTCCAGAGGGTGGGTGAGGCTCTGGACAGATTGGGGTAGGGAGTTCCAGAGGGTGGGAGAGGCTCTGGACAGATTGGGGTAGGGAGTTCCAGAGGGTGGGAGAGAGGCTCTGGACAGATTGGGGTAGGGAGTTCCAGAGGGGGGGTGAGGCTCTGGACAGATTGGGGTAGGGAGTTCCAGAGGGTGGGTGAGGCTCTGGACAGATTGGGGTAGGGAGTTCCAGAGGGTGGGAGAGGCTCTGGACAGATTGGGGTAGGGAGTTCCAGAGGGTGGTAGAGGCTCTGCACAGATTGGAGTAGGGAGTTCCAGAGGGTGGTAGAGACTCTGGACAGATCGGAGTAGGGAGTTCCAGAGGGTGGGAGAGGCTCTGGACAGATTGGAGTAGGGAGTTCCAGAGAATGGGAGAGGCTCTGGACAGATCAGAGTAGGGAGTTTCAGAGGGTGGGAGAGGCTCTGGACAGATTGGAGTAGGGAGTTCCAGAGGGTGGGAGAGGCTCTGGTCGGATTGGAGTAGGGTGTTCCAGAGGATAAGCAAAGCTCTGGTCAGATTGGAGTAGGGAGTTCCGGAGGATTGGAGAGGCTTCTGGACAAATTATGGGAAGGGAGTTCCAGAGGAGGGGAGAGGCTCTGGACAAATTAATGGTAAGGAGTTCCAGAGGAGGGGAGAGGCTCTGGACAAATTAATGGTAAGGAGTTCCAGAGGATGGGAGAGGCTTCTGGACAGAATAATGGTAGGGAGTTCCAGAGGAGGGGAGAGGCTCTGGACAAATTAATGGTAAGGAGTTCCAGAGGAGGGGAGAGGCTCTGGACAAATTAATGGTAAGGAGTTCCAGAGGATGGGAGAGGCTTCTGGACAGATTAATGGTAGGGAGTTCCAGAGGATGGGAGAGGCTTCTGGACAGATTAATGGTAGGGAGTTCCAGAGGAGGGGAGAGGCTCTGGACAGATTGGAGTAGGGACTTCAGGAGGATGGGAGAGACTCTGGACAGAGAAGGCGTCGTTAGAGTGACCTTCTCTTCTTTTACCCCCAAGGTCCCTATTACTGCCCCACTAGATTCATGGAGGGGTGACTACAGACAGGGTAGAGGGAGGGAGGCCGGGGGTCAAACGGAGGATGAGGATCGCTCAGGAAGGACTATCGATGGTCCCAGCAGTCGCAGGACACACGACCCGTTGGATGAAGTTGCCCCGGGGTGTTCAGAGCACATGCCCCCCCTCCCCCATTAATGACAGATGGGGGGGAGGAGGTCACACAGAGGGGTAAGGACAAGGTCATGTATGGAAAGGTCAGAATGTGCAGCTGGGACTGATTTCCAGGGACAGTCAGGAGTCTCTCCAGTTTCAGCTTCAAGTTTAGTCCTGGAAAAGTCCCTGGTGTAGAACATTATAGGGATTCGATCGCTTGTTCTGCACAATGCATGCTGGGGCAGGGACTCTGGGAACTGGAAGCTTCCGCACAATGCAGGATTTCCATCATCACCTTCATCACCTTCATCATCATCACCATGTGCTGTGCGAGGGATTGGGGGGGGGGGGGGGCAGGAATGGGAGTATCACCCCGGAATATATATATCCAATCAAAGATAAAGCCAACATGTTCCGGAGGGCTGAACTTCTCCTCCCTTCATCAGGGCAGAGAAATGACTGAGTCTATGAACTGGGTTGGGTATCTCATATCTATCTCTCTATCTATTTATCTATGTATCTATTTATTTATCTTTATTAGATAAAGATTTTTTTCTATCTATCTATCCTTAACAATCTATTTATGAATCTATCCATATCTCTCTATCCATATCTATCTATCTACCTATCTATCCATTTATCTATCTCTCTGTCCAAATCTATTTATCTATCTATACATTCATATCTATCTATCTATCTATCTATTTCTCATATCTATCTATCCACAATGTTGCATCTATCTATCTATCTATCTATCTATCTCTCTGTACAAATCTATCTATCTATCTAAATCTATCTATCTATCTATCTATCTATCTATCTATCTATCTATCTATCTATCTATCTATCTATCTATCTATCTATGTCCTATGTCTCATATCTATCGGGTGTATGGAGGGGTGGTGTCTGGGGGGTGGTGTTTGGGGGGGGTGTCGGGTGTATGGGGGTGTAATGGAGTAATGGAGGGGGGTGTATGGGGGGTGTAATGGAGGGGGGGTGTATGGGGGGGGGTGTCGGGTGTATGGGGGGGGGGTGTCGGGTGTATGGGGGGGTGTAATGGAGGAGGGGTGTATGGGGGGTGTTGGGTGTATGGGGGGGTGGGGTGTATGGGGGGGTCGGGTGTATGGGGGGGTCGGGTGTATGGGGGGGTGTAATGGAGTAATGGAGGGGGGGGGGGTGTATGGGGGGTGTCGGGTGTATGGGGGGGGTGTCGGGTGTATGGGGGGTGTAATGGAGGGGGCGTATGGGGGGTCGTGTGTATGAGGGGGGGTCGGGTGTATGAGGGGGTGTGTCGGGTGTATGGGGGGGGGGGGTGGGGTGTTGTTGGGTGTATGGGGGGGGTGTATGGTGTATGGGGGGGTGTAATGGAGGGGGGGGTGTATGGGGGGGTCGGGTGTATGGGGGGGTCGGGGTGGGGGGTGTAATGGTGGGGGGGGGTGTATGTGGGGTGTCGGGTGTATGAGGGGGGTCGGGTGTATGGGGGGTGTAAATGAGGGGGGTGTATGGGGGGGGGTTGGGTGTAGTGGGGGGGGTGTCGGGTGTATGGGGGGGTGGGGTGGGGGCGGTGGGGGGGGTGTATGGGTGGGTGGAGGGGGGGTGTATGGGGGGGGTCGGGGGGGTGTATGGGGGGGTCGGGTGGGGGTGGGGGGGGGTCGGGTGTATGGGGGGGGTGTGTGGGTATAGGGGGGGGGGTGGGTGGGGTGTAATGGGGGGGGGTGTCGGGTGGGGGGGGGGTGTAGGGGTTGGGGGGGGGTGAATGGGGGGGGTGTCGGGTGTCGGGTGGGGGGGTGGGGTGTATGGGGGGGGGTGTCGGGTGTAGGGGGGGGGGGGGGGGTGACGGGGGGGTGTCGGGTGTAATGGGGGGGTGTCGGGGTGTGGGGGTGTAGGGGGGGGTCGGGTGTATGGGGGGGGGGTGTGGGGGGGGGGTGTCGGGTGGGGGGGGGGGGGGTGTCATGGGGGGGTGAATGGGGGGGGGGGGGTGGGGGGGGTGTCGGGGGGGGGGTGTCGGGTGGGGGGGGGGGTATGGGGATGGGGGGTGTAAGGGGGGGGGTGTAAGGGGGGGGTGTCGGGGGGGGGGGTATGGGGGGTGTGGGTGGTTGGGGGGGGGGGTATGGGGGGGGGGGTGTATGTAGGGGGGGGGGGGTCGGGTGTATGGGGGGGTGTCGGGTGGTATGGGGGGGGGGGGGTGTCGGGTGTATGGGGGGGGGGTGTCGGGTGTATGGGGGGGGGGGGTAGGGGGGGGGGTCGGGTGTATGGGGGGTGGGGTGTATGGGGGGGGGGGGGGGATTGGGGTGTATGGGGGGGTGGGGGGGGGTGTCGGGTGGGGGGGGGGGGGGGGTGGGGGGGGGGGGGCTAGGGTGTATGGGGGGGGGGGGGGGGTTGGGGGGGGGGGGGGGTGGGGGGGTATTGGGGGGGGGGGGGGGGGGGGTATTTTTGGGGGGGGGGGGGGGGGTGTCGGGGGTGTATGGGGGGGGGGGGGTGTGGGGGTGGTGGGGGGGGGGGGGGGGGGGGGGGGGGGGGGGGGGGGGGGGGGGGGGGGGTGGGGGGGGGGGGGGGGGGGGGGGGGGGGGGGGGGGGGGGGGGGGGGGGGGGGGGGGGGGGGGGGGGGTCGGGGGGGGGGGGGGGGTGGGGTGGGGGTGGGTGGGGTGGGGGGGGGGGGGGGTGGGGGGGGGGTTGTATAGGGGGGGGTGTGGGGTGTGTGGGGGGGGGGGGGGGGGGGGTGGGGGGGGTGGGGGTGTATGGGGGGGTGTCGGGTGTATGGGGGGGGGGGGGGGTGTCGGGGGGGGGTGTAGGGGGGGGGGGTGGGGGGGGTGTGTGGGTGGGGGGGGTGTCGGGTGTATGGGGGGGGGTCGGGTGTATGGGGGGGGTGGGGGGTGGGGGTATGAGGGGGGGGTCGGGTGGGGGGGGGGGGGTGTCGGGTGTATGGGGGGTGTCGGTGTCGGGTGTATGGGGGGGGGTGTATGGGGGGTGTCGGGTGTATGGAGGGGGGTGTCGGGTGTATGGGGGGGGTGGGTGGGTGTATGGGGGGGGGGTGTCGGGTGTATGGGGGGGTGTCGGGTGTATGGGGGGGGGTGTCGGGTGTATGGGGGGGGGTGTCGGGTGTATGAGGGGGGGTCGGGTGTATGGGGGGGGTGTCGGGTGTATGAGGGGGGGTCGGGTGTATGAGGGGGGGGGGTCGGGTGTATGGGGGGGGGTGTAGGGGGGGGGCGCACATATGTTGATGTTTATTAATAGAAGTGTCCTCCGTGGAGCTCGCAGTGCCGGGGGGACGGAGGAATGTGCAGCATGCTGGGGGGAGGAGGGGACATCGCCCGACAATTGTCTCTCCGCTCACACTCGGCGCTGCCACCGATGGGGACAAAACGCTTCTATAGAAAGATCCGGGGAGGGTGAGGGGTGACCGGGGACCGGAGGATGGACTGACCGCCAGAGACCCACCGAGACCGTCCATGGAGGTGAGAATATTCCCGACTGACCGTCTCTATCTAGTTGTATCTCCTATCAATGTCTCCTACTCTGTCTGTAGAGGATCTCTATATCTATATCTATATCTATGTGTATAGATGATGTATTTATTGCCACTGCCAGAGAGTGTCTACAATTTACTTGTATTAAATACAATGATAATAAAGAATGCAATCTATCTATATATATATCTATTCATTCTATATCATATATATTGATTGTTCTCTGCTGAATAAATATATATCTCCTATCTACTCTATCTATCTATCTATTTAATCAATATATATTGATCATTCGCTGCTGAATCTATCTATATATCTATCTATGGATCCACTATCATCATTGTATCTATTTATTATTATTATTATTATTATTATTATACAAGATTTATATAGCCAACAGTTTGCACAGCAGAGTGCAGTAGTTACAATACAATTGAATACAGGAGGGATCAGCTCATTAGAGTTTAGAATCGATCTTATCTATCTATCTATCTATCTATCTATCTATCTATCTATCTATCTTTCAATCTGTCTGTCTATCTACCTATCTATCTATCTATCTATCTATCTATCTATCTATCTATCTATCTATCTATCTATCTATCTATTTAATATCTATTAATCATTCTCTGCTGAATCTATATATCTCTATTCATTTAATAAAATCATTTTATCTATCTATCTATCTATATCTATCTATCTATCTATCTATCTATCTATCTATCTATCTATCTATCTAATATATATTGATCATTTTCTGCTCTATCTATCTATCTATCTATCTATCTATCTATCTATCTATCTATCTATCTAATATATATTGATCATTTTCTGCTCTATCTATCTATCTATCTATCTATCTATCTACTCATTTACTATCTATTAATCATTCTATCTATCTATCTATCTATCTATCTATCTATCTATCTATCTATCTAATATATATTGATCATTCTCTGCTCTATCTATCTATCTATCTATCTATCCATAAATGTAATATCTATTGATCATTCTATCTATCTACTGTATCTATTTATTATTATTATTATACAGGATTTATATAGCACCAACAGTTTGCGCTACGCTTTACAACATGACAGTATATTTACAATACAATTCAATACAGAAGGGATCAGAGGGCCCGGCTCATTAGAGTTTGGAATCTATCTATCTATCTATCTATCTATCTATCTATCTATCTATCTATCTATCTATCTTCTCTATCTATCTATCTATCTACCTTTCTATCTTTCTATCTATCTATCTATCTATCTATCTATCTATCTATCTATCTATCTATCTATCTATTTAATATCTATTAATCATTCTCTGCTGAATCTATATATCTCTATTCATTTAATAAAATCATTTTATCTATCTATCTATCTATCTATCTATCTATCTATCTATCTATCTATCTATCTATCTAATATATATTGATCATTTTCTGCTCTATCTATCTATCTATCTATCTATCTATCTATCTATCTAATATATATTGATCATTTTCTGCTCTATCTATCTATCTATCTATCTATCTACTCATTTACTATCTATTAATCATTCTATCTATCTATCTATCTATCTATCTATCTAATATATATTGATCATTCTCTGCTCTATCTATCTATCTATCTATCTATCTATCTATCTATCTATCTATCTATCTATCCATAAATGTAATATCTATTGATCATTCTATCTATCTACTGTATCTATTTATTATTATTATTATACAGGATTTATATAGCATCAACAGTTTGCGCTACGCTTTACAACATGACAGTATATTTACAATACAATTCAATACAGAAGGGATCAGAGGGCCCGGCTCATTAGAGTTTGGATTCTATCTATCTATCTATCTATCTATCTATCTATCTATCTATCTATCTATCTATCTATCTTCTCTATCTATCTATCTATCTACCTTTCTATCTTTCTATCTATCTGTCTTTCTATCTTTCTATCTATCTGTCTATCTATCTATCTATCTATCTATCTATCAATCTATCTATCTATCTATCTAATCTATCTATCTATCTATCTATCTATCTATCTTCTCTATCTATCTATCTATCTATCTATCTATCTATCTATCTATCTATCTATCTATCTATCTATCTATCTATCTATCTATCGTGTAGTAGGATAGGATAATACAATGAAAAGCGGGTTCTTCGCTCGGTGTCCTCCTGCGATCGTTGTCAGATCCATCGATCGGTCTGTATGGTTTTCTCTGCACTATGACAGGTCCTCTTTTACCTGCACAGCCGCCATCCAATCAGATTGGTAGCCTGGACCCCCGCGGTCGTGTAGCTCGGTGTGAATGGTGTCAGAGATGTTGTTGGAAATGATTTGTATTTGAGATTCGGTGACTTATTTGGGAAGGGTCGGGGGTCAGATATCATCTTATGTTCCCTCTGTGTATTTTCTTCCATTGTGAGTTGAAGAAGTGCCTGCAGTGAAGGATCCGAATCGGGGCCCGGCAATCACAGCCTGTGCGGACGTCAGATCGGGTTAGGGGTGCATTGTGTGCAATGGCCGGTTTGTGTCTACAAAGGACCGGCCGGAGGGGGTCACAGGCAAACTTTACAGAACGTTCTTTTACAAAACACAAACAAATCATGCGCTGAGGATTTTATGTTTCACCTGGGGGCGGGGAGCTTGACATTCACCAAACTTTCACTGGAGGTAACTCTTTCTCTGTCATTTAAAATTCATGCAGCAGGAAGTTTCACCTGCAGTGAAAGTTTGGGGGATGTCGCCTTCACTAGGACCATACTTCCTGTAATAAAGACCGCTCACTGCTGATCCCTCTCCCTATGCAGGTTGACTGGTCTTGTCCCTGCCCCCTTCTATAGTTTTCTGTAGTGGGTGGAGCCAGCTTGACCCCTCCCACAGTTCTGCTCTATGCACAGGCTATGTACAGCCCAGTGATGGTGTCACTGCCCCTCCCACAGCTCTCTGCACAGGCTATGTACAGCCCAGTGATGGTGTCACTGCCCCTCCCACAGCTCTCTCTGCACAGGCTATGTACAGCCCAGTGATGGTGTCACTGCTCCTCCCACAGCTCTCTCTGCACAGGCTATGTACAGCCCAGTGAAGGTGTCACTGCCCCTCCCACAGTTCTGCTCTCTGCACAGCCTATGTACAGCCCACCGATGGTGTCACTGCTACTTTTACAAGGTTGTATACGGATGTATTATGGATGTAGCAGCTCCTGTAAGGAAACGTTAGAAGAGTAATTTGTATTTTTTTATTTCAGTTTGCGCCTTTTCTGTCATTGGCGGAGTGGCCCTTTAATTTCAGGCTCCCCGTAGGCCGCCAGGACCGGCTCTGCCCACGCTGCCTCAGTAATCCGGCCGGGGACAATTTGCTGCCGCTGCAGAAAGTAGAGGGCGGAATGAGTTGGCCTCAGACCAGAGAAGAAGGGCCTTTTGTTATCTGTGAATCTGTATCTACCGGCCGCTCGGGGGTCCTGGTACTGAGAGAACAACAACTCGCCCCGGAGCCCTCGGCCAATAAATAGGGTCAGCGGCTTGTGTGAGCAATAGCCCCGCTCATAGGTGACGGCTGAGTCCAGGGGAACGAGGATCTCTATAATGTGGACCTGTCAGTAACTGGAAATAAATTCCCTGAGAAGAAAAGAAAGGCTGCACACTAAAGAAACGCTCCAACGTATTTATTCCAAAATAGCAAATGACAGCCAACATGACAGAGTGTCCGAACCCAGGAGGTGACGCGTTTCACACTGACCTGATGAAGCACTGAGGACAATGTGAAACGCGTCACCTCCTGGGTTCGGACACTCTGTCTTGTTTGCTCTCATTTGCTATTTTGGAATAAATATGTTGGATCGTTCTTTTAGTGCGCAGCCGTTCTTTTCTTCCCATTGATCACCGGTGGCGAGCCGTGGCTTTCACCCAGCACATTCAGACTGTAGTGATTGCTCACTTAGAGCCGCGTTTTTTTTTCTCCCTTGAACTTTTTGGAATAAATTCCCGCCATGTCACACTATACAGCAACTGTATAATTTTCCAGAAAAGCTCCAACTTTTATTATTAAGAAACCGTCCACAGTTCATCTTATGATCCACAATACCCAGGGCCCCAAACAGACAGTGGCCCTATCTTCCGGGGGCACAATGAAGATAATCTGTGTAGGTCGATAAGCCAGTTCCCGTGATTTGTGTGGACAACTTACAGCCAGGGGGATTGGAAACCTTCCATGAGCTTTGGCTCATGTTCTCTGGCCAAAAAAGCCATGGAACCCAAACAGTGGCCCTATCTTCCAGGGGCACAATAAAGTTAATCTAAGCAAGTGAGCCTGTAGCACCCCCTGGTGGCCATTGATAAGTCTAGTCCCATGATGCATGGTGAACCCTTCCATGAGCTCTCTGGCCAAAAAGCCTTTGAAATGGGGACTACATGACTCCTATGCAACAGAGTTGTCCGGGGCTCCCAAAAAAAGCGGTTCCAGGATGGGTCCATCAGCAGCTGGCTACCAACCTGACCCAAAGACAACAGGGTCATGGGTTTTCCCATGTGATGGGGTCCTGATGGAAGATCGGTCATCACTCCTTCTCCCAACCACCATCAGCCCCCCCTGCCCAAGCTAGCATCCACAGATTACCTTGTGATCCACAATACCCAGGGCCCTAAAAAAGTGGCCCTATCTTCCAGGCGCACAATGAAGGTCATCTAAGAAAGTGGGCCTGTAGCACTCCTGGTTACCGTTGATAAGTCAGTTCTCGCGATGCATGGACAATTTACAGCCAGGGGGATTGGAAACCTTACATGAGCTCTGGCTCACACTTTCTGGCCAAAAAGCCTTTGGCATGAGGACTACATGACTCCTATGAAACAGAGTTTTATTGGGACCCCCCAATACAGTGGTTCCAGGTCGGGTCCATCAGAGACTAACTACTAACCTGACCCAAAGACAATGGGGTCATGGGTTTTCCTGGCATGTGATCCTGATAGAAGACCGGTCTTCTTCCAACCACCACCAGTCGTTTGCCCAAGCTAGCACCCACAGATCATTTTGTGATCCACAATACCCATGGCCCTGAATAGTGGCACTATCTTCTGTGGGCACAATGAGATTCATCTAATAGAGTGAGCCTGTAGCACTCCTTGGTGGCGGTTGATAAGTCAGTTCTCGCGATGCATGGACAATTTACAGCCAGGGGGATTGGAAACCTTACATGAGCTCTGGCTCACGCTTTTTGGCCAAAAAGCCTTTGGCATGAGGACTACATGACTCCTATGAAACAGAGTTTTCTTGGGACCCCCAATACAGTGGTTCCAGGTCGGGTCCATCAGAGACTAACTACTAACCGGACCCAAAGACAATGGAATTATGGGTTTTCCTGGCATGTGGTCCTGATAGAAGACCGGTCTTCTTCCAACCACCACCGGTCGTTTGCCATAGCTAGCACCCATAGATCATCTTGTGATCCACAATACCCATGGCCCTGAATAGTGGCACTATCTTCTGTGGGCACAATGAGATTCATCTAATAGAGTGAGCCTGTAGCACTCCTTGGTGGCGGTTGATAAGTCAGTTCTCGCGATGCATGGACAATTTACAGCCAGGGGGATTGGAAACCTTACATGAGCTCTGGCTCACGCTTTTTGGCCAAAAAGCCTTTGGCATGAGGACTACATGACTCCTATGAAACAGAGTTTTCTTGGGACCCCCAATACAGTGGTTCCAGGTCGGGTCCATCAGAGACTAACTACTAACCGGACCCAAAGACAATGGAATTATGGGTTTTCCTGGCATGTGGTCCTGATAGAAGACCGGTCTTCTTCCAACCACCACCGGTCGTTTGCCCAAGCTAGCACCCATAGATCATCTTGTGATCCACAATACCCATGGCCCTGAATAGTGGCACTATCTTCTGTGGGCACAATGAGATTCATCTAATAGAGTGAGCCTGTAGCACTCCTTGGTGGCGGTTAATAAGCCAGTTCCCATGATGAGTGGAGGTCTTACATCCAGGGGAATATATATATATATATATATATATATATATGTTTGTCTGTATACGAGAGTCAACATCTGTTTACTCCCTTTTTATATTTTTATATTAATAAAATATTTCATATAATTTTTATACCAAATTGTTGTTATATTTTAGACATGTGCACAATAGAAAAATTTGTTTATTTTCGTTTCGTTTCTTTCGTTTCCGTTGATTTGTAACGATTCGTAATTTCGTAAGTCGTCGGTGTTCGTATTCGTAACGATTCGTATTTTCGTAAGAGTTATTTTTTCGTTGATTCGTTTTTCCGTTAGTTTAATTTTCGTTTATTCGAAATTCGGACGCATTCGTATTTTCGTAGATTTAGTTACATTCGTACTTTCGTGAGATTGATTTATTCGTACTTTCGTAACATTGTTTTCGTAGATTCGTAATCGGAGCATAATTCATAATTTATGTAATGTGTATGCTATTATTACATTGTAAGAGACACGGAAAATTACGAAATCGAAAAAAAAAGTTACGATGTACGAATTTTTTCGTTCAATCCATTCGAAGCACATTAAGCAGCGCCATTGTAAGAGACGCGGAAAATTACGAATCGAAAAAAAAAGTTACGAATGTTACGAATTTTTTCGTTCAATCCATTCGAAGCACGTTAAGCAGCGCCATTGTAAGAGACATGGAAAATTACAATTCGAAAAAAAAAAAAAAAAAGTTACGAATGTACGAATCTTTTCATTCATTTTGATTTTCGTTGTTCCTGTTTTCGTTTTTCGGATTTTCTTTTTTCATAGTTTTGTTGTTTCTGAATTGGTTATTTCGGATTTTTGTTGTTTTTTGGATTCATTTGATTCGAACATTCGTTAAAAATTTTTAGCGAATCGTTCGTTCATTCGTACGATAACGAATATAACGAATTTTAACGAAAAATGAAAAAAAAAAAAAACGAATTGCACATGTCTATTATATTTGTGGCACCATTAAAATCCCCCCTTTTCCAGTTCTCTCTATAAACTCTTTTAGGGGAGTCGGAGTTCCTCCAGCCGGTTTGGTGACTCGCTGTATTTACAGATAGCAGATAAGTCAGCGGCAGGGAATTTCATCGCTCAGGAAATGTTCGCTCTTACATTCGTCATTCTTGATGTAAACACGAGGTCAGAGTCACAGGAGGAAGTCGTAGCGGGGACAGTGCGGCACACTGGTGGGGGGGGGGGGGGATAGTTTATGTTTCCAAATCCCTTTTAAGTAAAACAGTATATAAGGCCGGTGACCGATACGTAAACTCCGGGTCCCATACGAGGAATTTCCAAACGCTGCGGATTTGGCGATTCGCTGCTTTTACATCCACGACGCCGCAATATTTAGAATTTGAGTTAAATGTCTGCGGCGATTGCACTTCCGTAAGTTTTGTGGCGTCACCTTCTTCCTCTATTGGGTGACACAAAGTACCGTATATACTCGAGTATAAGCCGAGTTTTTCAGTACATTTTTTTGTGCTGAAATTGCCCCCCTCGGCTTTCACACTGGGGCGTTTTTAGGCGTTTTTCAGGTGCTTTAGCGTTAAAAAAAATCGCCTGTAAAGCGCTTGAAAGAAGCCTCATCTGCAATCCCAATGTGAAAACCCGAGTGCTTTCACACCGAGGCGCTGCGCTGGCGGGGCGTCCAAAAAAAGTCCTGCAAGCAGCTTCTTTGCAGCTATTTTGGAGCGGTGAATACACGGCTCCTAAAGCCCCCCCCCTTCCCATTGAAATCAATGGGAAGCGCCTGCAAAACGCCCGAAAAGCGCCTGAAAAGCGCCTTTGGCAGCAGCACTTCGTGGGTGCTTTTAACCCTTTATTTGGCCACTAGCAGGGATTAAAATCGCCCCACTAGCGATCGGAAAATGCTGGTAAAGCGCTGCTAGTTTAAGCAGAGCTTTTCAAGTGTTTTTCGGGCGCTGGCAGTGTGAAAGGGCTCTTAAAGCACTCGGGCTTTCACATTGGGATTGCAGATGAGGCTTCTTTCAAGCGCTTTACAGGCGCTTTTTTTAACGCTAAAACGTCTGAAAAACGCCTGAAAAACACCCAGTGTGAAAGGGGTCTTATACTCTAGTCAAGCACTTTTCTGGAGCAGAGAATGACATTTTCCAAACCGAATTTGGGGCCCGTATCTCGGGACCACTTGGTGCTAGGAACCCCAAATTTGGTGTGCAAACCCAGTGGAACTAGCACTGCAAATCTGGGGTTCCTAGCATCAAGGGGCCCTGAGATACGGGGCCACAAAGTCGGTTCGGAAAAATGTAATTCTCTGCTGCAGAAAAGTGCTTGACAATTTTCCGAACCGACTTTGGGCACCCGTATCTCAGGGCCACTTGGTGCTAGGAAGCCCAGCTTTGTTGTAGTGCTGGTTCCACTGGGTTTGTACACAAATTTCGGGTTCCTAGCACCAAGTGGTCCCGAGATACGGGGGCCCCAAATTCGGTCAACTGTGTCCATCTGCTGCAATGTCATTTCGGGACCCTTTGGGTGCAGAGACCCCAAAGTTTGGCTAGGGGGCATCTAGGAACCCTTAACTACAGAGTTTGAAGTTTGGGGGACCTATGGCTGCAAATGGGCACAGTGAGGCATGTAAATGGGCACAGTGAGGCCTGTAAATGGGCACAGTGAGGCTGCAAATGGGCATCGTTGACCCTCTTTTCCACGTACAGTAGCTGCGCATTTCTCACCCTAGGCTTATACTCGAGTCAATACGTTTTTCCATTTTTTTTGTGGTAAAATGTGGTGCCTTGGTTAATATTCGGGTCGGCTTATACTCGAGTATATACGGTAACTCTTATGCCCCGTACACACGGTCGGATAATCCGACCACAAAATCCGTCAGATTTTTTCCGACGTATTTTGGCCAAAACTTGTGTTACATACACACAGGTGCACAAAGTTGTCGGAAAATCCGATCGTTCAGAATGTGGTGACGTACACCGCGTACGACGGGACTACGAAGAGGCCAGTAGCCAATAGCATACGTCTCCAAATTTATTCTGAGCATGCGTGGCACTTTGTGCGTCGGAATTCTATACACACGATCGGAAAAAGTCAGATCGGATTATGTTGTCGGAAAATCCGATCGTGTGTGGGCTCTAGCGGGCTTTTTCCGACGGAAAAAAATTGAGAGCAGGACCTAAAATTTTCCGACAACAAAATCCGATCTGACTTTTTACGATCGTGTGTATAGAATTCCCACGCACAAAGTGCCACGCATGCTCAGAATAAATTTGGAGACGAAAGCTATTGGCTACTGGCCTCTTCGTAGTCCCGTCGTACGTGTTGTATGTCACCTCGTTCTGAACGATCGGATTTTCCAACATATTTTGTTTCTAATTTGGGAATGTTTCACCGTTCTTCCAGAAGCACATTTGTGAAGTCATGGCACTGATGTTGGACGAGTAGGCCTGGCTCGCAGTCTCTAATTCATCCCAAAGGTGTTCTATCGGGTTGAGGTCAGGACTCTGTGCAGCACAGTCAAGTTCCTCCACCCCAAACTCGCTCATCCATGTCTTTATGGACCTTGCTTTGTGCATTGGTCCAAATCATTTGGTGGAGGGGGATTATGCTGTGGGGGTTGGTTTTCAGGGGGTGGTCTTGGCCCCTTAGTTCCAGTGAAGGGAACTCTTAAGGTGTCAGAATACCAAGACATTTTGGACAATTTCATGCCCCCAACTTTGTGGGAACAGTTTAGGGGACGGCCCCTTCCGGTTCCAACATGACTGCCCACCAGTGCACAAAGAAAGTTCCATAAAGACATGGAGGAGGGAGTCATGGGCGTCCGCAGAACTTTTTTCAGGGAGGGGCATGATTTTAAGGTCACCCATGCTCTGACCTTTTCGACAAGGTCATTATCACATTATCACAGTCAGAGACAGCAGA